>JANDJT010000217.1:26885676-26905676 GCA_024331685.1 Stegophilus panzeri | reverse complement strand
TACAAATGAGGAAATACAAGCAAAGCGATATATCAAGTGGAGAACAATACAAGTAGTGCTACTGTACAAGATCTATTAATTGAGTTCTAGAGAAGCAAAAAGCAGAGGTGTAAGTGCCAGAGTAAGTTTTATTATTTTTATTTTTATTTATTTTTTATATTTTAAAAAGGATAATGTGGGGTTGGCGTTTTAGGGGTTAGTTAGGTGTTCAGGGAAGAGGTGGGTCTTTAGCTGAAAAGATTACATTTTTGCATCCAGTTCTTTACACCGTATGGTTTTAAACTCATTACATTACATTTACATTTACGGCATTTGGCAGACGCGCTTATCCAGAACGACTTACTTTTATCTCCTTTATACAACTGAGCAGTTGAGGGTTAAGGGCCTTGCTCAAGGGCCCAACAGTGGCAGCTTGAACTCCTGACCTTCTGATCAGTAACCCAGAGCCTTTACCCACTGAGCCACAACTGCCCTTAACTCATCACCATCATCTCAACTTGTTCTTCTGGCGTATTCTCAAATCTTATCCCTTCTTATTCTTACTCAGGTAAGTACAGGCCAGCGTCAGAGAGCGAACCTGAGGGCCTGATCTTCTTCAACCTGCAAATAAACAAAAAAAATAACACTACTCTGCATTGTATCTTATAAAACTGATTTAAATCATTGTGGAAATACGCATACATGTTTATACATTAACGCAACTGCTCCTGCTGTGTATCTGCTTCAGAAGATTCACTTCCACTTATCCTGATAATACACACATCTGAGAGTCAAACACACGTCTCACGATTCACGTTACCAACACATCAGGTGGTAAAAACAGGTCCGTGAATGACATGCTATCACTCCTAGCCATGTCTGCTTTCTTCTTGTGTGTGTCCTGATGAATGGTGTGTGTTTGTCCAGTGCTATTTTTCTGTCAGTCCTGCAGCCTTTCTTCAACTTTCTCACATGGTAAAGATTTCTTTTGTGTATTTTGCTCGTTTGGTGGTGTAATGGATTACGTTTGTTATTTTCCAGAACATTCAGCTTGGCCTGAGAGGAATCGAGGTGACGGCTGTGCTCCTGATGCGTTTACGTTAACGTAGCTGTCAGCACATGGTTGTAGTTCAGTGGTTGAGACAAACCAGTCTCTCGTGCATCCTTTCAGTAAAAATGAGTTCTTCAGAGATAACAGGAGTCACAAGAAGCGCTATAAGCACTAACTCTACGACTTTACTCGGTGTTGCCTCGTGCAAATTGTTATGCATTTGCAGTTAGCTAGGGATATTAGGGAAGAGTTAATCCTAATCAAGGCAGTGATGTAGGCGGCATCTGGTTTGTCAACTGTTCATTTTCTTTCCTCTGAAAAACCCGAAGGTCCTAATTAGCTGTCAGCTTGCGCTAGATGTTTCGCTCTTTCTGCTTTCACCACCTCCGTAGTGAGTGTGTTTCAGATTCTGTTGATTGAGTTGATTTTAAAGGAAATGGTTTGGCGAAAAATAAAATTTTCCAATTTCTGCCTTACCACAGATTGGTGTTTGCTTTTTTAATTTTGAGCTTCGAAGCTAATATAGGTAACGGAAATCTTTTCATGTTTATTTATTGAACAAAGGCTTCAGTCTGAATCATAATGGAAGTCTCAAACCAAAAATCTTCCATAAATGCCAGAATGTTGACGCGACATGATCTTAATTTCAAACAAATACGTTTAAGTTAAGAGTCAATTTAATTCAAAGTGCAATCTTATTATCCAGATTTCCAGTCGGTCCGTACAGGATTTTGCAGTTTTTTGTTTTTTTTTGTTTCATTTTGCTGCGGATTTTTTCCAAAGTTGCGAAGCTTTTATCCGGAAAACTACTTGAATCGGCGAACTTGCAATTGCATGAAATTATTTTGCACGGCCTTTCGCAGTGACGTTTGTCAGTAAATGAGACCTTTTAGCTGTACTCATGTTCGACGCACATGTATTGAAGAGGGCTTTGGCTGAACCTGTGTTGTGATGACGTCACATGACGTATTTCGGCCCAAATCTGCGGACATTTTGAAAACTTTTATTTCTTAAAAGTTTAAAAGTTAATTTCTGTGATCGCTAAATTCTGGAGGGACTCTCCAGTACAAGTCCTTCAAATGGTCCTTCAAATATTTGTACCCGTAGGTAGATTTGGTCCATCTCCAGTGGGCGAGTTCATACATCTTGTCACATTTTTACAAACAACACAAACAGTGAACATTAAATCTTATAAAATAAATAATTAAAAATTTTTTTTTTATAATATATTTTAACCCTTGGCTCAAAAATGAATAGGTGCAAATCACTCTAGAGAGACAAACTATCTTTCATCCCTCATTTTGATGCATGACACCCAAAACAGTTTATTCCCAAGCCTCACCCTTACTGCTGTAATCATAAACACTGTCCTATGCTCATCCCAGGACTCTTATTCACCATCTACTCGTGCTTACAACACAATTAGTACTGTTCTACACATGTACTGTAATACTGTAATAATTTATAACCTCAGTGTCAGGCAGAAGAGGATGGGTTCTCTTCCTCATGTCGTCTCAGGGAGTTTTCCCTCGCCACTGGATTGTTCATTACGAATCTAAATCTACATCTGGATTTCTGTAAAGCTGCTTTGTGACAATGTTCTTTGCTAAAACCGGTCTACAAACGAAATTGAAGTGAATCGAAAGACAATTCCAGAAACAATTGAAGGAGAACTTGTGTTCTGTTCAGATAACGATTCATGAACGGTTAATCTCCGGACATCACTACTAATGTCAATTAAGACAACATTTACCGTGCATTTACATGTATGGCCTTATCCAGAGCAACTTACAGAAGGCTGCAAGCTTCATCAGCTGATTAAAGTGTAAATGAATGGTAGATACTGGACAGAAAGGTGTGGGAAAGTCTTCCCCGTAAATCACAGTTTAACAGCACTGAGTAATCGGAGAGTTTTTTTGGGGTGTGGCAGGAGCTTCTGATGAACATAGCACTGTATTTACTTTCATCTCTCGAAACGCTTCGGCTTAAAATATCCTGCCAGGGTTTGGCTGCATGTCTTCTGGGTGAAATATGCCACTAGGAAGTTGTGCAATGAGATACGATCGTCATACCAAGGGAGAAGAGAAGGGACCTGGACTAGGAATCGGCCCGTTTTAGCTCTCATGCATGATTTCGGTCTCATTCGGTTCTACTATTAGTACATGAGTAGCAGTGTAGACGTTTGGTGAATCTGTGAATGGGTGTGGATGCGGTATGGCTGCTGGATGCTCAGGACTCTCACATCTCATACAGGAGCTTTTTAAAGACCTGAGTGTGTTAGTCCACACACAGACACACACACACACACACACACACATACGTACTGTACAGCCACTTCTATTCAGAACGTACTGCCTTGTCTCTCAGCGGTCATCTTATTAAAGTTAGCTCTGTAAAACCGCACGATTTCTCTGCAGCACTCAATCACAACATTCTTCCCTTTAAAGATAAACAAGCAAGGGAAGTAATCATAATATTAGTAATATTATTTTTTCATTCATACAGTGCTGCAGGCCAGTATGAAGGGCTCAAGTCATGCAGAAGAGACCCAGGACAAGGACAAGGACAAATTTATTTTAATATCTTCATAATATGATGTTTTTCTAAGTGACGTTTAATTGATAAGACTTTCGTTGCTCATTACTCATTACACATGAGTCTTTCATTGCTCGGAGAAATGAGAAAAATATTGTTTTAACTCTTACTGATGATGCATGTGAATGTCGTAACATTATTCACCAAGAGCAACACATCTGCGAACGCGTATATAACATCGTAGCAGAATTTCTAATAGTCACTAACGATCAGGCTTAATCAAGTCAATAAGGTTAACTTAATGCGTGTAGAACTGGTTACAATTTAATTTTTTATTTAATAGTAGTATCAAAGCCACTTCACAAAGAATTAAAAACTATACATTAAAAAATACTTATATGTATATATATATATATATATATATATATATATATAGAATTAGAAAGTGTAAAAACTAAAAAGAGAAGTGTAAAGAAAAAGCTTATTAAAAAATTGTAAAGTCTCTTACAGCGCCTTCACACCTATTAGTCCGAGTCCGAATCAGAGTGAAAATGTATACTTTTTGTAATAATTTTTTTTGCTATTTGGTTTTGTTTCATTTCAAACTGCGCTCAGTAAAAAGGACCGAAAAGACAAAAAAACCCAAAAAACTTTGGATGAGGTGCACGTAAGGATGAAATTGTCCTCGTAAAGCTCTTTCAATTACTGTTTTGAAATGATCCGAATGATAAATAGATTCATTTTGTTTATCGGATTTCCAGAACGCATTTCTGCAGCACTACAGCTCTGTCCTTTGGCTCAGTTTGTGCCTCGTGGCTCAGTTTAGCAGCTCACGTCTACAGAAAAGCACTACAGCAGAAAACACACCGCATGTTTGATTCACTTCCTGCAATCGGGTCGATCCACCGATGTTTGTATTTATTCCATAAAAACGGTGCGGGAAATTCAAAATCGCCTGCAGAGATCATGTGTATTAAATCGAGTCTCCTTCACGGTTTATACGAGATGTGACTTTGCTAAGTGATGCTGCGACGATCAAGTGTGCAACTAAAAGGAAATAAAAAATCGTGTGTTTACTGAAGGACTAACGCATGTGTCGTGTATCTGCTCGGGTTCAGATTTACTAAGCAGCGTGTACGAAAAGCCACTGAGTTTTTGCCGAGGTGGTTTGGAAGCGATTAAATCGTGTGAAGTCACATCATCAGCAGTTACAGGTGACATGGAAACTCGCCATAAAATTTAATGAGGGAAAGCGAGAAAACGCTTAACACTTTCACAGACATGTGTATCGGGTTGCTTTGCATAGTTTATCACTTTCACACACATCTACTGAAAGTTTGTGCCCCAATCCATTAGTCACTGTTTTGCATTAGATTAGATTTTTTTTTCCCTCCCGCAACAACCAGGAATGAAAAAAGTGCAGAGAAAGTAAAAAGTAAAAGTGGGAAAATATGACTCAATTAAACAGAGAAGATTGGAGCCTAAAATCTATTTACTTTACTCTATTTAAACTCAAAAACAAACAATCCAGAGATTATTATTATTATTTTTTTAAAAATTTGTTTGTTTCAGTAAAATATTCTGCTAACTCTAGACAAATCTAGAATTTGACTAGCTGGTTAGCTAAACAAAAAAACAAAACAAAACAAACAAACAGAAAACTAATTTAAAAAGGTGTAAAGACACCTGATTAGCATAGCAGCTAAGTCTCCATGAAATCAAAATGGAAGTTTTGTGGATTGTAATATGAATATGTTTGCCTTAAGATTATCTATAAGCTAGTGCGCTCCAAAACAATGTCAAAATTCCTATTTAGAAGATATACGTATTCAAAATGTACGGTCTCTGTCTCACACCGATACGGATCAACAATTTCGATGACGTCATTCTGCACTCCAGCTTCTCATCAGATTTCCTGTCCAATCAAATGCGCTCTAGAATCTGAAGTGTCCCGCCCCCAACGTTATAAAAACCCACGGTACTAACTGTCAAGTCTGTGAGATAAGCTAAACGCTATTGGCTATTTGAAAAGTGGGAGGAGCTGCTTGATATGTCCCGCCCTGACTTCCTGTTTTGGTGGAAATTACGTCAACACATCGAACAACTCTACACGTTTCCAGGCGCTTCACGGGGACTTTAAAGAGTATTTTGAAGGTTAGAATGAAAATGTAAATGTATTCACATCTAACTAAATAGTACTTAAGTACATTCAGGAAGTACAATTACTCAAGTAGTTTCCAGCCATGACAACTACGGGATCTGTAGGTAAATAACGCTGTCATTTAGTGCTGAGTTCTACCAAATTCGCCTTTCTGTGCTTTAAAGAAGGGGGCGGAGTGAAGGGTCCTTGTGGGCGTGTCTTTGACATGACCGACTGGAGGGATGAAAACATAACCAGCACAGAATTAAACATTTGTCTTTATATTTTTATTGCATATTTTGTTTTAATCGAACATTTATGGAAGGAAATCTTGTGCCAGTGTCATCACAGTAATGTAAACTCTTCAGTACGTGCTGTTATTGGGAAATGATCCATTTCCCATTTCCTGGTGGTAACAGTAACTCTCCTTTATCACACCACCCCGTTTGTTGATTATTTTATGATAATTACATACCCACAAGTGATTTATTCCTTTTATTGCACTTCTTTGCCTTGTGTGCTTCATATCTGACCACGTGAATGAGAGTAAACACTGCCTATTGTTGGCTCCTGCAGGATTCTGGTCCCGGTCTAGTGATATCTTCAAACCCCAATTAAGGAATTTAGTGTGTGAACTAAATCCTTCTTGTCATCACTGGCCTCTTTTATGTTGTGTTATGTTATGTCTGTTATGTTATGTTGTGTCTATTATTTTTTTGTTTAGACCCTTCTAGATCAGCGCCTGAGTATAGATCAATCATCACGTGTTTAAAAACACCAGTGTGCATGACCCCGCCTTTCATCTCACCAGTCTGAACATGTTTATAGAATAGCCCTCGCTCAGACGAGGTGTTTACAGCAAAAAGAAAGAGAGAAAATAACGCACCCAAAATGGCGGCCCCGGATGACCACCGTAAACTAATCCAGCGACTCCTCGTTCGTTCATTCATCTCTAACATGTGAATTTATATTACAGCATAAACACGGTAGCAAATTCCCCATAACGTATTTCTTCATGTCACCGAGCGAAATTATTTGCATGGATTTGAAACAAATCCTACCGAGCTGATGATTTGACTGAGCGTTACCGCATCAGCATAAAACAGTTTATAGACTGATGGTGTGTGAAAGCGTTATGACATGTGTGTTATTGTTGTAAATGTGTTAACGCTCAGACGTCTGGCACTGGAAGAAACAAACAAACAAAAAAAAACAAGAAACAAGATATTTTGAGGAAGAAACGCCTCCGTGTCCTGAGGGCAAATGGTAATTATGAGCATGAAACAGGCCTATTTTGCGGTATAGCACAATTAGGAAAATTGACTTGTGTCTGCTTGGAGTTTGCCAGCGAGTTATGTGGACACGGAGACGGCTGCCAGTCCTCATATGAGGACCGACTTCCAGCCAGCGCAGCCTCTCCAGTCGATCATTATAGCTTTATATAAAGCCAGAGGTGACAGCCAGTAATACACATACCAGTAGAAGTTCAGGAGAGTTCAGGAAAGTGAACTGTGAGATTCAGAGTATGTGTGGTTTAACCTTTAGCAAGACTTTTAGCAGGAAATGTGAAATGTGAGTCGAATTCACGAGTTGAAATAGCTGAATTTGAATCAAATTGACTCCAGGCGTGATCAGTCTTTATGTTCTGTTACTCTGGACAGCACAGATGTAAAATATATTTTAAAATACAGAATATATCATATGTTCAGTGTAATTCTTAGCAGTATTATCCATATTGATTGGAAAAGGCCACCATTCGGGCTATTTTGGGAAGCTGTGTATATGCACATGTAGAAGGCTTCCACATCTACAAATCGTCTTTTTGTTTTAAATTGAACAGGAGTTTGCCAATAAATGTAATGAACTAATGAATTAATTAAGTTTGCCAGATTGGAGTCACAGTGTGATTTTTGAAACCTTCTCGATTTATTATTATAATAATATACGCATAATTGCAACTAGGATGGTCCATGTGTCCAATCTGTCTGTCCATTCAAAATGGTTAATTCTTTAGTCAGATAGTAAACGCGCTGATCTCAGACCTGTTCTCTAATTCGGCTAAATAAGGCCCTGATAATCAGCTGCAAGACGGAAAACACAGCTCGTCAATCAGAAAGTATTGGAAGCGATGGATTGAACCGAGCACTCGAAAAACACTGTAGAAGAGCTGATTAACAAGGATGAATAAAACACGAACCTTTGCAACTTTTTTAGCAGATCCTCTGTTACATCCAATCACAATCCAAGCGTTTATGCAAATTATTTAACTATTTTATTTACTGACACACCTTGTTACAAAAAAACCAACAACCCAACAATAACGACGAAAGCAGAATATTTAAAACCGACTGGACGGTGATATATGTGTTTATTTTTCGTATTAAGCTCAACACAGACACCTCATCTGTTCAGAGTCTGTGGCACTAGTCTTGAAATAATAATTAATGATGAGCATTAAAAGGTGATTGTTCTCACCATACATTCATGTTTAGTTGCTGCACAAAACTTCTCAGAACATGGTATTAAGCTCTGATTGGTTGGCTGTGTTTCAGGATCTCTGCACTTTAGATGGAACAACCATTGAAAGAGTTAGCTCTTATAAATACTTAGGTACCTTGGAATTTGGATGAACTTGGACGAAAAACTAGCTTTTAATGTACACATTCAGTACGTTTATATGGACAACAATAATCCGATATTAATCTGATTAAGACGATACTCTGATTAAGAAACTAGCATGTAAACAGAGATTATTGATGACCTTAGTCCGATTAAAGTCATACTCGAAGTAAACACAGATGGAATTAAGACGTGTGGAGTGTTCCTGTTTTAGTCGCATTATCGACGTGTATTACAGACATGTACACACCTTAATCACACTATTAACGTCGTGTGGGANNNCACCTTAATCACAATATTGTCTTATTCAGAATAAGGTCAATAATTAGATTACTGCTGTCCATGTAAACGTAGTCACATTTTGGACATGGACGTTTACATTCACGTACTCGTCACTGTATACTATATGAATCTTTAGTATGGACATCTTTGCGTCATTGCATATGTTTATGTTCATTGCTAAGGCACTACTAGGTAAATTGCTCTCTTATATTTCTAATCTCTTCACTTTTTATGCATATAGTTATTGTACCAGATCGCAGTCACTCATTCGGTTAAAAGTCCCAAAGGTATACTCAGAATTTGGCAAACATGCTTTTTCTTTTTACTCTCCCTGGGCCTGGAACGATCTCCAAAAATGTAGTTAAGCTAGAGATAAACGGCTTTTAAAAGTCTTTTAAAGGAGTGTTGTAAGTGCTTTTCTTGATTTTACTCTTATTGATTGTTTTCTATGGGTATTGTTCTCTGTGATGATCTCTGTGTGAAACTCTATGTGCTGCCGTCTTGACCAGGTCTCCCTGGAAGAAGAGATTGTGATATCTCTATGGGATCTTCCGTGCTAAATAAAAATGAAGGATAAATAAGGGCCGCTGTTAATCACGAATGAATTAGTATTGCAGTTCCTCTCTTATAACGCATACTATCTCAGTCCAGCTCTCAGAAACTAGGTTCCCGGCTTGTCTGCTGTTGTGGGGTTCAAGGAATCTGACAATCCACCTCTGTGTCTGCGTTTATTTCAAGAGGGCTTCAATCAGTCGGAGGATTTCTCCTGGAAAAGTCTGTTTAGTTTGATGTCAGAGGCAGAAAATGCCTGAACTGATATAGTATGTCAACATGCTGATATGGCGGAGCGGCTCAAAGGGAGATTAACTGGTGGGAGATCGGCAGTACAAAGTAGAAATCCTAACAGATCAGAGGTTAGTTGTGACATCTGGCTTTGATTAGCTCATGTCCTGATAGAGCTGAACTGTGTTTAATTGCAGGGAGTTTTTCCCCCCTAAAAGACAGCTAAAATGACTCTTGTTGCTTAGGTATTATAAACATGGAGCAGAATTATATATATATGTATGTATATTTTACAGTTTGTCATCACTGTAATTACAAAAACAAATGTATATGTTAAGTAGGGAATAAAACTTGGTGTTGTGCTGTTATAGGAAAATAAACTGTTATAGAAAAATAATCAATGATGGCGTTGTGTGATGGAGCAGTTAGTTACCACGCTGTAACACTAAGTTGATTATTTTCCTTTAACAGCACATCGTGAAGTCTTTTATTCCTCTTATACCACAACGATTTACCAACGATTGCAATTTTAATTTATTAATAAACAACAAATCACACTTTGTATCCATTTCTAGTTAAATTTAATGTAGTGAAACATTCTCAAAACATTCAATAGGTGTAGACTATATCTCCAAAAGTTTGTGGACACCTGACCATCACACCCATATGTGCTTGTTGAACATCCCATTCCAGATTTAGTCCTCCTTTACTGTTATAATATAAGCTCCATTCTTCTGGGAAGGTTTTTCACTAGATTTTGTGGAACATTAATTAAAGACACGTTAATTTCTATTATCATTTATACTTTAGCAGCTGTGACCAAAAATTCTGCCCACAGTGTCTCTTTTTTCTTTCTTTTAAAGTTGATAAGACAAAAAAAAAAATGCCATGTCATGTTACAGAGAAACCAGATTGTGTAAACCCCTCAGTACTCAAGACTATGGCGGTAAACTTGCTGTTCTAAAGCCCTGACACTGGTGACTCCTTCCATAATGTCGCCTTACAGGAAACATCACCATGTCAACAGTTATACTATTTGGTTAAATAAGAATACATTTGTAAAATCTGATCATGACCAAGCGTAGATTATGTGGAGCATTCTCTATACAAGTCCCCGTTAGTGAGCTGTTACTATAGAAACACTTGTTCACGTTAACGAATAAACGTATTGTCAAAGCTGCTGTTATAGAAAATTAGATTTGATTAGACAATCAGATTTGAGAATTTAACAACACTGTGATATAATGCCACGTATAGTAGCTCTGGACTGTTAGTCAGTTCCTGGCTTCTTTTCACGGATCCTAATCTTGTCCTGGCACTCATGACATTAAATTCAGCAAATGCTAGAACAAAAGAGAACATGCTTCAGGATGTTTGGCAGCCACAGAGAAAAGCCTCAGCCCACAAACCGCTGAATGTGGCACCTTAATCTCTCTGCAAAGAGCTCACTGTTGTCCAGTTATCTTCATATCTCCTCGCTAGGCTAATCGAGGCTAATCGGTTATTCTTTTCCCTCTCTCCTCCTCCAAGCCGCAGACCTTTATACTCCATAAGGACCAAACGTCTATCAGCGCACAGCCTCTGCTCTGGAACTGGCCCTATCAGATGACCTCATTACCACTGTTTTCCCTAGCAGTCTTGGCTAAAGTCTAACCATCCATCAGCAGCCAGATTAACGCTAGCAGTTTCACCTACTACAGCTTGCTCATACTAGCCCAGTGTGAGAGCTCAAAAAATATGTGCTATAGACTATAAAAGCCTGGGATTTGGAATCATAGTTTCATTAAGATCTTTTGATCCCCATGACTACAAAGTTTTCGAATGTTAAAAAATCTTTGTCTTGTTAAGGATCTGTCCTTTAAGAATCATTCATTTAACAAATGGTAGATTCAATAGATCTACACCATATCTTCAAAAGTTTATGGACGCTTGACCATCACACCCATATGTGCTTGTTGAACATCTCATTCCAGATAAAGTCCCCCTTTACTGTTATAATATTAGCTCCACTCTTCAGGGAAGGCTTTCCACTAGATTTTGCAGCGTGGCTGTGGGGATTTGCGTTCATTCAGCTACAAGAGCATTAACCGAGATCAGGTACTGATGTTGGGTTAGGAGGTTCCAGTTCATCCCAAAGGTGTTCAGTGGGGTTGAGGTCAGGGCTTTGTGCAGGACACATGAGTTCTTCTACACTAGGGGTGTCCAATTTTATCCGGAAAGGGCCGGTGTGGATGCAGGTTTTCTTTCCATCCAAGCAGAAGCCTCACCTGAGTCTATTGAAAGCCAGGATCAACTGATTAAACAGGTGGAATCAGGTGTGGCTCCTGTTTGATTGGAGCAAAAACCTGCACCCACATCGGCCCTTTGCGGATAAGATTGGACACCCCAATCTTATTGGACAACCCAGCTTGTTTTGGGCTACAATTCTATACAATTCTGTGCTTCCAATGTTTGGAAAAGAAACACATAAGTGTGATGGTCAGGTTTGGTCATATAGTGTATAACTGCAATTCACTTAGAACCAAAAGTGACAAAAAGTCATATTTTTGGATTGATCAGTACTTGTTGGGTGTGTTAGATTGCATAATGATTGACAGCAGCATCTCCTTGGCAATGTAAACAACTCCTATACGACTCTTTATAGCTGTGTACTTTAGGGGTTGCACAGCTACTACTACAGCTAATAATTTTGACTAGTCAATCAGTAATTAAAAAAAAAGAAAGAATAAAAGAAAGAAAATAAATCGGCGCAATAAATGTGCCAAATTATAGCCTATATCTGGAAATAATGTTATACTTTTTAAGGGCGGCTGAACTGAAATCACTGATTATGAAATTGAGAGTGTGGAAACTCCTTATAACTTAATGATGGATGGAAGATGCAGTGTCTACAGCAGCGTCTGGAAGTTTTTTCCTGCCTCAGTAGCATCCAGAAACAAGTCTGGATTGGCCCTTTTATCTTGCACCTCTGATCTGACTCTAAACTAGCTGAGTGATATTTGATAGTGATTCGCAACCCGTGGCTCAGAGGTGCTGGTCACTCTGGTAGAGTGTGTTAAAATCTCACTGTAAAGGAGAACAAATATAACTGTGGTGGGAATTCCTTTGGGAGCATTCTCGCACCTCGTCATATAAATTGATGTCAAAGTGTTAAGTCCATTAAACAATAAGAAAATTTACTGGTCGGAGAGAAGTAGCGTTATGATGTTGACTGTAGAAAAGATTTTCCTACTAACAAAGTACATTTAGCTGCTTCCTTTACCATCTGCCTTACTACAACCTGCTTTTTACAGTTGCTGTGCATTTGAAAAGGATAGTATTCAGATATTTTCACCGAAATAAAAAGTTCCTCGAGTCTATACCCGGTTCAAATCTGCAGCGATAATCAATCCCAGGCCAGCGTGACTACAGTCTCCAATTCCCCCTGCATTATTTTGCTATATCCAGTTGCCTCATTTGGATTAAGACCGGTTTCATTCAGTGCCTTCCTAACTTGATCCTCTCACCTAAATTTAGAGCTTCAATTGTTTCTATGGTTCCTGCGGTTTCAACGTGTTTGGCACCCTTTCCCAAGACCTCACGGGATCAGACAGAGTCTGCTGGCATGCTCCTGAGTAGCACTTTGACATCACGAGTGCCAAACCGGTCTGATACGAACCAGCAGTGGGGATGAAGAGGAGATCTTCACCTCTCCAGATGAGAAGCGGATCAGTCTCAGGAGGGTTTAAGTGCAAGCATGAGATTAAACGATCTAAAGTTTGTACCCGGGGAAAAGCACAGGTGCCGGGCTCAGCTGTGGAGATGGATTTTTTCCCCTCGGCGCTGACAGAAGCTGTGGGGGAGCGGCACAGGGATTAAGATGCTGCTTTAGATAGCGTGAAGGAACAGGCATTTCATGGTCATGATCTTAACACAGTGTGTGTGAATGGTGTAATCACACACCAAGTGCAGTCTAACTCTCTGAGTGCTGGAAATATACACTAACTAGGAGATATCCGATAAATATATTTGAAATATAAATGCGTCATTAAATCTTTTTAATTATGAAAAACAAATATAGGATTATTAAGTCTATTTCTAGACCTTTTCACCATGTCAAGCTTGAACTTTTATCGTTCTCTTTAGCATTGTTTTCTGCAATTTTGTTTTAAATTATTTATTTATTTATTTATTTATTTTAAAAATAAAACCTTTGAAAATGTCTAGAAATGTAAATATGATCTCATTTTTGCTTTGTCGTAATCACATAATGAGAATAATCCCACAGCACTCTTGAATTCTCGCTTCTGATTGGTTAGAAGGCGTTGATTCATTTTCTATAACAGCAGCGCTGACAGCAGTTCCGGCTGTAATTCAAATCAGAGATTTATAATAAAGCACTTTATTTCCAATACATTATCGTTTCTATAGTAACAGCTCATTCACAAGGACTTGGCAGCCTCTCCACTTAATCGAAACCTAAAAATAAAAAAAATGCGTTTTTATTTAACAAGACATACGGTATAATTATTAATCTTTTAAAACTTTTTTGGTAAGGAGACATTTATTTAACATTTATGGAAGGAGTCTCCAGTGTCAGTGCTTTGTAACAGTCAGAGACAAAGAAAAAACAGAGGCTGGTGAGGAAAAGACTGTTTACAGCTGCTATAACGTAAGTGAGAACTGTTTCATGGACATTCCATGAGATTAAATGTAACTATAAATGGGTAAAAAGTACAATGAAATTCATTATTAAATAAAAAATGTGGTATAAGAGGAATAAAACACATTGGGATGTGTTGTTCTAGGAAAGTTCTAGGAAAATAATCCACTTTGAGGTGTTATGTTAATGAGTCCTTATTGATCACATATACATATGCACAGTGAAATTCTTTTCTTCACATATCTCAGCATGTCAGGAAGTTGGGATCAGAGTGCAGGATCAGCCCTGATACAGCGCCCCCTGGAGCAGAGAGGGTTAAGGGCCTTGCTCAAGGGCCCAACAGTGGCAGCTTGGCAGTGCTGGGGCTTGAACCCCCAACCTTCTGATGAGTAACTCAGAGCCTTAACCGCCAAGCCACCACTACCCCCGTATTCCTATAACAGTTCACCTCTGAGTGTTTTGTTCCCCACATATTAGACCATTTTTACTGTATTTAGCATATTTTCACTTAAGATATAGATAAGATATAATTTTTTTTTTACAGTATTTAGTGCAATTAATTCTAATCCTCTCAATGTCACGTTGAAAATCAGACCTCAGTGCTTTTGTGCAGAAGATGAGGCTTATTATGATTAAAATGTTCCTGTTATGGAGCCCTAAATACTGTATAACACTCCTATTTTGTTTCAGAGTGTGATTAGAGAAGTGTTTTGCTCTCAGTGCCAGCTTTAAAAATAAACGCACCTACAGTATACAGCGTCTCAAACCCCACGTGATTATTGACCTGGACTTCATTGGCCTGCTTTGTTCTCGTCCCAGCTGTCGCTTGTAATTTTAAAAGCCTTATTATTTTTAATATGTAGTACATGCTAGACCCCTGCTGTTAACCAGGCTGAGCAGATATAAGAAAGAAATACTGCGGCTGTGTGATTAGAGCCGCTGGAAAAGAACCGAAATCACATTATGACCATCGTAAACACGCCCGTTTTATCCCGACCGCTAAAAAAAATGGACTGTTTTTCTTGGCGGATTGAATTTGCTCACTCAGTTACACGCCGCTCGGAGGTTTGAGTTTGCCGGTCGTCCAAAAACCACATTTTTATTATTTTCCCCTCACAAAAATGGCAAAAGTGTTTAAAAAAAGAATAGTTGGTGGGTTGATAAATGGGCGGCGGATTGATAACATACTCACAGTGGAGATTATTTTGGGATAACGTTTAGTTTGGTTTTATCCTGGTCAGGCTATCCCAGAAACACTGGGTGCCGAGGTGGGAGTATGGGAGTACGAGGCACCAGTTCATTGCAGGACAGGACACCACACACTCGTTCACACTCATAGGGGCAATCTAACATAGCCAGTTTACATACTGTATAGGCATGTTTTTGGGAGGTGGGACGAAAGCAGAGAACCTGAAGGAAACCTGAGCTCAGGACCGAACCATGGATCATATTTTGGATTTTTAAAATGAACGCCTATTCATCTGAGCCTATTGAGCTCTGTTTGAATCAATACTTCATAACAACACGTTAGATGATTCCACCGTGGCGTCACTGATGTCACTAAAAACAGCACTAAGTCCTTAATAACCTGCTTTTGGATTAAATGTATTTTCTAAGTAGAGATTCTCCATTGTAAACACTTTTCGTCCAGGTTTAGCCTTCATCTTAGCCTTCATCTTAGCAGATAGGGCCGTGCGTGACTGGGACTGTCAGGAAAACCATGCCGTTCGTGAGTGTTTCAGGGCATGACGTGATTTAGGCGTGGGGAGGATTTGGTGGCGTGACACTTAGGTGTACTCGTGCTCTACTCATGCAAACATGAGACGGAAAGGAACGAAAACTAAATGGGATGTACATGCAGGGCTGTTTCTTCTGGCTTGTTGATAAATGCCAGTCGGTGCAGTAGCTCCATCAAGAATGTTGGGAATGCATGAAGTTGAAAGAGCCAGACCACCAGAGGGTGAACAAATATAACATTGTGAAATTCCGAGGCTGTATTGTTAAAAACAGACTGCGGGTGTTTAGAACGATTCTGCAATTCTTGACCTTTAGGATGACGATATTACATGCGTGTTAGATATATTTTCATCATTTGCACGTTCCATGTAGGAACCCTGCGTGTACATCCTGGCAGGGTTTTTTGACGTGGTGCAATGCCACAGCTTGTGTTGTGTCTTAACCAACACAAAGTCCTGTTAGCATTCCAACCATCATGTTGACTCGAAATGTAAAAACGTATCAGCACTGAAGCACCAAAGGGTCTGTGGCATGTAGCAGCTGTGTATTATTGTGCAAGCGGCTCTCGTGTCATCACTCGGTTGTTCTCAGTTGTTCTGTCTCTCCCTCTGTGTGTCACTTGACACTAGGGTTAAGGACATCCTGCACCATTGGGTGGAGTGTGAAGGACAGGGATGGAGTCGGGCCAGCTGTCCAGGGTTTAAGGTTGAAGCTTGGCTTTGGCTCAAAATGCTTGTAAATACTTTCTGTCGCCTATCCTGCATCTTCACTTCACCAGCCGGGGATTATATGGTTCTCCTTAAAGTGGGATCTGGGCAGCACAGCCAAGCCCAAAGGGTCTGGAAATTTTGTAACAACATTTGATTACAGTGATAGAAATCAGAACCTGACAGTTTTGTTACTCGATTTTTCTGCAGCTTTTTTTCCCGAAAGTTGCGATGCAATTTGCAGAGTTTTTTGTGCTTTTTTTTGTCTAAAACTACTTGATCGGCGAAATCGCAATTGCACAAAATTGTTTCTTTCGCAGTGATGTTTGTTGTTAAACGAGACCTTTTAGCTGTACTCATGTTGTACATGTTGTAGCTGTACTCGGCGCACGTGAATCGAAGAATCGAAGGCTTTGACTGAATGCGTGTCGTGATGACGTCACATGACGTGTCTCGGCCCGAATCTGCTGAAAATCTGCTGTAAATTTAAAAAATGGCACGCTCCTCCGAATATTGCGAAGTTTGCTTGAGTTTTTGCGTTAATTTCTGCGATCGCAAAATCGCGAAATCCTGGACGGACTGATTATTAAAGTTATTATATTGAACTTTTTCATAATTATTAGTTTATTAGTTTTCACTTGATTTGAATGGGTTTCATCCAAACCTCAATAACTCAAAAAATAGTACTCCTATAAGTAAAAAATAAAGAAAAAAACACCCTCGGGCACGTGCTGTTACAGGGAAATAAACAATAATGGGGAGGTGTGATAAAGCAGAGTTACTATCACAACCCTGAAGTTGATGAGTTGATATATTGAAGTGTTATATTCCTCTTATCTTACTGCATTTAATCATTTTAAATTTACTTTAAAAATGTACATCATAGTTAATTTACGTCATGAAAACAAGTCAGAAGCTGTTCTCACTTACATTAGAGCATCCTCAGTCTTAAAGGTAATAAGACAAAAAAAAATGCCACTTGACAAAGAAACAAACTTTACCTCTGACCCTGGAGACTCCTTCCATCAATGGGAAATAAACATCTCCTTACAGACAACGTCACCAAATCAACGAATATATTTATGAGGCATTTCCGTCATACAAATCCCTGTGTAAGATGTTACTTTAAAAACAATAGCGTATCAGCGCGAGTGCGTTGATTACAAACCTGTGATTTTAATCCCAGCTGGAATGATGGTCAGACACCTAATAACCAATCAGAATCGAGAATCCATCAGTGCTGTGGTATAATGTTTAATAACGAATCTTAAGACAGTTTGACATGCGTAAATGCGTTCTCGGAGTGGAGGGTTTAAATAATGCGAATAATATTTATGTAGTTGAATTCCGTTAATTAAATAAATCAGTTCTGAGGGCGTCCGTGTATTTTATAAACAGTTTAACGGGGTCCTGGCTTCAAAAAGTATGAGAACCCACTCATGTCTCTTTGAAACAGATGATGCTTCTCTTCCTGTCTTTTTTTTTGTTTTGTCCTGATTTTATGATGCTGTCTAGTCTGCACTCTTCGACATGAATTCACGGCCAAATTGCCCCATAAACCAGGACTGTGTGTGGCCCCTGTCTCTCTCTCTCTCTCTCTCTCTCTCTCTCTCTCTCTCGATCCTGATTTTTACAAAAATCGTCTTGTGGTTTTTCCAGCACACGTTGGCTCTAACAGGCTTTATAAAGAGCGTGTCTGAACATAATCATGTAGCACGATCTGTTGCACACGATCGATAACGTAACACATTAATCATTCGAGCCACAGGTGAAGGTATACACCTTAAACACATGGTGTAGACACACAGCATCTGATAAATATCGCTGTCATTATTTTGCAATTACCGTTGGCGTTCTGCACCATTTGCTTTTTTTCGGGGGTTTTTTTTCTTCCCGTTTTTAAAAATTGTTGGATTGCCGTATGGCTCGGTCAAATGGTACCACATGTGGGCTTCTGAGACACAGTGTTAATTGTTAAATATTGTTGCCTTTATTTCAGACATGAGTAATTCAGTCAACTTCTATCGCTTTGTACTTACAGTAAAATGCTACAATATTACTGGTTTTAATTCATTTTAATTCCATCCATCCATCCATCCATTTTCTGTACTGCTTATCCTTACTGGGTGGGTCACGGGGAACCTGAAGCCTATCCCAGGGGGCATGGGGCACAAGGCGGGAGACACCCTGGATGGGGTCTCCAGTAATAGCTGGTGTGTGTTGGGCGTTCTGGCGCACTATGGCTGCCGTCGAATCATCCAGGTGGATGCTACACACTAGTGGTGGTTGATGAGATCCCCCATACTATGTAAAGCGCTTTTCTAGAAATAAAAGCGGTATATAAATGTAAGGAATTATTATTATTATTATTTTTATTCATTTTAATTGTTTACTAAAAATATATATTGCTAAAATTTAACTTAGCAAATGTCATTGACACTTCCATTACAGTCTTACGAACCCCCCTGAAATGCCACCATGCACCCCCTGGTGTAGAGACTTGTAAATTGGGTTTTGCCTTTTTTCACAAAGCTGTTGTGTGCTCCAGTTCCACTCATACGCTTCAGACTTGAACAGTGAAATCAAATTTTTTGGACTTTACTACTCAGGATATTTGTGCTGTTAGAAATTGAAAATAAAAACCCCTGCTGGACCTTTGATCCCCCTTAAATCGCCGACACGCTCCTACAAAATGAGACCCAATCAGAATTCTCTGAACCAATCAGACCTCTTGTTATTCAACAGCAGCAATATTAATGTACAAATCAGACACAACTGCGTTTAAAACCACATGAATGATGCATTCTTAACTATGACTCTACAGATCAGTGCAGTTGTTGAGTGACATTTAGACTTAAGCCTTTCCACTTAAGTCTTTCTGAATACCTGCTGTGTGAACCCTCGAACAAACAAGCTCGGAAAAACCACATCCTTTTTTCTTTGGAAAAAAAACATTTGGGTGTGGGTTCACGGGTGCGTAGCCTGCTTTCCTGTCCGGCCTCTTGCTCGACTGACAGGATGCACACAGATGCTCAGGTTTGATCACGCTGGATTTCACGAGAAACAGCAGATGAGAAGAGACCAATACAGTCATAACTGCCTGTGTTTTATATGTTGATTTTTCTTTCATGATATTTTTTTAACTTTATACCCTTACTAAATGATTTACTAAACACTGACAGTTTGCACATGGTAATGGACTGAGATATTTGCACCCTACCCTACACTACATCACACAACATCACACTACATCACACTACACTACACTATACTACACTACACTACACTACACTACACTACACTACACTACACTACATCACACTACATCACACTACACTACATCACACTACATCACACTACATCACACTACACTACACTAAACTACATCACACTACATCACACTACACTACACTATACTACACTACACTACACTACACTACACTACACTACATCACACTACATCACACTACATCACACTACACTACACTACACTACATTACACTACACTACACTACACTACATCAC
>JANDJT010000217.1:26861667-26874732 GCA_024331685.1 Stegophilus panzeri | reverse complement strand
ATTGGATGTTGGGAACAATGATGATCATTGATTGGATGTTGGGAACAATGGTGAAGAGTAATTGGATGTTGGGAACAATGATGATCAGTGATTGGATGTTGGGAACAATGATGATCAGTGATTGGATGTTGGGAACAGTGATGATCAGTGATTGGTTTGGGAAATAATGGGGATCAAAAAAAGTTTGCAAAAAAAGCTGCTAGATTTATTGCTGGGCTCTTTTTTGAAATACATTTGCTAACAAAGTTAGCAACACCGATCTCATTGTGGGTTCTAAATTAATAAATATCCTGAGAATTGATAACTGAAATATCACTTCAATAATGAAAAAAAACCCTTTTAGTTATTTAGTTTCGCTGATGTTAATTCCTTTTGTTTTTCAGATATTTTTAATTCTTCCTTTTTGGCACCTTCCTTATTTTTATGTGCAATGCCAACAAAAGCAAACCATTCCTCATACACGCTCCCAGGATATGTAATATTGTAACACTGAACACTATTTCCCAACAAAGCAAAGACATGCATTATAATATTTGCTTTTCTAAGCAGTGTCCTATATGCTTTGTGCATGTTGCGATGACGGACCACTAATGGAACAGACAGCGGCCTACTGAAAGCGCACTGAGGGCTGTGAATGAAAGTCTATCCTCGGTCCCCAGCACTCCTCACGTCCCCGCTGTGTCTCTGCGTTGGCGTTGAGTGCACTGAAAACAACACTCATTCATCAGCACACAGCTAAATGATGCAACTGGTTCTTATTAACACTGTTTGGACATGTTTCTTACCAAGGGGGCCCTGTTTCAGCTGCACCGTTCCAGATGTTCTGTTACGGGATGCAGAGGTGCAGGCTGGGAGAGGAATGTGACAGAACTGACCAGCTTGTGTGACAAGAAGCAGAAACTCACAGAACATTAAATATATGTGTTATGCATGCCTGAGGATTTCCATACATCGAGGTGGATGATTGATAGCTGACAAAACAGTGGCTTTCTGATTGGGCTTAAAAAAACCCAACAGGATTTATAATGTTGATCTAGAAATTGTTGATATTTAAAATAACATGGCCCATTTGTTTTTAGATTATAATTATAGTTATAGCATAATTTGTATTTAAATCAATTAGATTTAATAATCAAAATGCCAGGTAATGCTTGACTGAAGGCTAGATGTACTAAGCTGTTTGTTGCCGGTTTTCAAGCACAGTTCTGCAGCATAATAATTATTATTAATATCCTAAAACACTATTTGACCTTCCTTACTTACGTAAATACGTAAGACCTGTATTGAGAGCATGCAGCAAGGAGTTAATACCAAATTTGTGCACATCCTCAGACATAACTTAAGAGCTATTCAAGTTATATACACAGGGCAGGTCATGACCTTGGACTTAAGCCCATTTTTCTTGAGAGATAGAAGTCCTGCATTGGTGACTGCTGGAAAGGTATGTGTGTCTAAACCGTGAGGTCAAATGTCAGAGGCAATGAAGATGTTTCACACTCATTTCATGGTGATTTTTGACACGGTTACACTGTCACAACTAAGTCAAGGTGACTGCAGAGTCGGACTCGCTTAGAGCAGTCGAATAAGACATTCACTAGTTGATGCTGCGGGGATTTCGACTAGTTGGGTGGAGGAGCAAACAGTGAGGCAGACAGGAAATAAAGAAGTTCAATGCACTTTTTACTTCAAATATTTCACACTATATGAAGACTACAAGATAGGGGTGGTACGATACACCCCGGGCATGATTTGATTAAATTTCGATACCAGTTTCATGATTCAAATCAGTCTGATTGAATATTTTAAACATAATTTGAATGAAGAAAAATGATCACTGAAAAGACATTTTTGTCTGTATAAAGGAAAAAAAATGGCTATGAAGAGAGGTTTAATATTGTAAACAAAATGTAATACAGGTTCATTACATTTTAAAAACAAACAAACACATAAATACATTTATGATTTCTCCCATTTGACTGAATAAACAAAGTCTCTGACCAGAGGAAAATGAGAGATAGAACTCCAAAGTCGGCTAAAAAGTTCTGCACAATCCCAGTCATCACTATCCAATCCCAGAGTCATCACTATCCAATCTCACTCATCACTATCCAATCCCAGTCATCACTATCCAATCTCACTCATCACTATCCAATCCCACTCATCACTATCCAATCCCAGCCATCACTATCCAATCCCACTCATCACTATCCAATCCCACTCATCATTATCCAATCACACTCATCACTATCCAATCCCAGCCATCACTATCCAATCCCACTCATCACTATCCAATCCCACTCATCACTATCCAATCTCACTCATCACTATCCAATCTCACTCATCACTATCCAATCGCACTCATCATTATCCAATCCCAGTCATCACTATCCAATCCCAGTCATCACTATCCAATCCCACTCATCACTATCCAATCTCACTCATCACTATCCAATTCCAGCCATCACTATCCAATTCCAGCCATCACTATCCAATCCCAGTCATCACGATCCAATCCCACTCATCACTATCCAATCTCAGTCATCATTATCCAATCCCAGTCATCACTATCCAATCCCACTCATCACTATCCAATCACAGTCATCATTATCCAGTCCCAGTCATCATTATCCAATCCCAGTCATCACAATCCAATCCCATTCATCACTATCCAATCCCAGTCATCATTATCCAATCCCAGTCATCACTATCCAATCCCACTCATCACTATCCAATCCCACTCATCACTATCCAGTCCCAGTCATCACTATCCAATCCCAGTCATCATTATCCAATCCCAGTCAACATTATCCAATCCCATTCATCACTATCCAATCCCACTGAGCTAGTTTAGAGTTTAGATCAGCAGTGCATGGCGGCTCAAACGACACGATTCAGACTCGTTTTCCGATGCCTCTGAGGCCGGCCAGAATTGAACATGGCAGAAAAACTTCCCAGACACTGCCATAGACATCCCATCCTCCATTCAACATTACATAAGGAGTTTCTGCAGTTTCAGCTTCCAAATAAAACCTTTCAACACTTTCATAGACCAAAAAGCATTGAAGCCAGAAACGTTATTATAGCCTGTGTTGCTGTTAACTAAACAGGCTTTCTGCTGCACAAATAAATAGTTTTTGGAATATGTGATTTATTGACTACCTT
Organism: Stegophilus panzeri; assembly: GCA_024331685.1. Taxonomy (NCBI): domain Eukaryota; kingdom Metazoa; phylum Chordata; class Actinopteri; order Siluriformes; family Trichomycteridae; genus Stegophilus; species Stegophilus panzeri. The sequence continues at coordinate 26,871,570 of JANDJT010000217.1, read as the reverse complement.
TTATTTTTTTAAGTTAATGCTCGACTAGTAGCAAATTAGTAATCATGCAAACCCCTACTATACTGAAAGTAAACTAGTGTGTGTCAGGCTCATGCAACATCTCTGTTATATAGTTGTTTGAATGTATTATATATGTTTAAAAGCAAGTGGATAGTTTTACTCCGAGAAATTTCACTTTACAGCACTATTATGTCTTTTCTACGTGCCTATACCTCTTGTGCCTCATTTCGTGTCCCTGATTTATGTTACATCTCTTTTCCAACTGATCAAAAGTGATTTATGGGAAATTTTAAGGTCCATTCCATGTGTCTATACCTCTTGGGCTTTATTTCATGTCCTCGGTTTAATTTAGTGCTAAGACTGGAAGATAAGTGTGAATAATTAGTCAGTGTGTGTGTGTGTGTGTGTGTGTGTGTGTGTGTGTGTGTGGAGCATGTTTCTATATATATTGGTGGGGACCAAATGTCTTCACAAGGGTAGATATAGCTGACAGTTTTGACCTTGTGGGGACATTTGGCTAGTACCTATGAGGACCACAAACCCCTTAAAAGTTTCCTTTTTCCTATGAGTTACTCAGGTTACGGTTAGGTGTGGCATAGCATTATTTAGCTGCATTAATAATTATGTTAATGGAAGGTCCCACACAAGGACAGCAAGACAAATGTGTGTGTGTGTGTGTGTGTGTGTGTAAGTGTTTGTGTGTGGGGGATGTTGGGTCATTGGGGTTATCCTAAGCATGGCTCCATCATGACCCGGTCTTTAGGTCAACAGTTTCAGAGCGCTTTCAGTAACAACACAAGACTCGCTGCTTCCTGTTACTTAAAAATTCTGAGTTACTGGTAAGAGATGAAAAGACGAAGTCTAGGATTGTAGCTTTAATTAGATTTGAACCTTTAATAAGTCATCAGGTCAAACATATTTTAATAACTAGTAAACTGGTGATAACAGTTGGCTTCGAGTTACATGTTAAAAATGTATTTTTCACCTGTTTATTATTTATTTTTTTTAACCTTATTTTTCACTGTACATTAAACAGAAGAACTGAATGTGGGGTTTGAATCTAAGTTGAGGTTTTGAAATAAATTGCACGCTAAATACATGATACTGAATTGCAAGCAGAGCTTTCTCGTGTGCTCATGCTGAAATAATAGTCTGGATTATAAGTAAGGAATAAAACACTGCGTGGTGTGCTGTTGATGTGATGAAGCAGAGTTATACTGTTACCATTATTGTTGATTATTTTCCTATAACACCACATCCAAAGTGTTTTATTCCTCTTATACGGTACTACGACAATTTACCAATGCCCTAAAGCGCTTTTTTTATTTCTTAAAGAATGTCATGCTGTACTTTTAAAAAAACAAAACCCAGTTTATAGATAAATTGTGGCGTGTCTGTGACACAAGTTAGCTCCGGTTATCACTTACATTATAGCAGCTGTAAATCCTCGTACCATCATTTTCTCTTGAAGTCCAAAAAGAAATCGTTACTAAGAAACTACATAACGCATCGTCCTCCATCTTTACATTATTCCATGGTGGAAAACTTTTATACTTCAATAATTGCATGCTTTCTTTGTTAAATAAGAAGCTTTAATCTGCTTATTATTAGGTTTAAATGATCTGGAGCAACTTCCGTACAAGCACAGAGTATTAATATGCTTTAATATACAATATATAACTTGTATACATTGGAACGAAATGTTGTGTCTCCAGGACCATGGTGCAACACATAACAGTATGCAAGACTACATAAAGTGCAATACACAACGTATGAGACTGGTGCAGGACGATAAATACACGGAAAACTGTTCGGTCGTATATCTGCAATAAACCTTCAATAAAGCAGTAAAGTGGTCCATAAAATAATGCCTTCCAGTACGTTCCACAGATGTTCATGCGTAAGTGCCAAATTGAACAAGCCTGAGGTCAAAGCGAACAGCTTATTACACAAAGTGAGCCATGGCCTCATGGAGAAGCATTCTGGTGCTGGTGGTGGTGTCTGAAACCTGTGTTATGGGGACCTGCGTGATGCTCGTGTGATAAGGAAGCTGTAAGTGCTTCTGAATATCACTCAGCCCGGACGCAGACGCTGTTCCATTTGGTACCTATTTGTGCCCCCTTAATGAGAAAAAGTGTTTGAGAGCGTCTACGTCTTTATAAGAACCGCATGTGAACTGAGTTTTTATCACGGTGGAAATCTAGATTCTTGGCTCGGTGTGTGTCAAAATTGTACGATTATTACATCCAATTTAGAGTGAAAAACGATGCTCGTTTGAGGTGTACCTGAAGTGAAAACATGCTGGGGATATGTGTGTGTGCGTGTGTGTGTGTGTGTGTGTGTGTGTGTCGGAATGAATTCACAGAACCGAGCCACAGTTAAGGAAATGACCGTGTGCTCCGTCTAGTGCTTGTCTCTAGTAATGATTGAGAGGTTTGTTTAAATGATTGCGGACGCGGTGAACGTCAGAGTTTGGGAATAATGCCCCTTTATATAAACACTTTCGGAGATTCTTTAAAGGAGAACAGGACAACACGTGTTCCCGACAGAGCAATGGTAAATCTGGGTTAAAATGAGAACTGATGTTTCGCCAGCGGTCCTGATTTACAACGACTGTGGACAGTGAACAGGTCAGGGCCTCGGACGTTTACTTACGGACACATGCGAATTCATTCTGACGTGCTTCCTGACGTGATGCGTTATATTTAATGTCATGTAACAAAAGTTTGATCTCGTACCTAGACCATGTAAGAAGCTTAAAAAAAAGGAAGTAGAAGAAGAAGAAAAAGAAAACCCCTGATCCAAGCTCTAGACTATGACTATGGCATTCAGATGATTATACACAAAACATACCAGGTGCTGTGTACGATACGGCTCACTTTTTTTGTATTGCAACAATCCAAATCATTAAAAACCACGCTGGAATGTAAAGCAAGAGTACAAAACTGTAAGAACCCCAGGGATAGATGATGTTTACGACGTGTTTAGACACTGTTTAGAGGATTCTGGGTATAAGTCCTTTTAGAGATTCTTATGTCCACGATGAGGCTCGCAAAGTGCAGCAGATGGTTTCTGTTTCATTGAGGCTTCTTTCACTGTCCCCTTATTTTCACTTCATCAGTCATTCATGATGATTGCACATCTGCATGCAAGGGGAGGATGCTCAATATCTGTGTGTGTGTGCGTGTGTGTGTGTGTGTGTGTGTGTGTGTGTGTGCGTGTGTGTGACTAGCACACCAGGTAAGTGAAAAGTCCAATGGGTGTGCCCAATCTCATGCCTGGAAGTCTAGTTAACTAAAAAGTGGCAAGCGTTTTAACACAAAAGTAGGATTATGTGCAATAATACACACTATGGAAAATAATCGATGTAGCCAAAGCCGTGATCCTCTCCTCTATAGTCTAGTCTTTTGTTATGAAGTCTTTGGCAACCATTTTGAATCCAAACAACACTTTACTAGTGAGTGTGCTGGAAACACACATCCTTGTGACCTTGTGTGTGATTATCAGTTCAAACTACTCAATGAGCTGAAACCACAAAACCAAATGAAAAGTGACCATCCTTAGTCATTTCCCAGCTTAATGAAAACTCCAGGCTCGCTTTAATCCCCAGTATAGCACACACATCAAAAAGAGAGACATGAATGAGTATGAAGCTAAGCTATGCTTTTGACAAACGTGTGTGAGCTCACACACTACACCTGAGGCTCTGGCTTTTCTCTCAGGCCCTGAAATCACTCCCTGCAGGCTTCCTGATTGGCCTGAAATCCCTCCCTTTTGTCCACGGATGTTAATTTCCTGTTGCTCTCTGACACCTCGCTGCACTTACTTGTGGATCCTGACCCCTTCTATTCCCCCTCACTGCCCCTCGGCCCTGTGGGTAAACTGGCTCGGGATTAGCGGGGGAGACAGCGAGGTCAGAGGTTGCTTTGTGCAGGAGGATTGTGTCCTGGTGGAAAGTATGAAAGGGTTTGACTGTGAGTCAGTGGGGTGTTGTTGTTTGATGATGGTTTATTTAATGCTGTTAAAGGCAGGGTCATGCAGGTCGAGACACAGGTCTGATTTCCATCTGTGAGATGGTCCGAGTCAGCATGAGGGAGGAGATAAAGTGTACTTGTAGTGTATTGTAGTTAGGGTGGATAAATCAGCAGTCTGGGTGCTTGGGACAAACAGATTTCATGTCTATGTCTATTCGTGTTTTCATAACTTTTCGAAAGGTTTCATTCTGTTCCACCATGGGTACTTAATTCTGTATCTATAGCGTCCACAACTCGTTCCGTTTTAGCGTGCATGAATAATGATAATGATAATGAGTCTTTATTGGTCACATATACATTACAGCACAGTGAAATTCTTTTTTCTTCGCATATTATTCGCATGTTAGGAAGTTGGGGTCAGAGCACAGGGTCAGCCATGATACGGCACCCCTGGAGCAGAGACGGTTAAGGGCTTTGCTAAAGGGCCCAACACTGGAAGCTTGGCAGAGCCTGGTAGTACTGGGGTACTTGAACCCCCGACCTTCTCATCAGTAACTAAGAGCCTGGTAGTGCTAGGGCTTGAACCCCCGACCTTCTCATCAGTAACTAAGAGCCTGGTAGTGCTGGGGCTTGAACCCCCGACCTTCTCATCAGTAACCAAGAGCCTGGTAGTGCTGGGGCTTGAACCCCCGACCTTCTCATCAGTAACCAAGAGCCTGGTAGTGCTGGGGCTTGAACCCCCGACCTTCTCATCAGTAACCCAGAGCTTGGTAGTACTGGGGCTTGAACCCCCGACCTTCTCATCAGTAACCCAGAGCCTGGTAGTGCTGGGGCTTAAACCCCCGACCTTATCATCAGTAACCAAGAGCCTTAACCGTCAAGCCACCACTGCCCAGATGATTGCCAGATGATTGACAGACGATTTTTCCAGAATCAGGAACAGGTATGTGCAAATTGACAAACCCGATCAAAAGAGCAGTCATATACAGTATCTCTCCAGCTATGAACAACAGTCACCTTGCAGTTAAACATATCGAGATACTAGCCAGATTTTTCTGTGTGATGTAAGGACAAAACAGCACAACTCATCTGAACAACTTTTTGTTGACTCACGACTCATAACTTGACTCATTGTTAAGCGTAATTATTTCCTTAGTCGGTATCGATGCACTTTACTAGCTAACTAGCTACCGGGCAACCAAAACATGCGACTGGTGGGTTATCTAATTATTCGTTATCATTATATCATTATATATTCACTCGTGCAGAGGTTCTGAAATTATCCCATTATACCGTACGTGTTTCAAAAAAGTCATCTGAAATGTCGAACTTAATAGATTAATTTCATTGGAAGAAATTTCTCCCTTATTCCGAGAGGCTTCATAAGCTGGAACGGTGGAAGTGAATGGAGGAAATTGATTATAAATGCATTTATATATCAGTGTGTGTGATGTCACGATGACCAGCTTTAACGAAATATTCCAGTTATTTGTCCACTGCTGATGTAGCATATACAGGGTGTCTGAAAAGTCAGGAACCACTGAGAGTACCAGGAAGTACCAAGAAGAATGATCTCTACCCTTTCGTCCAGTCTTAAAGCCATTTTTCACATGTTTCAAATAAGCGTAAATAAATAATAAATATTAAATCATGCACATGTAATTTAACTCGCATTGGTTCCGGACTTTTCAGACACCATGTATATGTGATTACGATGATTCATATCACTTGTAGAATGCAAATTTTCTAGTGCAGATGTTGACTCCAGTATAAACCTACATTTCATTTCTAACTTCTTGTAGTCCTGCTTTTATGGACATTGGCTTTTTTTTTTTTTTTTTTTAAACCTAAAAACGTTTACATTACCTCCAGTTGCTACAAAAAGAAACTAGGCTCCTGCTGTGATCCTAATCTCGAGTTACAGTCTGTATAAAGTTTTGCATGTTCTCTTCATGTCTACATTGGGTTCCTCTGGGTTCTCCGGTTTCCTTCGAACTTCCAAGAACATACAGGGAGATGAACTGGGGACTAAATCGCCCCTAGGTGTGAATAAATATCCCATCCAGGGTGTATTCCCTCTTCACTTTGGACCGACTCCAGATGACCCTGACCAGAATAAAGTGCTTACTAAAGATGAAGGAATGAATTAATGAACATTAAGGTCTTGTGGCCATGCTTGATGTATGTGGCAAATGGAATAAAGAGAAAGCGCTTATCTCCTGACATCTTCCTCAGCTCCAGATATAGCCTGATGGACGGGACAGGTTGAGCTCTAAATCCCAGAATTAGTGCTTGCTTATCTGCACCTCCAGAGCCATTCTTCACTCCTGCTGCTTCCTTGTCTGATTCAGGCTTACTGGATAAGCTCGCTAATTTACTCCATATCTCTAACACACACACACACACAGGTTTATAACAGCCTTTGCGAAACAGAGATTTTGTCTGAAATGTCACATTTAATCATTACAATACACTATAAACGAATCTTGTAATTACATTCAAACACGAACTTCTTAAGAAAACGTTGGTACTGTCCTTTAAACTGCAATTACTTACTTAATGCTATTCAGAATCCTAATTCATGGCGGTCTTTTGTCTCTTAACTACAATCCCATAAGCCAATATGTTTGCTTTTAATCTGCTGGGATGTTCCACAGCTGTGCATCGGTGTATTCCAGTCACGATTACTGCTTGTTTACTCTCTCGGTAGATCATCGTCCAGATGCTGAACTATAAGAGGGACGGATAAATACAGTGCACATTTGTCGTGTTCCGTGTCATTGCTTGCTGTGTATCTTCTGAAGAACTTCTGAAGGAGCTGCAAACCTGGAGAGCTGTACGACGTCCCACGCTTTCCAGTACTTATCCTGAGTTTAAAGGGAAGTTTAGGATGCAGTGTTGATGTTTCTCAAGGAAGTGGCCTCCGTGGAGGTTAATAAATAACGATTTTTTTTTTTTTTAGTAACTTACAGTACTTCAACATCTGAGGGAAATTTGTATGGTGTGTTTATTTCAAACGTGCACATTATAGCTGGAAATTTCAGCTTTCGGGGTTTTTTCTATTTAAGAACACGGTGGATTAGTGGTTAGTATGGTTGTCTCGCACGTCAGGGGTTGGGGGTTTCAATCCAGCCTCCACCCTGTGTGCGCGGAGTTCGCATGTTCTCCCCGTGCTTCGGGGGTTTCCTCCGGGTTCCTCCCCCAGTCCAGAGACATGCTTTGTAGGCTGATCTGGCATTTCTAGATTGTCCGTAGTGTGTGAATGTGTGTGATTGCACACAGCAATGGGGTGGCACCATGTTCAGGGTATCCCCTGCCTTGTACCCAGAGTTCCCTGTTATAGTCTCCCCGTGACCCTGTATAGGATAAGCGGTATGGAAAATGGATGGATAGTCTTTGCACCCATATTGCACATGCTCCCAAGAGCCAAACTGACCTTTTCAAGGTCATTCTGTTGTGCTTGGTGATAATAATTTTATAGCCAGATTTACATCATGTGTTTATTCACTTTCTTATACGAATCGTTCCAAGATGCAGATTATATAAATAAGTGGCAATGTTTTGTAATAAGGCACTTAGTTCTTCTTCAGCTGGACATTAAACATCCACGCCACATGACTCAGAGCTTCCAAGAGTGATTCTCGGAGCCTGTTTAGACGATAAACCCTGTTTTATCTCGGAATACGATTTATTCTTTATACACCGAGTCCCAATTTCTTGCCACTGCTAGCACATTCTAACAGTCTGCGTTTGATATCATATTCGTTGACCTGGGGAACATCCGGCATTTTCCATGACTTTCTTTGCCCGCGTGACATTGTGTTTGCGTGTCTGCTTTCTAGTTCTCCTGTGTTGTTGTAGGAATAAATGAAAGTGTCGTGTGGATGGTTTAGACCAGCAGCCGTATGGGAAAGTTCTGCTTGTTTGTAGTCTGTTTATTTAGATGAACGGGACTGTAAATAATACCTCCAAGAATGACCTTTTTTTTTTTTTAATGTGTTTGCATTTTGTTCACATTTGTCAGACTTTTAGAGTTCTGAGACAGAAACACAGATGCTCACAGATGCTTTATATAAACAATATATGATGTGTTTCACGTAAATAAACAGTAAATACAGCATCAAATCATAATACGTCGCATTAAATAATTTTGACATTTAAAAAAAAATTTAAGCAGCCATTTCAGGCTGTTATAGGGGGGGAAGAAATCCAAGTATGGCCCGACATGAAGTGGAGTTACTGTTACCACAAAGATTTTCCAATGAATACGAATACCGAGTATGGCGTAAATGTAACACGTTACAGTAACAGTACTTGAATAATCATGCGCTAATACCTGAATTAATACTTACTTAAATATGAACTAATGACGAGTTAAGGCAGGTACTAATCACGAACGAACTAAGGAAGAGCTAACCTTAACCTTAACGACGACGTGAGTCTTATGAATTCATGTGTGAATAACGACCACCTTAAGTACATGTTTGTTAGTTAGTATTAATTAACACATAGGGGTAAACTCAATCAAAACATGCTCTATAAGAAAGAATATGAATTATTTCTAATTGTTTATATAATTTCCCATATGTTGCTGCGTAGCCAATCATCACTGGATGGCGCTGGTTTACGTTCATTTACATTGACCCTTCTTATCGAATGTAGAAAGACGCACTAATAATAAACACCAGTAATTTGATCTCAACCCGTTTTGCGCCATTCTCTATTCATGTACTGTTATTGTAAAGAGTTACCGGCATAAATGATCCCATGTTACACCTCCGAACATATCGGATTTGCTTACGAACAGGAAAAAGCTTCCAGACGGTTTACTCTAGTTTATTCTGTACGTTCTAATGTTGCAGGTTTAATGATCGCAGAACTCCATGTACCATCCACTGACTATAAAAACAATCATATATCTGCCTGCACAGGTTGTTGTCATTGATGATGTCATCGTGATTCACGTCTTTCTTTCTCTCTGTAGGATTGTGCCTTCGTTTTCCGCTGCCATGTAAAGCGAGATACTAAACCCACTCAGTGTTAGAAAGCTGAACTCAGGGCTGCAGAAAGGATGAGGTCATGAGCTCGTGTTGTGATTCAGATTAGCAGACGGATGGATTAGAGGCCTTCCGCTATCTGGGTCAGTTTGTTTTAGCGCTGTCTAAACTAGCCGGTCTGTATCTTGTGTATTGAATGGAACGAAAACGTCTCATGTTTTGCAGATTTGCAAACGGTGGTGGGACGAAGCTCAGGGTTCTAACTACAGCCTGTGTTTCAGAATCCCACCACCTGCTGCACTACATACATCAGTTTAGTCTGTGTTAATGCACTTAAGCTAGCTAGTGCATGTGCACTATTGCACATTCCTAATGGATTAGTGCATATGCAGTGGTGTTAGTCTTACTGGGTTACTGCATGAGCAGTGGTGTTAGTCTTACTGGGTTACTGCATGAGCAGTGGTATGAGTCTTACTGGGTTACTGCATGAGCAGTGGTATGAGTCTTACTGGGTTACTGCATGAACAGTGGTATGAGTCTTACTGGGTTACTGCATGAACAGTGGTAGGAGTCTTACTGGGTTACTGCATGAACAGTGGTATGAGTCTTACTGGGTTACTGCATGAACAGTGGTATGAGTCTTACTGGGTTACTGCATGAACAGTGGTATGAGTCTTACTTGGTTACTGCATGAACAGTGGTATGAGTCTTACTGGGTTGCTGAATGTGCAGTGGTATGAGTCTTACTGGGTTACTGCATGAGCAGTGGTGTTAGTCTTACTGGGTTACTGCATGAGCAGTGGTAGGAGTCTTACTGGGTTACTGCATGAACAGTGGTATGAGTCTTACTGGGTTACTGCATGTGCAGTGGTATGAGTCTTACTGGGTTACTGCATGTGCAGTGGTATGAGTCTTACTGGGTTACTGCATGA
>JANDJT010000217.1:26838814-26850629 GCA_024331685.1 Stegophilus panzeri | reverse complement strand
TCTATCTATCTATCTATCTATCTATCTATCTATCTATCTATCTATCTATCTATCTATCCATCTATCCATCTATCTATGAATGATGTGACCCAGTGTGATACAGAGTTATTGTTTCCACCCCGAAGAGCAAGGGCTTTATTCCCTACACCTCAGAGATTTGACAACAATGACCATTTCTTTGATTAAAGAAAGACATGATGTACATTTCTTTCGCGATTCAATGTCGTGGAACGTCCACAAAACAAGTTAGTTCCTGTTAACGCTTGCATTATAGCAGCCTCTCTCTTTTTTACTTGACCTCTCTCTTGACATTAATAAGACAACATGATATTATCGTTATTATTTTTTAATCATTTTCCCCGTTGTGCACATCCATGTGCGAATCCTATAGATAAAAACACTCAGAGACTCAGTGCTAGTACTGATCGTACGACATAAACGTTGCATGCGTTGAGTGATTAAGGTGAGTATCGTTAATAACAGGGTTCTTGTGCAGGTTCTGGGAAGTCTGGAAAGTATGAAGTTTGAAAAGGGAAAAGTACGGATATACGGATATGGAAGTAGAGATATACGGTTGTCAGAGTAAGACTCAAGTCAGTAGGTTTTTGAAAAAAATCTGAATAAAAAACTTGACTAAATTCACTGTTAATATGAAATCATTGCTTTTTTTTAAAAAAAAAACCCAAAAAAAAAAACAACCTAATATGCTAAACTATATGAATATGCTATGAAGTATACTGACTAATTTTGAGTCTTGTCATTAACCGATTTCTCTCTCTCTGTCTTTCTCTCTCTCTCTCTCTCTCTCTGATATGTCCTGCCCGGCCCACCTGCTGTTCTCCATCAGGTAAGTCCCTCATTTCTTATCTCTAGCTGTCAGTCTCTTTCAGCAGCTGCCTGTCAGTATGAGTTCATAATGCCGAGTGCCAGAGCGTTCATCAGCCACCTGGACCCTCTCCATGACCTCGTCACCTCACTAAAGGTCCTTCAGCCTGTGAAAGAGGGCAAAGATTCTTACCTTCATCTCACCCTGCCTGTTACTGACATTATAACAAGCCTCACATTACACTGACCTGCTATGTAAACTATGTCAACTACTTTTCAGAGTTGGGCAGCGGTGACACTGAAGGTAGTGAAGATATTAGTGTACAGTTCCCAGTTGTCAAGTCGGAGCGTTGCTACATGGTTTTAAAAACAAATAGTATTGATAAACACTACGTCTTTCAATTTTTTTTAAACATACAATCATACAGTGCATGTATATTTTATAATCAGGTTGTATTTTTCTTGCTGTTTTTTGGGAATGCGATGCGAAACTTCAGATTCGTGGCTGTAGAGGTCAGGTAGAGGTCAGATATTCTCGATCTATCTCAATGTTTTGGATTTTTTTGCTCCATTTTCTCCCAACTTATTGATAGACAATTCCCATCCATTATTTAGTACAGGAGCGACAAGATCACGTCTGCATTTATTTGAATGTTGCGTTCTGAGTGGACTGAAGATAGAGTATTTCACCTGCAAAATACATGAACAAACTTCAATGAATTACAAAAAAACCCCACATTTTTCAAATTCTATATAAAAATTATAAAAGTTGTGAGTGCATAACCGTCACCCCGGTTGCTCTGGAAACAAACACAGTTACAGCGTCAAAATTTTACCGTAATAATGGAGAATTAAACATCATTATCACTTTTTTGTTGGTCACTAAACTTTATGGTCTTAAGTTTATTTGAATATATTTCAATTCATAGTGGAATACATTTTTTTTCAAACCTTTGAATTCAGTAATTGAGACGGATTTTTAAATCGTTTGTTGGGCCAGTATCAGAACTTTTATCGGGCAGATCCTGGGCCGTGAGTCATATATTTGACACGCCTGATCTATGAAAGGAAAGCTACGAAACGTAAGGCTGTAATGCACTTTATTCAAGACATGGCATCTTCTAAAGAGCAGCTGGACACGCTTGGAGGAGACACAAACTGTCCAACAGACACCTGTGATTGGTTAGTAGCACTCTGACAGGTGAGGCAACTGTTCAATTCTGTTCTCCTGGACTCCCAACCATGAAGGGCTGTGGCTTGGTTCTCACCAATAGGGTGGTCTCTTAGACCATTACGCCTCATGCTAATAATGTCATCATACCTAAGGAAGCTGAGGAGTTGCCGTGACTGCATTTGGGCGGCTGTGGCTCAGGTGGTACAGCGGGTTGTCCACTAATCGCAGGCTTGGCGGTTCGATTCCCGGCCCACGTGACTCCACATGCCGAAGTGTCCTTGGGCAAGACACTGAACCCCAAGTCGCTCCCGATGGCAAGCTAGCGCCCTGCATGGCAGCTCTGCTACCATTGGTGTGTGTGAATGGATGAATGAGACACAGTGTAAAGCGCTTTGTATAAGATAAGGTTAAAAAAGCGCAATATAAGTGCAGACCATTTACCATTCCACAACTGTAGATGTAAATCTTTACATGGTTTCTTTAATGGACATTACGTACTGCACTAATTAACATAAACAAACCATAAGCTTTAGCATTAATACGCTATAAGTAATCAGATCTCAGTGACTTTGACCGTGGCATGGTTGTTGGTGCCAGAGGGGCTGGTTTGAGTATTTCAGTTGAGTTACTGCTGACCTCCTGGGATTTTCACACACAAAGGTTTACACAGAATGGTGCGGAAAACAAAAAACATCCCGTTCTTGCAGGAGAAAGATCAGAGGAGGACGACCAACCTGTTTTGAGCTACCAGGAAGGCTCTGGTAATTCAAATAATCATTCTTTACAGTTGTGGTGACCAAAAAACATCTCAGGACAAGAGAACAAGAGAAGAAATAAGTTTTCGGTGACCTCTAGCCTACCGGGAATACTTGTCACTAAAAACCCTGACACAAAATCTTCTTGACCTGCATGCCTAGACTACAGATTTGTTAGATTCTGCATTAGTTAGTACAAGCTGTTATTACTTTCTGAAAATACATTTTTAAATGGTAACTTATGCTGTAAATAACGTTATTCATCAGTAACCTCCAATGCAAATCCAGAACATGTGGTTATTGTGTGTCGGTCCTGCTTAACATCTTGAGATTTACTGTATGTCCTTTGATAGCCAGCTATGATTTAGATCCTGTGATAAATGGCTAAGGTTTAGATCGTTTAATTAATAAGCTAGTAAAAAAAGAGTTGTAAGCATCAAATATGGAGTCTCAGCAGGCTGTTCGATTACGCTTTGTTCTTTCTGACAGGCAGGGTCACACTGTAAAACCGGATAAGTTCATTTAACTCAAAAAATTTGAGGAAACTAATTACCTCAAAATTTTTAAGTTGATAAATCGATTTCTTTAAGCCGAATACACTTAAATATAACAAAAAATTTAACTCAAACTTGTTCTATTTAAGTGTATTCAGCTTAAAGAAATCGATTTATCAACTTAAAAATTTTGAGGTAAGTAGTTTCCTTAAATTATTTCAGTTAAATGAACTTATCCGGTTTTTACAGTGCAGAAAATTGTCAATTCCCGTGCAGAGTGGAAGAAGAGACAGGCAGAAAACATCAGCACTAAAAGTCTCTCCACACTCACTCTGAAAGCTCGGTTAAGTCGATTTGACGTGTTACATATCATCAAGAGGTTCGACTCAAGAAAAGCTGAGCCAAGCCATATTGAAAAGACTGGCCGGTGGCATCGTGACCGCTTGAGAATTCGAATCTTACACGTCGTCGTGTAAGAGCTTCCCTCTGTTTAGAATTTTCACTAGGGCAGAATCCGTGTCATCGCGTCCACGCTGATATAAACTAATTGGCAGCGGAGAGCGAGAGTCGATCTTTGTGTTGTGTTTCTGCTGCTCCATATGGGAGTGATTTCTGCTGCCAGACGGGGTCACGTCTCAGCCATGCCTCTGTTATTCTGCTTCCCTCGATCCTTCGCTTAGAGCTGCGGGTCTGTGTGACTCTGCAGTTGTTCACCCTGTTTAAGAACGAACATTTCCTCTGCCCCCGTGACTCATGGGTAAATTAATCATGCTTTAAAAGGAACATGCATTTTTCTCCTTAATGAGCATGAATCATAGTAAAATGTGTTGCACACACATTGCTGCGGTTTATACACACTGCCGTTTGGGTAATCAAGGGGTTTTGTTGTTGTTGTTGTTGTTGCTGCTTTGAAGAGGATAACACTAATATAGACAGGATAATGTCAGTTACATAAAAGACTTTCCCTATTGTGAATGATTAGAAATGTTTAGGGTTGACATGTTAACTTCTCAAGATTGGCTGTGTTTGGAAACTCAAATGGTTTCAATCAAACTTACAGACTTACTTTTTTTTTTTTTTTTTTTTTTTTTTTTTTTGGGCTTTTATTCTGTAGCCAATTGCAGACTAATCATGTGTACTACACAATCCATCAACTAACTGATTTGACCATGAGTATCTGTGTTGTTGATGAATGAGATGAACACAGGAGTTCCACCCTGATAGCATGCATCTCATTCAATTTATAACAAATTATATTTGTAATGGAAATACTGTAATGGAATTATTAATGTAGAACCTGTCAAGTTTCTTTGTTTTTCCCTAATATTCTGAAGGTTCTGTCCGTAGGATCCCCAAACTACCCAGATAACCTCTGAAGAACCCTTAAAGGTTTTAAAATAATAATGTTTCTGTAATATTAATAACAATAACAACAATAATAATAATAATAATAATAATAGTAGTAGCAGTAGTAGTAGTGATGACTTTTAATATAAAATAAACACTAAAAACTCTAAAACTAGACCACTAGACCCTACAATGCTTTTGCAAAACCTGGAACTCATATATAGAGTGCCGCTTTGGAACCATTAAATGTTCTATGTAGAAACCCACAACAGGGAATTCCTATTTCGGAAATTTTAAGGAACCCTTTGCACTTAAAGAGTAAAACAATATGCAAGTATTCAACCTAAAGCTTGGGGAAAATGTTCTTTAATGCATGCAACAAACGCATGATTTCCATCCTGATGCAATGCGTAATTCTTTCAATGTATAATGAAGAGGAAATTCAGCCAGATTTTTATTTATTTATTTATTTATTTATTTATTTAATTTGACAAATTAGGTTGTGAGAAGGTGGGCATGGTGGCTAAGTGGTTAGCGAGTTTGCTTCGCACCTGCGGGGTTAGGGGTTCAAGTCGTGCCTCTGCCCTGTGTGCGTGGAGTTTGCATGCTTTGCCCGTGTTTTGGGGGTTTCCTCCAGGTACTCCGGTTTCCTCCCATGGTCCAAAGACAAGCATTGTAGGCTGATAGGCGTTCCCAAATTGTCTGTAGTGTGCCCTGCGATGGGTTGGAGCCCTGTTCAGGGTGTCCCCCGCCTTGTGCCCTGAGTTTCCTGAGATAGGCTCCAGGCTCCCCACGACCCTGTGTAAGACCCTGTGTTACTTTACATTGGCATGTGCTTTTGTGGTGAATCAGGCCTTGTTCTCACCCCCTTCCTGTCATTGGTGTGTTTCCCGATTGTGTCCAGGTGTTCTCTGTTGAGCTGTTGATTAGTTTGTCTATTTATATACCATCTTGTATCTTTGTCTTGTTGCAAAGTCTTGTTGTTGTCATTGCGCATTACTGAGCCGTAGTTGCTCTTGTTCTTAGTTTTGTATTTCTAGTCGTATTTCCTGGTTTTGACCTGTGCCTGTGTTCTAGATTCTGATCATGGAATACTCGTGGATTATTTCGTCTGTCTGTCTGGAATATGGATAATGATATTGGGGTATTCCAGTAAAGGAAGCTGCTTTGTTTGACTCCATTTCACACACATTACATTAGGAACCTGAGCTCGAGCAAGTTCGAACAAGCAATAATGATGTGGTTAGAGTTTGATTTCATAAGTACGAATGCTAACCCCAACTCTGACCTTGACCACAGTGAACTGTGACCAATTTTAAGGTTTAGAGTTACATGGTTGGACAAACTGTGATGTCATCTTTCTTTCTGTACCAGTTACATCTTGTAAGACCTGAGATACTTCCCACAAATCCCTGTTCCATTGGGACCCATGTTATTTCAGGCTCTCAAGGACTTCTAGACCTTTTGACCTTGTCATTGGTGACAGGGTCTTGGTCCTGATTGTGTCACAAGACAAGCTGTCCACCAGTTGCTTTTTTAGCCGAGGGCTTAATTTGACCAAGACTAATTATGCGGTTTGCATCTGGTGACCTGCAATTGAATTTACAGACCCTGTATTTTCCACAAACGCTCACTGCAGAGTCGATCTGCGTTCCTTCCGAGAAGTCGTTGTTCCTCTGGGACCTCAATTGTGGCAAGCTCTTAAGTGCTGTTAAGTGTCCACGACCTCATTCTGTCACCGTGACGAAGTTTAAATCATGATTACAAAGACAAGCTGTCTGCTGGCCAACCATATACGCACACTCACTCCGAGGGCTTAAGACCTCAACATACTTCATGCGTAGATGATGTTCGGCTGGCTTCCACGAACAACGTGATGTAATTGCGGTGCAAACAGACGTTGTGCAAAGGCTTCGTTCACTGTGTTGCATACCTTGCAGCTGGACGAACTCCATAGAGTTCACGCTACACCATCAAGCCTTTGATTGTTACAAATGAGGCGTGCCCAAGCCGATTCATTCCAAGCATCGCATAGGTTTCATCAGCATGCTGACCTCACCTTGGTCAACCCTGGATTTATTATAACGATCTCATGTACCACCTGTGTCTTAAATTAGTTTTTTTCCTTTTCTCTTTGAAAATATGAGAAACAGTTCTTTCTCGTCCTTGTTTTTTGGGCTCTTTAACATTTGTTTTTTGATTTCCAACAACATAATTTAGGCTAACTTCTTGTTGTCATGGACCTTGACATGAAAATGATAAGCGCCACCTGCAGGACTGGAGGACATGTACTCAAAGACCAATAGGAAACCGCAAAGAGAATGCACCTCTCGTAGACGTCATTTCCGCATGAAGTATTGCTGAGGTCTTTAGTACGGCAATGCCGTGTGGTTTCCTTCTGGTGAGCTGCTGTTTTCTTTTACAGAAGGCTTTCTGCAAATTGCTCAATGTATTTTTTTTAAGGTATTAAGAAATAATTAGTTTAGTCTTTCTACACAAACTCCTCAATCCCTGTTCAGTCCATGGAAAAAGTCGATCTTGTATTACAACCAAATCTCCTTCTTCTGAAAGCAGCCAGCATGAAACCTGGCCTTCTCCCAAACCAACAGTCTGTCCTGTGCCAAACCCCATTGATTTTAGGGAAATGAGAAGCCAACTTTAATCTGTAAAAACATTCTAAACCAGTCTGAGACCAAGCAACGTTTCTATCATTGGATAAAACCTTACATCATTATACAACAAGCTGCCAATCACATACAGTAACTTTAATACTGTGTATAGAATGTACTGTACGCGCTTAGGTTTCAGAACAGTTTCTCAATGTTCCTTGGATATCGTTTAAACCTCCTAAAGAGGCTCAACTTGAATCTGATGGGATCTACTTGGAGGACAAACTGAAGCATATACAAAAGCATATACTTCATATGTAACTGAGGATTCAAAATGCATACTTAACAAAACCAAAAATCTAGTCTTTTTGATGTTGTTAGAATTCAAATATTTATTTCTTCTGTGACGTCTCTCAAGAGAAAGACCTGTACAGAACAGTTTGTTAGAAAAATTTCTATACTGTTTAAACAGGAACATAGCACACACTGAATTTTCTGGTGTTTCCGGTGGCGAAACCATCGATTTCCTCCTATGACCACTACTTATCCTTTCTTATGAACACTTGAGAAACCCTTGCTTGGTCTTAACTGTTGTCGTCTTGACCATAGGGTCCCTTGTCAGTTGTATGACGATTTTTTTCAGTCTGCCCTTGCACTGATCTTTGTAAGCCGTTCTCCTTTTATGGGCAGACAAATCAATCCCAGAGTGGAATTGTTTAAAACTCCTGATTCTAATTAGCCTGCTTTCAAGAAGTCTTAATCGTAATAGTTCAAATTTTTTCTTCCATTAAAGACATTAAAGATAAGGCACTGTAAAAGATTTGTGCGTGTTAAGTAACTTATTCATTGCCATGACTTGGACGAGGAACAGATTACGGTTTAGGATTTACAAGACTGAGTCCCCCCCTCACAACTGCATGCAATAACAGAAACAGCTGTACAAACGTGACGAGAAGCCGTCAGCTTGGAGTTTTTTTATGAGCCGTTTTTGCATGGCAGTTGAACATTGCTGGGATCTCGCAGTGTGAAACTGTATGGTGTGAGATCAAAAGCTGAATTGTACCGTTCCATAATAAACTCGTGGCCCCCCGCACACACAGACCTCTCGGTAAGCAGGCGCTGAAACTGCTTCGATAAGTGTCGAAAACTTTCTGAATCAGCACAGGACAACGTTTGGGTCTTTCAACATTCAACACAGTCAAGTCGTAACACAAGGTGCTATTGTTTCAGATTAGGGTTATCATAGTGAACATCCTGCAGCAAGACTTTTGAATAGAATAAGATCTTTATTAGCCATTGTATTGCCATTGTAAAACACAACATTGCAGCCTTTGTGCCTTGCTCATGAGTATGAGTTTTAGAAGTATGTTTTAGATGGCAAGACTTTGGATATTTCTAAGGCTAATTCTTCAAAAACATGGGGTCAGATACACTTCAAAGGTAGCAATACATTGCAATGTTGCCAAGATACCTGCGTATGCTAATATTTGCTATACCTGATAGTCCTTGAGGTGGAGATAATACAGTGAATATTTTGTAACTATGCAATCAATTTCTTATCCATCTATCTATCCATCCATCCATCCATTTTCCATACCGCTTATCCTACACAGTGTCACAGAGGAGCCTGGAGTCTATCCCAGGGAACTCAGGGCACAGGGTGGGGGACGCCCTGGACGGGGTTCCAACCCATCACAGGGCACATTCGCACACACATTCACACGCTACGGACAATTTGGAGATGTCAGTCAGCCTACTGCGCATGTCTTTGGACTAGGGGAGGAAACCGGAGTACCTGGAGGAAAACCCCGAAACATGAGGAGAACATGCAAACTCTGAAAGTGTGAGGCAAACGTGCTAACCACTAAGCCACCTCTAATTTCTTATCAGAAATAAAAATCAACTTAAAACAGCTATATTTGTTAATATATTCTGATGTGACAACAATGGGTACCATTGCAGCGTCACACCTTTAGGGTTCCTGGTTCAATCCTAAGCTTGGGTTACTGCCTGTGTGGACTTTTGTATGTTCTCCTCGTGTCCACTTGGGTTTCCTCCAGGTTCTCAATTTTTTTTTCCTACCTCCCAAAAACATGCCGGTATGCTAAATTGTCCCCAGGTCTCAATGAGTGTGTGAATGTATGTGCGTGTGTGTGAGTGTGCATGGTGCCCTGTAATGGACTGGCTTCCTATTCAAGGTGGTACCATTCGGATCTTATCGAAAAGACCGCATTTGTACCTTTTTAGACACAAAAGGAGGTACAGGGTCAGAGTGTAGTGTCAGACTCTTAAGCACACATAGTGAAAGGACTAGCTGAAGGATCCATCCATGGTAGAACAGAGCAATGGAACTGATAGGCTGCTTGATCAGTCCTGTCATCCTCTGCAACATGAAAACTTGATCACAGTAATCTGGTCATGGACTTAGAACCTTTACCACAGAGGTATAATGGGTCCAAGAAGACCTTGACTTGATTCATAGGTCAGGGGAGTAAATCCTTTAGATGTATAGTTTTACTTTGTGGTGGCTTCACGAGTCTTGGAGGAAGCATGTCCTAGGTTTACCCTCCCCTGGTTGGTACTTGCTGTGTGATGTGGGTGGGAATTGGCAAATGACCAAATTGGGAGAAAGTGGGGTAAAAAACATTTAACAAAAGGCTGCCTTAAAGATAAACAAAGAAGGATTTACTGATCTATTGATTCTACCAGGTCAAGATTATATCACAGTACCAGTATAAGCTTATTTTAGAGGTGGTGAAGGTGTCAATACCTCGTGTTCCAGGATCAAATTCATGACATCTGAAGTACCCATTGGTCCTGAGTACAAAGTGATTTTATTCTGCCCTAGAGTTCTACATTTTTCACCTTGAAATATCTAGAAGCATCACAGAGGAACGTTTCTTCGGTCCCTTAGAAGTCTGACATATGAGTACCATATGTCCAGCAGCAGAACAAATTGAGGTTTTTTATTTTATTTTTTATTTTTGATATATAAGGTGCCAAAGCACAAACTTCCCACAATGTTTAGCGTAAGAGCACTACCTCTACTTTTATACGCCTTTTCAGGTCAGATTTCACTTCAAACCCCACAGCTGAAATCTTTGTGTTGGAGAAAATTGGCTTAGGCTATGTTCATATGAAGGACTCAAAGTAGCTCAAATCTGATTTGTTTTGCCCTAATGGGACGCAGATCTCGTTTTTTCAGAGCTGTTTGAACACAAATATTTCTCAAATCAGATTTCAGAGTCTTTTATGTGCTCCAAGACTGGATATATATCTGATATCTGGCCAAGCGACTGTAGTGAAACTGGTCGGGTCACACTTAACTGCATGTGTACATATCCCTGTGGTCTTCAGTCAGCAGTGTCTGAATCTCAGCACAGAAGTGTCGGTAATTATGGAGCCTCACTCGTGATATCCCTAAATTAATAAAAATACTGCATGGCCATACATTAGGACTAGCTCCAAATTCATGGCCATGATTTCCCAGGTGTGGAAACGAGATCAATCTTAATGAGATAATTAAGTCATGGCCAAATAAGCAGTATTTGATATAATTATCGAATTTCCTCACATTAATAAGCCATGGCCATGATTTAATTATCTCGTCCCCACAACTTAATTATCTTAATACTCATGGCTTAATTTATCATATTTATTATGTCACAATTATCTCGTTTTCACTACTTGGCACATTCCCAGTTAATTATCTTATTCCCATGTCTTAATGATCTTGTTCTCATGACTTAATTATCATGTTCCCACAACTTAATTATCTTGTTACTATGGGTGAATGATCTCATTCCTTCACATTACAAAGTTGTAGCCATGACTTAATTATCTCATTCTCATAACTTAATGTATCACATTCCAGTGTCTTAATTATCTCGTTCTCATGAATTCATTTATCATGTTCCCATGTCATAATTATCTTGGTTTTACTGGTTGACAGATTCCCACAACTTAGTTATCTTGTTCTCATGTCTTAATTATCTTGTATTTATGACTTAACTATCTTGTTCCCTTGCATTACTAAGTTATGGCCATGACTTAATTATCTCATTCTCATAACTTAATGTATCACATTCCAGTGTCTTAATTATCTCATTCTCATGAATTCATTTATCATGTTCCCATGTCATAATTATCTTGTATTTATGACTTAATTATCTCGTTCCCTTGCATTATGACTTAAGTGTCTCATTATCACAACTTAATTGATCACATTCCCATATCATAATGATCTCATTCTCACAATTGATCACAACTTAATTATTAACGTAATTAAGAGAGAACTTAATTATCTCGTTTCTATATTTTACTGATCTTGTTCCCAGACCTTACTAAGTCGTGGCCACACGTTAGGATCCCGTTCCCACTCGTTAATAAGTCATGGCCATGCATTATTTTTATTAAATAGTGATGCCAGCAGTGGGGTTCTGTACGAAATATATAAATATATATATTAATTTCGGCTTAGTGGTTAACACGTTCTCCTCATACCTCCAGGGTCCGGGGTTCGATTCCCACCGTGGCCCTGTGTGTGCGGAGTTTACATGTTCTCCCCGTGCTGCGGGGGTTTCCTCCGGGTACTCCGGTTTCCTCCCCCAG
>JANDJT010000217.1:26779956-26796233 GCA_024331685.1 Stegophilus panzeri | reverse complement strand
ATCCTGTGTTTATATATTTCTGTAAAGCTGCTTTGAGACAATGTCCGTTGTTAAAAGCGCTATACAAATAAAATTGACTTGAATTGAATTGAATATTGAAACTTCTCACAGGAATAGCGAAAATACCTTAACAATAATCAACAAATTAGCGCCAGAGTCGCTAAACACATCACAAATATTTCAATATACTGTACGTAAACATATTTAATGTGTTTCACTGTGGAGTTTTTCTTTAACTTAGCAAAATATCACAGGTATTTACCTTCAGAAAGTGATTATTGAGTAATAAAACAACAAGAAATGTAAGACATCAGATCTCTGTTTAGACCTTTCTGGAATTTAAAAGGTAATATGGTACTAGACCACAAAGTAGTTCATGAATATAAATATAAAGGTTGTATATTTGGGCTGTTATGAAAAATTCCACATAAAAACAGAGCAAAGACTTTTTCACCCTCCTACCAAACATCAAAAAGAGAAGCTGGCATGAAAACTGTTTTCTTTACTGACTTACTGGCCTGTGCTTTTTTTTTTTTTTTTTCCATCTGTGCCAACTATCAAAGAATATTTTTGCAGGTAGGGAAAAAAAAAAAGTCATGTTTCACAAATGATTTTTTTATGCATTCGGACCGTAATGCAAAGCAATAAATAATTTCCCCTTGGGAAGTGAAGGTGGAATTGAAAAGGATGGGATTTCATGGGCATTAGATCCAGATGCCTGGTCTTTTTCGTCTCCCACTTTCCGTAGTCTCACCACAAAACCCATGCTGTGGTGCGTCGTGGCTTTGAGGTTCCTTCGGTCAAAAACACGAGACGTCAACAGAGACGGCCGCTCGTTTGGGTTCCCATCAGTTCAGGTTTCTAACTCTACTGATCAAAGAATTTTAAATATTCTGCTCTCCGGTCACCAAATCCCGCTTCAGTATACTAAAGAAACCAAGAATTTGAAGTTCATTTCATTTATTTATAAATCTTTATAAGCACTTAGAGTGCTAATTTATGGCTAATTTATTTTTAAAAAAAAACAACAACAAATAATTAAATAAAATGTGTAACTCAATACATTGAGGCAATCCTAGCATTCGTGTATACATCTTTGTTGTATGAATTGCTCTCAACACTTATACTTAAAATATACACATTTTTCAAGCGTATCCACTTTATTCAAGATTCAGGCCGTCTGTACGGAAATAACACGTGAGGAAAACCTTCTAAATCCAAATGAGACTATAATTTATATTCTAATACCAGCTATTTTCTTCACAGAGTGTCCTAGTTGGCGTTCGGTTTTATTTTTTGTTTTATTTACACAAACTACAGGCCTAAAGTTTGTAATAAAAATTAGAAACTTGCATTTCATGCAAGAGTTCATGCACATTAATGAGTATGGCACCAATTTAGTTAGCCGCTTTTAAAGGAAACTGCGCACCAGGCAACACTGACTAACGAAGACCTAAACTTCCTTTCATGTCCAAGTGGAAATGAGAAATTTTTCGATCCAGAAGTAGGAAAAATCGAATGGATGTCAAATGACTAATTCCCATTTGGAAAGTTAAAGTTTCTCAAAAGCTGAGAATCAGTAACATTATTCTAAGATGGCGGCGCCCAAAGTGCAACATAAAAAAAAAAAGACTAGCATGTCTGCAGCATAAATATCAGTGGTGGGTGTGTCTTATCAGTCTGATTAGCTCAATCATTTGTTTAATAGCCAGTGACATACGATCTCCCCTCAATTAGATCAAATTGAGGCCAAAACTCAAGTGAGACACATTTTGGACCGAGAATGAAAAATGGAAAAATGGTAACCCTTGGTAACCCTAAATATTTTGTTGACAAAAGTCGGTTTGCATAAAACCATGACGTCAGTGACATCAGCGACATCGATGACATCAATAACAGTATTCTCATTTACAAACATGGTCGCAGCTTCTTCTTTTTTGGTTCTCGTTCGTCTTATGATTCCATAAATATTTACTAGAATATTAACATAGATGCTCAAGCCTTTACAGGAAGAAAGTACAGCCAATTTTCACATATCCGAGCTTGGAGTGGAGTTGGGATTGCAGCACATGATCAGGCATGATTTACGTTCCTGGAGCACTTGAGTGGTTAAGGGTCATGCTCTGAGACATTAACTCTCCAAGTCTCCATCAGTAACGCAGGGGTCAGGTGCACCAGCTGCATGTCGGTTCATACGTAAGTCAGGGTGTAAAGTCGATCCTAAAACAAATATATTGAAAGGAGTGTAAAGCTAGCATGGTGTAGAATTTCAGTTGCACTACAGACCCTGGAGGTACATTATAGCTCATAGTGTGATTTCTCACACAGAATGATGTAGAGTACATTGTTTTTCACCATCACCAGCCAAACAGGAACTCGATCTGACATACGTACTGTATATTTATATAACGAAATCAAGAAGGATTGTGCTTTGCAGTGAAGCGTTAATTCAGTTGATCTATTCCTTGTCGTTGTAATTTATACCAATATGCCTTTGTTATGTTCTGCTGTTTGAGCTCAACAAATTTTATGGCATTTTATTAACATACCATAGCAATGACAAATAACTAACACCTGCAAGCTTAATCCACAAATTGTAATACTTTCCGAAGCCACTATATATTTAACTCGCAGTAAATATTACACGGAAAAACAGACTTTAGGGTTCCAGATCAGGACAGGAAAGCGTTTGCCCTATCATCCGGAGATCGCGAGTTAGAACCCTGACAATGCCACAGTCATCCGTGGCCAGGAGTCAAAGAGAGCACAATCAGCCATGATCTCTAGGAGGAACAGGCATACTGTTTATCGTCTGTCAATCATAGCAACAATAGCCAATTATGGGCATCATGATGTGGAATGTGTATGTGGAAAAGGGCGGATAGCGCTTTCCTCTGAGTGTGTTACGCTGCCCTGTGATGCAGCAGGAGCAGCTGACTTCATGTGTCATGAGGCAGTATGTGTTCCCCTTCACCCCCCCTGGTTGGTAGCTGTTATATGTTAGGGGAGAGCTGGCTGGTGGATAGGTACTGGACAAGCCCAAATTATGGAGACATGGGGGAAAACAATGGACATTAACCGCCCCTTCACTGTGTCTCCGCCGAATATATCAGATCGTTTTCTGATTGTCTGGTAATGGAGAACTATGTGACTCCGAGCGACCATTTTGATCAACGAGCACTTTACACACTGCTAAGTGTCTGTGGTGCAACTGAAATTCTACACTGTACTAGTTTTAAAACAACTCCTCTGAATGTATGTATATTCAGGGTCGACTTTACACCTTGTCACCAGTTTTACCGCAAACTACTACTAACCTTAATATTGTGGTCGACTGGAGAGAAAGTCTCAGTAAACAGTCAAGTTCATCCCATGGGCTTGATTGTTGGGGATACTATATGGTAACCGTTGGGACCAGACTATTTTCGCAAGTTCCACATGACTAGATGTCAATAAAATATCTTGTGTTGGTTGCTGGCTATCAACAAATCGTTGCCTACTTCCATACTTTTAGCCTGCGGTGTAGATTAAAAGATTACAAACAGCGAGGCTGAGTGGAAGTACAGAGCCGTGCTGAAGGCAGGGTCGTGCTCTCGGTGTAATCAGTTTTCCAATCCTGTGCTCCCGAGGCCTTCACAGAGACCAGTTACAGCTGGAATGCTTGGAGTCCCAAACCCTTCCCTGGATTGAATTTGTAATTTACGACGGAGAAAAAAAAAACAAAAACGGTTTAGTGCTAACAAAGGACAGAAGACAGAAAAACAATTATTCTATTTTCTCAACTCACCTCATGAAGTTTTATTGATAATTTGAACCGTGTTTTTTTTTTTTTTTTAATACTCCTCTTAGAACACGTGTTAATCAGTGAGTTTTTGACAGAAGTTATTTTTTTCAGAGGTAACAAGGTCTGGGATGTAGACAGGTCTGATCTGTCGAAATCAGGAATGTTCAAAATAATCGGATCCCATGACTGACAAACAATATAAAAGAACAAAATGTTACTTGTGGTTTGACATGAATCCATTTCTTTTTTTAAGCATTAGATGGTTCAGGGATGAGGTTTACCACATTGTTGTTCTCAAATTCATGACTGTGGTTTAAGTTAGTAATACCTTTTGTATTTTGATGCTGATTGCTATCACTGTATTTAGTGGAGGAACTTGCATTAGGGTTGTAATGCAGGTTTTTCAGCACAGTTTCATGATTTCCATGCTTCTGACATGCCCGATACAAGTTTTGGATGGTTTGATAATTAGCTAATGAGCTGGATCAGGAAATATTTAAAGTCTCTAGACCACTGGGCCTCCAGCACTGGGATTGGGAAACACTGGTATTATCTGGGACATTTATTAGGCAAGTGCTTCTTGGTGTTTTTTTTTGTGATTTGGTTTTGGCTTAAAGTCTGGGTTTCATAAGCATTAGATATAAGTATCACTCTGCTCCATGCTTCGTCTATGAGCTGAATTTCTTTTCAAAAATTCACTTGAATGCAAATTGTCAGAATGTGATTAGCGAGTCTAATCTACACTTTTATCTGGCTTGGTTGTATCTTTAAAGGGCCATTTTTAGCAATCAGTCACCATTATTGCTTCGATTGCTTATAAAATGATAATGTCTGATTTCAAAAGTTCAGTTTGATCAGCTAAGGGGAATTGTTGTTTTGATCTTTCTGTTCTCTTGTTGAAAATAGATGTAGAGACTTGTCGGATCTCATCTGCCTATTATTGGGTTACTCTACAAATTATACACTATATAGTAGTGTATAGCATGAGGCGCATGTTATCGCCTCTTGAATTAGCTTTGCTTCAAGCTATGTTGTTGTTTAATGTCATCCTGCCCCACCAAAATCTTTGGTCACGAGCCACTTCTGAGAATAAATATGCTCAGTTTTCTTTGTCAGGGTGAGAATTGTAACGGCGCCATGGATTAACTACTCTACATCCTTTATAGAGATAAAAATGATCAATCTAGTTATATTTTTGAGACTAACTGCATCAGCGCAAAATAAATACCAAAGTAAGCCTCAGCGACACCAGTAGCACATATATACACCCGCTTAGCTTACGTCTGGCAGGTCATGTTGTGTCAGGCGTCATAAATCAATCTGACCTTGAGATTCATTTATCTCTGTTTGGGAAAGCCTGGCGTGACCTCAGTGTGCACACCAAGACTGCTCATCATGACTAGCCACCAGGGAAATCAGGCAACTTAAATGCTCACAGATGGACCTGACACTGAGACAAACATGCTTGAGCCACATTTACACATCCATATTCAAGACCAAACTACTCCATCCTCACGATGTGCTTCGGATCTGTAGACATCACTGGGGGGTGTTTTGTGCAACTGAACCCAAAAGTATCATATACTTGGAGTTGCATAGCCAAGTGTGATCCCCCCCCCCGACACACACACATATTCTCACCACATATTCTCACCACTAACATTTTTTTACCCCACATCCCATCATTTGACCCATGAAATGTGGTTTATGATGCCATTCTGGTGTATCACTTTTTCCCCCACTTTTGGTTTCCAAATTTCAAGAGGCCATACCTCAAGGGACTAAAAGAAATTACCATGGAATATATATATACCATATACAGGTCACACAGGTCAAAGGACATCTCTGCTAAGCTTCTTCAGACACTCCACCTTCTCCACCATCATGCCTCATGGAGCTTTTGAAGTACTTCTCCAGAGGGATTTTTGAAATTCTTGTC
Organism: Stegophilus panzeri; assembly: GCA_024331685.1. Classification (NCBI taxonomy): domain Eukaryota; kingdom Metazoa; phylum Chordata; class Actinopteri; order Siluriformes; family Trichomycteridae; genus Stegophilus; species Stegophilus panzeri. Next base: position 26,790,510 of record JANDJT010000217.1, on the reverse strand, counting down.
CAAAGGGAGTTAGGTACAGAAAAGGGCTTCTAAGAGTGAAAATATATTCTAAGTGGTTTTAACATTTGTGTGTGGTTTTTTTCCTGGAATTTGATACATTTGGTGATGTGTGAGAGCTGTTTTTGAGCCTGGGAGTGATCCAGAGATCTGGGGATCGCTTCAACCGTCAACCAAACTCTGGTGCTAAGGCTGTAAGGACTCGAGTCTGGTATTGAGACGGATTTTGTATTGACTCGGATTTATCTCAGACTTACTGGAATTTGTACTTGGATTTGTTTTGGTCTTGGGCATTGGTTTCATTAAATATGGTCTTGACCGAGAGTTTGTAAAAGTAATGTTTCTGGGGTTTTTTTTTTTTTCGTAATTCTTCTTCTGGAAAATACAGCCTAATTATTGGCACAATGCATGAATGAGGCAAACGAGTTGAAGTAAAGGCCTGGCTTCAAAAAGGATTTGAAGTTTTTTGGTCTTTGTCTGGATTTGGTCTTGCTTTCATTTGGACTTGATCTTGACTTGGCCTCGACTCCCTTAAGACTTGGGCTTGACTTGTTCTCAGCTAGTCTCCCAGTCCAAAAACATGCGCTGTAGGCTGATTGGCATTTCCAAATTGTCCATAGTGTGTGAATAGGTGCGTGAATGTGTGTGATTGTGCCCAGCGATGGGTGTCCAGGGTGTCCCCTGCCTTGTTCCCTGAGTTCCCTGGGATAGGCTCTAGTCTCCCTGATGACGCTGTCTAGGATAAGCAGTATGGAAAATGGATGGATTTCAGCCATCACATATGTCCCTTCCTTGGTTCAAAACAAAATGCTTAAGGCATATGAAATAAATTGGTCCTCAGATGTTTTTACGTCTAACACCTGTTAATGGTCAGCTCACTAGTACACTATAAGAAAAAAGGTTCCATCTAGCACGCCTAAGGGCTGAACCCTACGAAATTTATTTCTTTTTTTAAAAGATTGTTCCAAGTAGGACACCTGTAACTACCCAAAAAGCACTTGAGGTACCATTTGTCTAAGATGCCTATAAAATTAAGAAGTGATATCATGCTGCGCTTACACCGAGATCCTGTTCTCTCCTTTTCTGTACTTTATCTCCTATCATGTCTGTGAGTTTTTATTCCTGCACCTTCTGTTACAGCTGTATCTGCACTTTGTTCTTTATTGCCTCCTCTTTTTTTTTTTTTTTGGCGAAGCCGCAGTGTCTAACTGCTCATTTCTCTTCTTCTGCTTTCTCTGCACACAGGGGCCTCTCGGCTTGGACGGTAAACCTGTGAGTATCCGTATCCAGCTTTGAGTGACAGTAGGACTACGTGTGCATGTGTGTGAGTGTGTGGAAGCGTCCACAAACGAGTAGGATTGCAGTAATCGTGTTTTATATTAGACAGAATTCCAGCCAAAGCTGAGTGGAAGTATGGAAGACAGTTTGGTTGGGAGATTATATTAGTCTCAATTATTCTACGTTTAAGATAAATTACAAAGGTGTGTATGGAAGCCATGTGGTGTGCTCAGCCAAAAAAAACCAACAAAAAAACCCCCAGCTGAACAGTCATTTCCACCATCTTATATATTGTCTTTGATAACAATAATGTTTTACAGAACAGACAGAAAGCCTGCCTAGCATGCTAATTGATAGCTACTTCACTTGTTTTTTTCCCCCACCTGGAAGGAAAAAAACATCTGCGGTCGAATTCAAAGCTAATACGACATGCTAACTGCTAGTCTCCAGAATTGATTCTTTTTGCAAAATATATCTGTACCCAGGTGTAGGAATGTATTTTTCACAACTTATCCCAATTTATCTGTTATAAATTCACACCCGCTAGTTAGGACTCTCTCTTTTACACAATAACAACCAACACGGGAAGGTGAAGACTAACGCTTGCTAGCAAAGCAAACGTTTTTTTAAGCACTTTTAACTTTTAGTCAAGTAGCTACTACTCTAGAGATAACATTAAAACGTTAGATAAACTAACTGCTTAGCTGGCTAACTGGAGCTCAGCACTGTGTGTGAGTAGCTTAGCTAATGTTGCTAAATCAGTCAATTCTGTTACAGCAATTGAGACTTTTTCAATACTTTTTTCGCCTCACCTTACCTTCCTGGGCTGTATAAGTCTCTGACTTAATACCTCATACATTCGTGTAACAAAAACTCACCTTTGAATAAGCCTTTCAGATTTATTAACTAAACAAAAGCCATATCATAACATTAGCGAGTTCTGCGTTTGATCTGAGGGGGGGGGAAATGGCCCAAGGTACTTTTAATAAACAGAAGTGTTGCAGATGATTCAGATTTATGACTCACTTGATGTTAATACACCTAATGTAGCTTCTTAACAGCTGGTCTATCATCTGTGGGAGGCTATTAACACTTTACTCTTTAATTCATTAATAAATAAACCATTGTGAGCATTGGCAACATGCTGTGTTAAAAGAGGGGAAAAAACACTTCAGGATGTGCTGTTTCTTCTTGCTTTAAATCAGTTTTGCTTTAAATCACACCATCTTGTCGTTGATTATTTTCCAATAACAGCTCACCAACCAAGTGGTTTATTCCTTATTTAACTTACGTTACATGTTACTTCAGTTTTGTCCCATGTGCAAATAATGAAGGGGTTTTTCAGTGTGATATTAAACAATATAATACATTCAGTAATGCACTTCAATGTTGATATTTGTCTTCTTTATCTATACCTTGTATTGTCTCCAAAGGGTCCTCCTGGACAAAAAGGAAGTCAGGTACGTTTTGTTTTTTTTTTGTTTTTTTTAACCATTCCTCTATATGATTTGTGAGCTATACATTATCGCATGCCATCGCTTGATTGTTTTTAACCTATGTCGAACCCAGTGGGCAGTTAGAAAGGTGAATTTACAGTGCACCGTCTCTACACCCATCTGGTAGCTGTTACCCCATACTGCGTAAATGAAGGACTGTGTTTTTTATCCTCTTGTGGAGACGTCTGTCTACACAACATGTCTGTCTTCCCCAGCTATTTATCAGCTATATAGTAAGACTGCAGAGTCTTTTTTTTTCATCCACCTAACCACAACCTGAGATGGAAATAATGGATTACACAGTAAAGGAAGAAAATTGTGTCTTAACCCTGATTCCCATGCTGTCATTGCCAAGAGCAGTGTAAAGCGCTTCTGCTCGTCCAAACACCGTTAATCTGTTGCTTAGTGCTTGAAAGAGACGTCAACTTGTTTTGAGTCTTGTAGAAAGAAAAATCACAATCGATTGCGTTCAACATGACTCTGTGACTGTCACCGGCTGTAGGTTTGGGATTACATCATAGCACAGCATGTGACTGCAGGAAGTCGACTGAAGCTCATTTTCTGCTCATCTGTAGCTTCGTGTGTGCTGATTTCCACTGCAGATGTTCAGACTATTTACTGAGCTGGGTCACAGCTCCAGGGTCCCTGGTGCGACATGAGTTTCCTCCTGGTTCTCTGGCTACACTAAACTGTGTGTGTGTGTGTGTGTGTGTGTGTGTGTGTGTGTGTGTGGTGCCCTTATTATGATTCTGATTCTGATTCTGATCCTGACTCTGATTTTGATATTCATCACTCCGACTCCGACTGTCATCGCGATTCTTATTCTGACTCTGATTGTGATGCCATGTGATTCTTATTCTTTCTCCGATTCTGATTATGTTTCTCATTCCTATTCTGATTCTGACCCAGTGATTCCGATTCTTGTTGTGATTCTGATAGTGATCACGGGTTCTTATTCTGACTCTGATTCTTATTGCCATCCTCATCCTCATTCTGATTCTTCATCGCGTTCTTACTCTGATTACGTTCCTCGTCCCTGTTCTGATTCAGAATCTGATTCTGAGTCTGATTCTAGTTCTGACTCTGATTGTGATCCTGATTATTCTGACTCTGATTGTTATTCCTACCCTTGTCCTGATTCTGACTCTGATTCTTATTGCCATCCTCATTCTGATTCTTCTTCGCGTTCTTACTCTGATTACGTTCCTCATCCCTATTCTGATTCTGAGTCTGATTCTAATTCTGATTGTGATTCCTACCCTTGTCCTGATTCTGACTCTGATTCTGATTCTTATTCTCATGCTCCTTCTTCTTCTTCTTCTTCACGTTCTTACTCTGATTCTGTTGCTCATTTTTATTCTGACTCTGATTCTGATTTTGATTCTCATCCTAATGCACAAACTTGTGTAATAGCCAGCTGATTTACAGTATTTTGGTTTGTTGAACGGAGATCGTTACAAAATACTAATACCAGACCATCTCGTTTGTTCTCCACCTTTTCTGTCCCCAGGGGCCAGCTGGACCAAAAGGAGATAAGGTAAATTATCACATAGCTTATTCTCATCTCCAGCTAGCAATTTTAGGTTAGCATTACATTTTCTAAATGTCACGGTTGTAGGAACTTTTGGTTCTAAGAAGGTTGTATATAAAATATACGAATGTTCTTGAAACATTGCTATAACATGGTTGGAGAAACACTAACACTTGCATGATGTTAGTTTTTGTATAACACGTAAGGAACGTTCTGATAATATTGTGAAGCAGAACATTTAAGGAACGTTCTGATAACATTGTTTCTGTAGCCTTATTAGTACCTTGTGAATATTTTACTGAACATTCTGATAGCATTCTCCACACAGATTAAGCCACAGGTCTAAACCTCACCTTACTGTACATGTTACACTGTCGTGCCGAAAGGTAATTGTCTCTCGTGCTTCACAGCAACCACATGTTTTTCCAAATTGTCTAGCAGCAAACGACACGGTTCCTCTTTGCTGCTGTGCGTGCACACGGACATGAGAACACCGGGTGTCGGACCACATCTTTAAAAAAAACAAAAAAAAACGCAATAAACAAAATCGAGGCTCGGAAGATTCTTGTTGATTATCTCTGGAAAAAAGCCACGGGAGCTTGGCCTTAATCAGTGTCTCCCATGCTCCATGGCACAAACTTCCTTCTGCTTTTATCTCCACGTTTCTTTGTTATTGTGGAGCTGAATACATTGGACCGATGATCAGTATGCTAAAATGACATGCAAACACAGCAGAGAGTTCACAATCGTTCCATTTCTGTCTTTTTTTTAAAGGGTGACCAAGGAGAGATTGGACCACGGGTAAGTTCTCATTCTTGTTGGTGAACAGACATATCTCATTATGATCAAATACTCTATGTACTGATTTAATATCACACGATATCAGTTTTAAACACATATCACTCTTCTCGCTTTGTTTTTCATGATAGTAATCAAATGTTTTAGCAAAATATTATTCCAAATCATTTTGGAAACTTTTCACATAGCGTATACCATAAACAGAAGAATGTTACTAACGAGGACGTATTTCTGTTAAAATTTCTGCATGCACACTATACTTACCTAGGTACCCATTAAAAAAACATTAAGACTGAGTCTCGAACCCTTCCCGTTATAAATTGACCCTAATTGTAGAACTGTGAGCAATCTTGAGCATTACATTTGGACTTGAATACGCTAAATGTTTATATATGTCCATGTACCTTGTAATGTGCTCTAGAGTTTTTGTTCCAAGGAGCTAGGACCATCCTGAGCCGGGATATTGAGGTCTCCGTAAACAGCCGTATAACCAAAATTTCTTGCGTGCCATGAAACAAAGATGGCCGACATAGTTATACCGAGTAAAATCAATTTTTTAAAAAACTGGTGGTTTTCCAGTGCCTATATATAGAAGTAAGTAAGAACATTAAAAATGGTCAAGCAACCTGTACTGGACCACTTGTGATGGAATGACCCAATGATGTTTACTCTGACTGAATTATGTTACCAGACCTGCCAACCTTTATTTGCCGTAGGAGCTCTGCGGTTTAACATCGGAGCATGCGGAGTACATCATGACTCGACAATACGCAAAAACGCCATGAGACGTATGAAGCTAAAACCATTTGCGAAGGTGTTTTGACTTTACCGAGATTATCCGACACCGCCTGGAAGCTCCGCCCCGCCCTGCTTGTTTTGAGTTCGTAAATGTCACATAAAGTCATATCGATATACTCTATTAATATATACTTTACATAAGTTAAAACTATATTTATTAGGGATGCCTCTGAAATATTTCAGCTGAAAATGATCGAAAAAATTTTACTTCAGAAAATAACAACAAAAAGCCAACATCCAAGTGTCAAATTTCTCCAGCTCTCTTCTCTTCTCTTCTCAAACACTTGACGTCGTCCATGAGGACACTAGACAACTGATTTGGAAAAGGATTATATCATATTTAATATCCTGTATTTAGTTTTTTTTTTACTGTTCACAGCATATTACTGTGAAATCACCCAATAATCCACCATCCAGCTGAGGTTTTGGGATTGCCACTGCCTAGCAAGCAGTTCCCGACTGCACAGCTGATAATATTGTTACACTCGTACTCTCTTTAAACCTGAAATGGTGGAATTTCATATATATATATATATATTTTAGCTTATTGGTTCAGGAAGATTAAATCTTTAAATAGTGATTTTTTTTTTTAATGCTAAATCACAAAAACAGGGAAACTGTCACGATTGGAGGCGGAGACGGATGCAAGTGCAGATTATACGTTTTAATAAAGACCAAAACACAACACAAAAAGACAGTATGACCTTGTGACGAAACACTAAGGCTAAGAATAAACATAAACATAAACCAAAGACCATAAACACAGCAACAGCGGCAAAGAAAGACAAACGTAAGACAAGGAGTGCAGTGCAAACTGTGCAGGTGGTCATGTGACCGTGATGCAGTGAGGTGCAGTGGCTTCTGGGAACTGTAGTCTAGAGTTCCTTCTCTGATATTACATGACAGAAACATCTCACAGTATTGTATTAGTAACTGTGATGATGTCCGTCTCACTCACAGGCCACTCACGCAGGCCTGTACAGTAATCAGATACCCATCAAGGTTTGTCCCTTCTCTGCTTCCGTACATGTGCTCTTCTGAACGCTGTCTGCGAGACCCACCAGATTCCCCCCCCTCTTCACTTCACCTGTCATTCCTCAGGCGTTTTATCAAGGCTTTACACTCGCTCTGTAAAACACAGATGATAGTTTCTCTTCTGATCTTTTTCTCCTCTTCTCCGTCCATCTTTCTCTTCAATCTGGTTCTGGCTGTTCAGATGGTCTTTCCTCGCTATGATCACGGCTTCATCTCTGCCGACCAGCCCACTTTCCAGAGACGTATGCTGAAGGTAGCAGGAGTGAGAGGCATGCACTGTTTACTCACGACTCCCAGCTGCGCTTTCTTTCATTCTTTCTCACATTAACGACATGCATGTGTGCATGTGTCTGTACTGTATGCATGCACTCAAGGGTTCAATCTTGTTTTTCCAGTTCAAGCTAGCAGTGATTAATAGCAAAGTGTGCACACAGTGGGCCTCGTTTATGAAACTGGATACGAATAGATTTATTCGTAAATCATATGCAGGAGCGTTTACTCAAGAAATCAGGAAAAGTCAGTTCGTCTGGAAAAAACATCCGTATCTCGCGTCTCGCTGCTGAGTTTGTATAAGTTGACGCATTAGGGGACTCGCTAAAGTAAACCTCATTTGATCGGCGTCAAATCATATAATTTGTGATGACGTCCAGTGATTTTATTTATGGATTACGCTGTCAGGTTTAAATCAGTTCTTCATCACATGCAGTCATTTCATATTCGAGAAAGAAAGCAATTCATCCATTCATTTTCTATACCGCACAAGGCGGGGGACACCGTGGACGGTGTGCCAATCCATCGCAGGGCACACTCACGTACACATTTATACACTACAGACACGCCAATCAGCCTACCGGAGTACCCGGAGGAAACCCCCGCAGCACGGGGAGGAAACCCCCGAACATGCACCGACAGGGCAGTGACGGGAATCGAACCCCCATCCCTGGAGGTGTGAGGCGAGCGTGCTAACCGCTAAGCCACCGTGCGGCCCACTAGGCATTCATTTAGGACAAAAATAATGGCGCCCTATAAAAGGATCCAGAGTTGATGATATCCGACACGCCACAATGCGCATTACTTGAAGATTTAACGCATGCCACGCTTAGGAGGTGCCCTTTCACGTTTTAGTCATCATTTTGCCTTTTATGGAGTCACTTATGTAAATGTGGTATGATCGCAGTGAAACGATAATGTAAATAGCAGGAATTTACATAAAAAGGATAAATGAGGCCCATTGTGTGTAACTCGAGCTAGTCATTATTGCTAACTTACAATTCATTGTAACATACTAGTCAGTAATCTTACAACTGATCGATATAAATGTATAAAGAGGTCACGTAAAGGTAATGCAAACGTATTTAAAAGGTAAAAGCATCTTATCCATAGGGAGAGACTCATGTCATATACAGATTCATTCTGCTCTTATCATCAGGGTGACCAAGGCCAGACCGGTCCAGCAGGTCCTCCAGGCCCACCCGGACCCCCTGGGCCAAGAGGTCCTCCTGGAAACACGGGGAAGGACGGACCCCGGGGTCCCCCTGGAGAACAAGTGAGGCATATCGATTGATGTGTTTGTGTAATTGTTTGATTATATAGGTGCAGGGATTTTATAGTGTAGTCTTTTTGTTAGGGATTATGTAAGAAATCCACAGTCAAGATTTAAAAAACAACAACAACCAAGCAAAGGTCAAAACTAGTGTTCATAGCAACAGAAATGTTAAAGCACACCTATTATGGTTTTGAAACGTGCCTAATTTTGTTTTAAAGGCCTCATACAATAGATTTACATGCATCCGAGGTCAAAACGACAGTGTCACAAACGACTCGTTAAATGATCCGTTCTAAAGGATTCGTTCTAAACTCCTCCTTTCAGAGAGCATACTCTACTCTGATTGGTCAGACGTCCCAGTATGTTGTGATTGGTCTACCGCTGTCAGCGAGCAGACGATGAAGACCAGAGGCGGGGCTTTTTGTTACAAACTTACGTAGGTTAGTACAGGAAGTGAGTCTGGAATCACTAACGACTCGATTCAGCAGTTCAGAATCGGTTCCTTCTTTTGGGAGTCGATAACTCTGTTTTTCCTGCGCTTTGATTTTTTAAATTTTGCAGACTTTTTACATTCACAAACCGCTCTATGACACTACATGAAAGGTAATGTTTGAAAAACCATAATAGGTGCCCTTTAAACACATCATGACAGTACAATAATCTTCAAATGTCAGCTGTAACACCCCAAAAACGGAGCAAACGTACAGTTGCAATCTAAATGATTCGACCCCCATTGCAGATCAGGTTTATTGTCAAAATTTACAGAGTTTCAGCTGTTTGCAACGAACAAATCAAACAAAAGCAACTGGAGAAATCATACGTTGCATTTTCAGTTGAGTTTGAGGAAACCACTTGAGGCATTCGTCGTGTTGAACTGTTTCAATCGCTTTTGTTTGATTTGTTCATCGCAAACAGCTGAAAGACTGTAAATTTTGACAATAAACCTGATCTGCAATGGGGGTCGAATCATTGTGATCGCAGCTGTAGTTCATCAAATCCAACTGATCTGTGTGAAAAATACTGCCGAGGAAATAGACTGAGGATTTGTATTGATCTGGTTTTGGTGAAGCTTAGCTTCAGTTTTGTGGCTGCATGTCCTCTCTCTCTGTCTTTCTCTCTCTCTCTCTCTCTCTTTACCTCTCTCTCTCTCTCTCTTTCTCTCTTTACCTCTCTCTCTCTCTCTCTCTCTTTTTCTCTCTCTCTTTCTCTCTTTACCTCTCTCTCTTTCTCTCTCTCACTCTCTTTCTCTCGCTCTCTCCCTCCCTCTCTATCTCTCTCTTTCTCTCTCTCTCTCTTTCTATCCTTCTCACTCTTTCTCGCTCTCTCCCTCTCTTTCTCTATCCTTCTCACTCTTTCTCGCTCTCTCCCCCTCTCTCTCACTCTCTCTCTTTCTCTCTCGCTATCCTTCTCACTCTTTCTCGCCTCTCCCACTCTTTCTCTCTCTCCCTCTCTTTCTCACTCTCTCTTTCTCTCTCTCCTTTTCTCTCCCTCTCTCTCTCCCTCCCTCTTTCTTTCTCTATCTCTCTATTTCTCTCTCTCTCTCTCTAGCCCTCTCTTTCTCACTCTTTCTCTCTCCTTTTCTCTCTCTCTCTCTCTCTCTTTCTCTCTAGCCCTCTCTCTTTCTCACTCTCTTTCTCTCTATCCTTCTCTCTTTCTCTCGCTCTCTATCCCTATCTCTCTCTTTCTCTCTCTCTCTTTCTCTATCCCTATCTCTCTCTTTCTCTCTCTCTCTTTCTCTCTCTCTCTCTTTCTCTCTAGCCCTCTCTCTTTCTCACTCTCTCTTTCTCTCTATCCTTCTCTCTTTCTCTCGCTCTCTATCCCTATCTCTCTCTTTCTCTTTCTCTCTAGCCCTCTCTCTTTCTCACTCTCTCTTTCTCTCTATCCCTCTCTCTCTCTTTCTCACTCTCTCTTTCTCTTGCTCTCTATCCCTCTCCTTTTCTCTCTCTCTCTCACTCTCTCTTTCTCTCTATCCTTCTCACTTTCTCTCTCTCTGTATCCCTCTCTTTCTCTCTCTCTCTCTTTCTCTCTAGCCCTCTCTCTTTCTCACTCTCTCTTTCTCTCTATCCTTCTCTCTT
>JANDJT010000217.1:26758048-26774770 GCA_024331685.1 Stegophilus panzeri | reverse complement strand
ATTCTCCATTATTATAATTATTAAGTTTTGTTTGAGATTGCATCAGGTTGATCGAGCAAATCCCAAATCCAAGCCTCTCGAAAATAAAGGTACCGAACTGTACCTTTCCTTGTCATTGGAGTGGTACCATAAAGAACCTTTAGTATGTATATTTTACCTGAGAATGTGTATCTGGTGTAGCTTTAATTAGCCTTTACAGTGAATCTTTAAAGGTACATGAGTGGTCCTTAAAGTTTGATTGTGTACCGTCAATTATTTGTAAAGGTGAAAGGTACAAAAGATGTATTCTGGATGGTACCACTCCAGCGACACATACAGTTTGGTACCTTTATTTCTGACGGAGTACTGCAAGTGAGAGTGTGTTTGGTCAAATGTCCTTTTCTTTTGCAGGGAGAACGCGGTGAACCAGGAGCCAAAGGTGACCGAGGCATGGATGGTCTCCCTGGCCTTAAAGTAAGCATGCACAAAGATCTGCTCACTCCTTCATAGTTTAGGCTCATCTGTATTATTATGCTATACACTTACCTGTAAAAATGGATTCAATGAAGAGGTGATTTATAGTTTGATTTTACAGGATGTTTCATTATGTTTCATGTGGGGATTTTTTTTTTCCAGGGAGACAAAGGAGAAGTTGGAGAAACAGGACCTCAGGGAGAAACGGTGAGTGAAGGGGGGGGGGATGTGACTTAAAGAAATCACAAATTTCCAGCTATTCCAAATTATTGATGATAAGATATGAGACGTTTTTTGTTTGTTTTTTAGTTTTACTCATTACCTATCAGCCTCAGCATGTCACATGACCATGTCACATGTCCCACTGATCACTCACACCTGTTCTGTGTTGTTCCTAATGGACACCCCTCTTTAAGTTCTGGTTTCTGTGTGCGTCATCGTCAAGATTTTGTCGTCGTGTGTGCCACAGCCGTACTCACAGCCTGCCTGGTGTTGCCTATTATCTGTTGTTTATGTTTATGTTTATGGTTCTTGTTTTCACAGTTTTGGTTGTTTGTGTTGCACGTTATACGTTAAAATCCGCCCTTGCATCTGTTGCCTTTACGAATCCCTGACACACTGCAGCTATAGAGTAGCTAACAAGTAATGTTGGACATCTGTCTCATCGAAATTATTGTCTATACTGACTACACAAAATATTGTCTATACTACTGTCCAGCACTGATACTGGAGACTCCTTCCATAAATGTTAAGCAAAAAACGTGTCCCTACGGAAAGCTTCACAGTGTCAGCGATGAAATGTTTTTCTGTTTTGGGGTTGAATTTGTTTGTGATGTCACACTACATAGTAGTGGTGTATTTCTTTTTACCTAGCCTACTAGGTTGAAATGTTTTAATTTTATTGTGATGTATGGCATATTACTATCAAAAAAGCTTTAGTTGTGCTGTTTTATCTTTGTACCAATGTTACTGTGGAGGCGTGTGAATTGTTTGCCCAGCAGGAGGCTCACATCCCTCCCCTTTCCCATCGCCCTGCTCACCAGCAGCTAAACACCGAGGCCCTGTTTACACTAGTGCGTTTTCATTTTTTTCGTTTTGCTACGGTTACGCCTGTCGTCTACACTACTCCGGTGGACACTTTCGGAAACGCCGAAGACCCTGTTTTAGTTTGAAAACTCCAGGCTCACGTTTCAGTGTAAACAGACCAAATCGAAGACTTTTGAAAACGAAGGCGTGGCTCCGCCCACATTCGCCCCCTGATTGGGTCTTCTGGATCATCGCGTATCCTTCCCTGATTCGTCAAGCCCCTACCACATGACCGTTACGCTACCTCGATCGTATACACAACAACACAGAGACTGAACCGCAAGCTTTGCTGGCTTTGTCGTCATTCTTAGCAGCCATTGTGCAGTTCAGTTCTGTATTTTATAATACTGCAGCTGCTACATGCGCAAGAGGCGAGCTACGATTAGAGAAATCGCCAACTAATCTCATTTCGAGTGGCGTAAGTCCTACATGGAATACCGGTTTGGACTAGCAACCGACTTCCTGTTTACACTTATATGCGCATGCCCAGTGTACATAAATGGTCATGTTTTCGGTCGTGTAGTGTGGACGGAGATCGTTTCTGAAACACAGCGGAAACGCCAGTGTGGACGAGGATCCACGCTGTTTTAAAACGAAAACGCACTAGTGTAAACAGGGCCACAGAGTCACGATACTCTACACACAGAAACCCAACTACTGACTAACTACTGACTAATCTTATAACAGACTTGCGGTGATAAAATTTGTTTATACTGATCGAAAATATCGGCGGAACGGAACGCCAGTGTACTGCGAGAAAGAGTTAAATAATGAAGCTTTAAAAAAAAAATTTCTTATAACTGGAGCATCCGGCATACAAGTCTCAGTAAATGAGTTACTATAGAAACGATAAAGTATTAGAACAAGTGCAGTAATATAAACCTGTGATTTGCCTTGTAGATATATGTAGTATAACAGTTTTTATACTCGTTCCATCGTAAAATAACCCAATGAAGAATGTTAAAAACGCTAGCTGTCATTAATATATATATATATATTTATTAACTGTATTTTTAGGCGTCACCAATGCGGACACGGTGCGCCATAGAATCTCAGTGGAGTTACTGTATAATTATTAGCTATATAATACTCGTATAATTCCAACATATTGATATTACCGCAGTTTTATTGTAACTGAAATGTGCTGTGTTTGGAATTCGACCTTCTCTCATCTTTGATGTTTGACGATCAGGGTCTTCCGGGTGAGAAAGGTGCGTCAGGCTCGAGTGACGTCATCGCCTTCAACGACAAAATACTAGATGCTTTTAAGGTAAGACATGATGACGAATTAAGTTTTTCTTTTAAAGGAATTACACTGTAAGATATCGTCCTAGAGTATGAACACGGTACACAGATTCCCTGCTAGTTTGTAACATGAGATAATTCATTCATAACAGACCCACGATACCGCGTTTTCTTTTCCGATAACGATACCTAACACCGCGACGTTGAGTATCAGACGATATCGATACCTATCCGATATTGTTTTCTTTAAAAGCTACTAAACTTATTATTTTTTATTTTTTATGAAAACGTAATGTCTGGAAAACGTATATAAAGCTCTGATACTGGAGACTCCTTCCAAAAACGTAACTAAACATCTCCTTACAGAAAACGTAACACCATATCAACAATTACAGCAATGTGTTTTATTCTGTTTCGATTTATTATTAGCCCTAGGTTAGGTTATGAGTGTCTGCTAAACAAGTCCCTATGAAGGAGTTGTTACTATAGAAACGAGAACATATTAGAACCTGTCATTTATTTATGTTACAAAGCAGAACTACTGCCATAGCTACTGTTATAGATCATTTATCAACACCTTCCGATTCAAGAAATCAGCTGCGCCGTGGTGTATATTACGTCTTATTACACGAAAGGATTGGCTAACGATTTTCTAATATATAAAAGATAATCAGAGAGGTACATTCATGTCTTTGCGAATCTTAGTCATGCGGTTTACGAATTGTTTTACAAATGCGACATTAACAGGGGTGTAAAAATACAGAAAGGTTTTATATGTATAATTATAAGCATAAAATATAAAGTACTGTGTCGAAATCATAAAAGTAGAAGTAACTACTTGACAAAGTTAATAAGTACAAACGGCAAGGCTTGGCCATGTGTGTACGAGTCCATTACCTTTATATACTTCAAAACAGACAGGAACTGAGTGACTACAGTTAGTATAGAGTCCTAATATTCAGAGCAGGGAGCCCTCTGGTGGTGTGGAGGTGAAATGACAGCCAGACAGACGTGAAAACTTCTCGATTTATTTATTTATTTATTTATTTTTAATTTAGCAGCTTTATAAAAGATATATGCAAAGCTTGAAGTCTTAATAAAGTGTTAAACTCAAAGTTTTATCTGAAGTGCGTTGCTTTTTCCCCGGCAGGCGATCCACACCATCAGTGTTTCGGTAATCCTGATGAAAGCATGGGATGGATGTTTTTATATATACGTTTAACATGTTCTTATCTAACAGTGTGAATTTGAAAATGATTTCTAGACGCTCGAGTCGTTTGTGATTTGTGTGACACGCATGCAGCAAATTCACAATCAGTACCTTTAAAAACTGATTTTTACTGACCGGCTTGGATTGATTTCACAGTAAATAACAGACCGGAAACTCAGTGTATACAGTACATACTATGTATATATAGAGTTTCCGGTTTATTATGTGTAGTGTTTAGGTGTTTGGAGGAAATTTCTGTAAATAAATGTAATTGATCAGTGTGTCAGTTGCATTCTGGTGCATGAAGAGAGTGTTTAATAGCAATGTATGATTTTAATAGAGAGGTTACACTGATATATGTAAGGAATGATACTCTTCAGGGCGTGCCGTTTTCCTACAGTAAGAGTTTATTTTATTTTCATAATTATTAATAATCATTTTCTTCGTAATATGTAGAACGTTTAGGTGTTTAGAATTTAGTTAGACCGTCTTCATAAATTCTGGGGAAAAAAAATAGTTTTTGAACGGTTCATTGGGCAATTAAAGGCTCGTAGTTTCCATTAAAAGGGTTAAGAACCTTTAAGGGTTCCACCAGAGGTTAATCTGTATACTCTTACAAGGGGGAAAAAAAAGGATTTTTCAAGGGTTTGCTGGATCATTAAGAGTTTTTAGCCTCTTAAAGGGTTCTACATGGAATCTCTTTCAGACAGAAAAACAGTAGACGCACATGGAGACACATTTTGATAGGGAAACGCTCTGTTGTAAGGTTCTACATAGACACTTAACGGGTTCCAACAGAGGTTAAATCATTACACTCTTAGAAAAAAAAGATGGTATAATTACGGGTTCTTAATTTAGGCTCCTAGAAGGATTCTGCTTGGAACCGTTTGTTGCAGGGTTCGACATAGAAATGTTGAAGTGTTTTCCCAGAGGAATAAATGAAGAACTCTTAAGGGTTCTAACCGTGTGGGGAAGGTTTGTAGTATTCAGAGGTGATTAACGTTCACCTTTGCTCTACTATGGAGTGTAGCACGACGTATGAAAATGCGTTACAGATTACAAAACATCCGTTAACTGTGTCGCTCGTCTTTTCGTGACAGGGACCGGCGGGTCCTCCTGGACCTCCAGGACCACCTGGACCTCCGGGAAAGGACGGGACAAAGGTGAGCTAGAACACGAAGTACATTTCGTCTGATGTTCCAGTAATATACAGATGCAGTGATGAAGGGTGTGTTAACAGTGTGGCTGTCTCATGTGTGTATGTGTATGTGTGTGTGTGTGTGTGTGTGTGTGTGTGTGTGTGTGTGTGTGTGTTAATACAGGGAGAACTGGGCTTACCTGGACTTGCTGGAGTAGATGGAGAGAAGGTGATCACTTCATCATACTTTTTATCTATTTCTAGTTACATTTAAACCTCCTTCCGTAAATAAACGTCTCTTCACAGAAAACGTATCTCGCTCGTACCATATCAACGGCTTTTTAAAACCCGATTATGTGTGTGTGAGACACGTCCGCCGTGTAAGTCCCTGTGTATGAGTTGTTACTATGGATACGATAACGTACTACAGCATTATTGGTTAGTGTATGCGGTTTGACGTTACAGCTTACATCACAAACATTCAAAATATGCATTTTTAGGACAAAATTGTTCATTTTTGAATTCATTAGTAAATATTAAGACGTCGGTCCACCAGGATTTGTCCTGCTGTAAAGACAAGATCAGAAAAGACCACGTTTGCCTTATGAGGAAATAATAATACCAGGAAGAGATTAGTGTTAACTAATTGTTGGTTGTATTTAGGGACCTAAAGGAGATGATGGAGAACCAGGAACTCCTGGAGACAGAGGAGAGAAGGGAGAGATGGGACTCTCTGGTCCCGCTGTATGTAATCTCCACTTCGTAGCATTACGGACTATGTGTTCATGATGCCTCATTATTACAGTGTGTGTGTGTGTGTGTGTGTGTCAGGGAATGGATGGACAGAAAGGAGAGAAAGGAGACAGCAGACTAGAAGACAACCTGGTGAGTAAAGTGGACATTTCTCTTCGATCGAATATTAAATACTCCGTTAGATGTCCACAGATGTGTTAAAATCTCTGCTTTTATTTCGTCCTTTCTTGGTCTCCAGGTTCAGATGATTTCTCAGCCGGGACCACCGGGACCTCCAGGACCAAGAGGACCTTCGGGATTTATGGTTCGTTCAAGCCGTGATCATAAGTATCGTTTTTGTTCAATAACAGCGCGAGCAGCGTGTTAAACTCGCTCTCTGTCTGTCTTTAAGATGGTAGGAACTTTATGATGCGTAATAATCCTTTCTTTTAAAAACTTTTACTTGATCTGAAATTTTAAATGTACCGCTGCACAGTAGCGGTACATTAGCAAGTAAAGAGATCTTCGCATAAAGGAAATGTTATGTAGTATTTTTCATATTTATTATTTTTTCATTATTTAATGCTTAAAGCTTTGGTCTTATTCTATTGGCAGACTATATCACTTTTTTCCGGAAATAAATACTTGAAATAAGGAAAATGATCTGCCAATAAAATAAGACAAGTTCAGCTTAAAATGTTTTTTTAAATATCTGAAAAATATAGCCTTAAAAATATATATATAATAAAGAGCAATATTAGTTGAATTATATTCTGTATTCTACCTGTAATGTATCTGTAATCTATTTCGTTTTAGATTTTCACAAATAAAACTTTCACTCAGGAATCTGACATTGAACAACGCTTTTTTTTTTTTAGGGTCATCCTGGTGTTCCTGGCCCGAAGGTAAGTTTCACATTAGGATTTATTTCTCTCTAGTACCTAATAAACTGACAACATAGCATATTTAGGTTTATTTAAATACTGATTGACGGTATTAAACCTTTTCACGTATAAATTCTTTAACACCATATCACGTATTTATTACCACATAAAATTGCAGGTCATGTGAATTTGGACTTTTTCTAAATATCACTTTTATTCAAAAGTAAATTTATTGTCCATGTGTAGGAATACCATGAGTAAAAAAAAAAAAAAAAAAAAAAAAAGATCAAACATGAAACACTTGAAATTGAAAAAAATAATAATAAAAATGTCAAATTCTTCCATAAACAAAAACCTAAAATATTTAATGTTTATGATGAGTGATAGAATGTATAATTTTTTTATTATAGCGCTAATTCTTGACATTTTTGAACGTTTTTCTGGGTTATTTTAAAGAGGTTATTTGAAGCAGCTGATTTAAAAAAAAAAAAAAAAAAAAAAAAAAAACCCCGAGGCGTTCGTTAGAGTTTCTGTGGAGTAAAAATATTCGTTTTCATTTAATTGATTAACGATTAATTTATCGGTTAATGTTAAATTACAGTAATATGGTCTCAAATGATTTGAAGGTGATTTACTTTATACGCGTCATGATTGAATCTGTTCTCACAGGGCGATCCAGGAGAGAGTGTTAAAGGAGAGAAGGGAAACAGCGGCGTTCCGGGAATCCCGGTGAGAACGCGTGCTCGTGTCGCAACACTCCTGAATGCATATTGAAACACGTAACACACGTAATAAATGAGTGGAGAACGTAACGGGTAATTTATGAAACCTGACGTTTTTCAGGGTGCTCAGGGCCCACAGGGACTCACAGGTCCAACGGGGTTGGTCGGCCTTCCGGGATCCAAGGGGGAAAAAGTAAGAGCCGGAATTTTCCTGAATTATAAAGCACACGAGCTCGGAAAACGTTTTAGAGTCTACTTATAAACCAGTTGACCAAAGGTGGCGCGTTTCGTTGTTGAATATGACTCAATTATGTACCTAAGGAATAATATGTAAGGAGTTGCTATTACCAGTAACCCGACGTTGATTATTTTCCAATAACAACTTTTCTTTGTTAAATAACACATTTATTAATCTGTGTATTATTAGTCTTAGATCATGTAGCATGTCCACCGTACACGTCCTTGTGAATGAGCTGTTGCTATAGAAACGACGAGTACCGACATAACTAGTGTTAGCATAGCTGTTATAGAGAATTAATGGACACCTTCTGACCAAAACACCTCCTTGTATCTTCTCAGGGAAAACAAGGAGAGCCTGGATTAGACGTAAGTGTCTGATAAGAGTGATCGTACTGGCTCTGAAACTCTGGGAGTGTGAATGTTTCATTATCATGTGTACTGTGTACAGGGCTTTCCAGGTCTTTCAGGAGAAAAAGGAGACACGGGGGCTAAAGGAGAAAAGGTATGGTGAGACTCACGTAATACACAGATAAACACAGTAACTTCAGGAGCATTAGAATGAGTTTTACATGTAGATAGACAACGAAATGACCGTTTACAGTCAAGTGCAAAAGTTTGTATCCCCATGGTTTCATGTGCAAAGATTTACTTTGGTAGCCAGTACATATTCTTGGTTTTTTTATTTAATTTTTTTGTACTTCTATAGCGTAAAGGTTTGCACACCCCTGTAGTTTTAGAATTAAAAAGAAAAATATAGCCATGTTGTATAGTATAATTTATCAGCAAGTTGAAAGAATTTCAGTAAGGTCACGAAGTTCAAAATGAAACGTAAGTGCATGCTGCACCAAGACCGCAAGCTAAAACGACAGAAAAATAGTTTGAAAAGAGACTTTGCCACAAAATCTGATATTTGTGTAGCAGTGTTAGAGCTGAGATGGTTCGAAATCTGCTTAGAAAAATACAACAGGTTGGAAAAAAGGGAAAAAAAAAAAAAGAAAAAGCTGTAAGAGAGTATCGCATCAGTTTTTTCCCCAAAGCGATTTTTTTTTTTTAACTGTCAGTTTTTAAATATTTAAATTTTAATGATGTTGTTTTTTAAAAATAATTAATATCTACTAGTGATAATGGAGGAACATCTCAAACGTCTTGTTTCATTTTGTCTTTTTTTATTTATTTATATATATTTATTTTTATATTTATTATATGTATATATTATTTAATATTTAGATGTTTATTTGTATCCACTAGAACTTACATAATGTTGCCATTATACATACATGCAACACCTAAGGAGTGGAATGCAAAAGTTTGCACACCCCTTTAATTCATTTTAGTTGTCCCATTGTGGCGATTTTGTGGAAATAAACAAAATATAGCTGTGTTTTTTTTGTTTTTTTTTCAAATTAATCAGCAAGTTAAATGAAAAGGAAGTTCAGTTAATTCAGAATGAAACATGGGTGCATCCTGCAGCACGACGACGGTCTAAAACTCCACACCTCATATGCGGATGTGCGCATCTGAGATCTTGTAACAGAATGTGTAGAAATATTATTCCCAAACTGTTTAGAAAATACAAAATAAAAGAAAATGTTTCGCTTATATCTCCATAAAACAAAATAAATTGAAACAAAGCAGGAAGACGGGTACAGGGGGAAAACTTGTTTTTATTTGTAGATAAACTGAAAAATTGAGGTATCTTTTAGCATTGGTGGGGGGCAAACTTTTGCACACCCACACACATATATACATGTATTGAATTTGTGAATGTTTTAGGGTTTATTTTGCTCGATTAGTGTGCGTGTTGATGTGATCGGCGAGCATTATTTCCTGTTTCCTGTTTCAGGGTGACCGTGGCTCTGTAGGGAAGAGAGGGCTGAAGGGGCAGAAAGGAGAGCAGGGGCCGCCCGGATTAGACCAGCCCTGTCCTGTGGTGCGTGATAAACTCTCTTCATCTAAGATAAGATAATATAAGATGTACCTTTATTGTAGGGGAAATTCAAAAATCTTTATCAGGATGTGATGTGTATCTTCTCTACACACTACTTTCCCTCTGCTGTTCCCTGCCTCTTTATCCTTTGAATTCTGCTCTTTATCTTGTGTGTGTGTTTGTGTGTGAGTGTGTGTGTGTGTGTGTGTGTGTGTGTGTTTGTGTGTGAGTGTGTGTGTGTGTGTGTGTGTGTGAGTGTGTGTGTGTGTGGTTAGCAGTGAGTTGGGTGAGAACGGTTTTCAGTATGCGTGTGTGTTTTTGCTGACAGGGTTCTGCCGGATGTAAAGGCCAGGCAGGGGAAAGCGGGCAGGCCGACGCCAGGGCTCCCTGCCGGCTGGTACTGTACCACTGCGTGGAGTGTATTTCCCTCTGAGCATGCACATACGAGCGTTTAACATTCATTCAACTCATAAAAACATAGAACTAAAAACAAACGTATTGAGATCTGGCTAGAGAAGAAACACGGCTGTCATTCCACTTATCTTACTAACGTAACGATTTGTAATAGGAGCTTAAACGCCAGTGTTGCGCCTTTTAATGACTTTTTAAGAGAAAAGCTCAGTACTTTTTGCTTCTCGGTGATGTACGATCATCAAACGGACATGTTTTGTAACTTTAATACGTGCAGTATAATTTGACCTGAGAAGGTGGATGTGAAGTACCTTTATTTAGCTTTTAGAGTAGCGCTTTAAAGGTACATCAAATCTTAAATTCTTTTGATTTGATAGGTATACTATATTCGTGTTTCCAAGCGTATCTTTTGTTGATCGTGACCATTTTTAACATCACTTGTTTCCAAAATGTCTCGGGCTTATCTATTGTTTTGCGTACATCAGTTCAGTTTTGTGATGAGTTCGCAGGAAAGGTTTACTTCTGATGACTCTTCCATGCAGATCACGTTTGTGCAAGCAAGGCTGGACGGTAGAACGGTGCACCACCGCTCCTTCCGGTCCCTTCCTGCTGGTCCTCAGTGTCATATGGGGGCTTTGCTTTGCCTTTCCGCCCAACGTACGGGCAATTCTATCTGACGGTGTTCTTGATATCGTGATAATCTCGATATTCCACAGTTTCCCTTAACTGACATTTCAGACGGTGGAAATTGTGAGCTGGAAGTGATCTGACATCGTTTTATAGCCTTCCTCTGCTTTGTAGGCATCAGTTAGCTTCATTTTCAGTTCCTCGTTCAGCTCCTTAGGGGCACATGCTTGTTAAACGTTAGCGCAAGGTTTAAATCGGATCATTTATTACAGGCTAGAATTGCTATTTCTAATGACGGTTTCTCATCTGCCTAATGAGTTCTAGTTCATCAAATGTGAAGTTACTGTGCTATAATATTTGCGGGGAAAAATTAGTTCGATGCAGTGGTTCTGCATCCCTGCGACACAGGGTTACGTTACAGAACCACACACTACCACGTCGAACAATCGGCTAACATAATAAGGCAACAGAGGTACAATGTAGTACCGTAGTAGTCGTAGCTATGGAGAAACTAAAACATGCATCAAAGATAGCAATTGCAATCAAATTCTACTCTTTCCTATTTCCTCTTATTTCTTTTTTCCTCTTGACTGTTCGCTGTTCTAAACAAATCATTTATACTGTATAATTAACCGTACGAGCTACAGGACACACCGAACTGCTAGTTTATCGGTTGCTAGATCGTTGTCGAGCATGATATTAACCTGCATGATGTTCCTTTGAGATATTTATTCTACCATATTTGTGTTTGTCGTCATCAGGGTCCAGATGGACTTCCAATACCTGGCTGTTGGCACAAGGTCAGTACACATTTATGATCCGAACGATGTGGTGTGTGTGTGTGTGTGTGTGTGTGTGTACTGCTAGTCAGAAGTTTAAATGCTCCTCCCACATTTCCTGACATTCATTTTGTTCACCTTTCTGGCCATGAGCTTCAGAATCGTGCAGGTTGCGATCTGATTGGCTCGTCACATTTCTCTTCATAGTCAGAACATTAAACTTTTTTTTTTTTTTTTTTTTTTTAACCATTGTGACAGAAAAACTTTTCAGTGTAAGATAACCATATCATCACTGGACTGTAAAGAGTTCACAGCATAATGGATTCGCACTTCAGACGGTTGTGAATAGTTTTTTTTTTGTTTGTTTGTTTTTAAATCAAGTTTTCCAAATCTGTAACCATCTCTTCCGAATTTTCATTCTTTGACAATAAATTAGATTGCAACATGCCCCTATAGCTTATAATAAAGATTCATGATTACACTATAAACACCTTTTTTTTTTTTTTTACTTTTTTCTGTAAATATTCGTTTCTATTTGTCATGTTGTCAATGCGTACAGATTTGAATCCTTGTCATTTTTTTTTTTTTATACGTACGTTTTAAACTCACCATTTCCGACTGAAAAGCGTTCGCCCCATTGGCGGGACTTCACGAGTTCGAATCCCGAGGATTTGGCCTAGAAGTTGGCCGTGCCGTCTGGGTGGGAGGGGCATACTCTCTTTCCCCTGTCAATCACAGCGACATTAGCCAATCGTTGGCGTCTGTGAGCTCGTGTAGGGCGTACGGCACTTTCCTTTGAGCGTTACGCGGCACTGTGACGCAGTCTGAGCAGCAGTTCGGAAAGATTCACGTATTTTAGAGGAAGCGCGTGTTAGCCTTCGCCCTCCCCAACTGGTTGCTAGTGGGTGGGAATCGGCAGGTGACCAAACTGGAGAGAAAATGGGGAAAATTGAAAACTTCTGACTTTGGTGTTGTGTTTGTGAACGACTGCATGGAGTGTTTTCATTCATTTTTGATTCATTAACTGCTGTATAATGTCTGAATAATAGCGATATCTAATATCTGCGTTTTTCTTTTGCAGTGATGACTAACATGAAGCATAACCAGGTTTCTGTACATATCCCTACAGTATAAATACAACCTCCTATTTCTTAAAGACAAGACTTTGACGATTATTCGTCAGTCAAAGAATTACCTACAGTATTTTTTTTTATATACGTGTGTATATTTTTCCAAACGAAACGTTCGGGACCAATCTAGGAGTTTGTATAGCAGGGTTTTTTTTTTTTTCATATGCATCGGACAAAATCGGAAAAGAACAGAGGATTGCTTCCTTGCCTCCGCTGCATGAGCATGCGCATCCTCCGACGTCATCAGCGGTTGAATCTGGAGCGTTTTATTCTATATATATATATATATATATATATTTTATTTTTAAAGGACGACGGGACGATGCAGAGAATCAAGCGAAAGCGTCTGTCGCAGCCTTGACTGCTGGAAAATAACCGATCCGTCGTACAGGAGCGTCTTCGTTGATGAAATGAAGCCTGGAGAAGTACCTTTGCTCTGTAGGGCACACGGGAATGTACAGTAGTGGCTCTGGCGATGGTCACTGTCGTCCAGCGAGGATGTTTTGACACTAGCGCTTCACTAGCTGACGGATGGAAAAGCCGATTTTAGCTTCACAAGCGAACAGTTGGGTGTCGAGGGTGTCTGATATGGAAATGATATCGAAGAGCTAACTGATATCTAACCTTGAGTACCATATCTTGATTTGCTATCATTACTAGCGTATGCGTTTTTAAAATAAAAAAATGTATTTGATTTTCTTCAGCATCTGCGAGAAATGAACTGGTGTTTGGTCGCTCGGATGGTTCGTTCTTTTGGTAGTTGATGATGGTTTCTAATTAAAGAAGATTAGTGTGTTATTTTTATTATTATTATTATTATTATTATTATTATTATTATGTACACTACTACTAGATTGTATTATATTTTGTTAAACATACCGTCATACTGATTGATCATATTGTTGGGATTCTTCATGTTACAATGATTTCATTTAACATCACATTCAGTTTCTGTATCTATGTATTAATTTATGGTATATTTTGGTATGTGGTATATTATGCTGTCATTGCTAAGGATGCATCGATATGATTTCATTCATTTCTTTCTTACTCAGTACGGATAACGATACCAAAACGAGTCGTCTACTTTCCATTAAGCAAACAAGGCTGCCACATTATATCGTTTAGCTCTGTTGAGGTTTCTCTGGTTTAAAATGCTAGGCTTCGTTATTTTAAACGAAGGGCATTAGCTGGCTACGTGAGTTACTTTGGATCGATTCGGGGGAAAAGCATTTCTGTACAGTCGTGATTAAATGACCTTTCGAAAACGCTGACGCCGATCGTCAGGAACAACGTACCGGGTAAAGATTTGTTATTTTCACTCGCCTAGCTTCGTCTGTAGACGTTTTTGTTTTCTCAGCTAGCTATCGAATTTGATGTTTTGTATCGTAGGAAGACGGTGTAGTGCGTCCTTTCGATGTTTTCGCAGTCGATTCAGATCGCGGACATTTCACGTCGTCGGTTTGTTAGCTAGACGACGTACGCTGCCTTCAGGTCCTCGTACAGTAAGTTCGTGCGTACGAATTCGGAGGTTGTGATTACGACGTGGCGCGTGTTTAAGTGGATTTGGTCTGGAAAAAAGGAAACAAAAAGATGTTGGTTTTTATTTATTTATATCATCAAAGAATGACTAAGAAGTTTATTTTTCCTCACTGAAAGAAAATACCGGACAGCTAACGTGCATACTTGTTACTTAAATCTTAACGTCCGCTACAGACGTCACTTTCATATCGCCACGACTTCCAAGTTATCGACGCCGTCAATCCGTAAAGTCGGGACTCGTAGAACGGAGTTCCCGGGTTTTAATTACGATATCGTTGCCCCATACACGTCGTAAGTGCGATTTTTCCGGCAGCACTCGAAGGCAGTAGTACGATCACTTGGTCACAAGTTGTGGAAATTTAGAGATGTTATAGATGTAGACGTTTTCGCATGAATCAAAGCCATGTATTTACAGAAATATTTACGTTTACGTTTTTTTGCTACATGAAGTTAAGAAGAATGTAATCCAAGCGCCGATTTGACGGACGATTATTGACTAACATTCTCACTTTTCACTCCGTATGAAACAAATCCTGCCTCTTTCCTCGGATTTAAAACAAAGACATCGTGCTTTTCTGCCAGTTTACTGATTTTTATATTGACATTAATATATCTTTACACACACACGTTTGTATTATAGATGTTCTACACGTTTAGTGCTATAGATAGGAAAGAGATTTGACACCATTTCACACACACTTCACGGTTGCTGCGTTAAATGAATGTATACGAAACCATTTCATTAGTTAGGAATCAATCACAAGCCATTACGAAGCAGTCTGTCAAACCCCGCTTACTGTGAATTCTTGCGTGTGTTTATTTAGATTTTTTTTCCCCCCCGCCTTGGCTTTAAGAACTGAATTTATTTTGTAATGGTATTACTTTTGAACCAGTGTTTCTGCTGAACCGGTATTCGTTTTGATCTGTTTTTGATTTACGAGAAAGGGGAAGCGTTCTCAGCAGCCGAGTTTCACTTCTCACCATTGGTGTTTTATCAAATAAATATAAAGGTTGTTTAAAATATATATTCCTAGCCGTGTTGACTGGACTTTACAGAATGACGGTTTATAGATGGAAGGTTTCGTACAGGACCCCCCCCCTGTATATTCAGTCAGGTGAACTCGGTTTGTTTGTGTGTTCAGTTATTGTACTCTTAATCCAGAGATGCGGTCATGACAATGTTCGTATAAGATCTTCATATATTTCCAAATAAACTATTTTCACTTACCCAGACTCTGTGTTTCAGTGTGTTAAGCGGACTGTTACGAACTCGACCCGGTTCTACATTCACACCGATGAAGGGTTTTAACCGATTAAAGCTGCAGTACGCAACTTTTCATTTGAAAATGATAATTAAGCATCGCTTTTAAGTTAGAAGAGAAAACAATACTATAAAACTCTGAGCCTCTCTGTAAAAAAAACCATTCATTTATTATTAAACGTCTAACACGTCATGAAGGATTGAAAGCACAACCTTAGGCACCACTGATATTATTATTATTATTATTATTATTAATCACCTGTGATTCTCCACCACCAGGTTTAGCTGCACGTTGGAGGCCCAGGTGTTAAATTCTTCTGTGAACCCAAAGATTATCAAATAAACACGTAGGACGAGTAAATGAATCAGTTCATGTGACTCTGTGACTTGACTTAAAACTTTATTCGAGGCATCAGACTCAAACTGAACAGCTGCATGGCAGATAAATCTTTATACAAAACAAAAACATGGTGTGTGTGTGTGTGTAAACTGGAATGCAAAAAAGTAGTAATTTCACTAGTTATAACATTTAAGTGAATGGGAAAAAAAAAATACTTTAAAAAACATCACTACAAAAGCAATTAGTGTGATAAATATATAATATATAGATCAGAGCAGGAATTGAAATACAAAATGGCTTTCGTTCAGCGTTTCATTCAGAGTGTCTAGAAATGTCTAGGAAAAAGAAAAAAAAAAAAAAAAACTGGTGAGAAAATGGGTTGGTGTTTAAAAACAATACAAATCAAACAGCGCAGTACTTTAATATGCATTTAATATAACTCCATCCTGTGGAATGCTATTGCTTATGGACGGAGGGACTAGGGGACACCTCGATCTCATACTACGCTTGCGATCAGCCGACACGAGCGAGCGAGCGCTGGGACGCTATGAACCTGTTTTATCAGCACGTCCAGCATGCAGAACAGTACGAGGGACTCCGGCGCTGGTGTAACCAAGACGTGGCGTCTGTACTGGGCGTGTCCGAAAACGTCACGGTTTCACGGCACGTATCGGACATTTAAAAACACGTCTGTCTCGTTACGCACGGACGTGTTCAGGATGTCGTTTGAACGAGTGTGTAGAGTTACGTATCCGGAAAAACTTTGGGTTTTTTTTTTTTTTTTTTTTTTTTAGTTATGAATGAAGTGAAAAGTGATCTCTGGATAAATCGCCATGATGTGCACATGCTCATCACATAACACACACACACAGCTCGTTTTAATATGGTGTTTAACCTTCACTACACCGCCGGTCAAAAGTTTGTGGACACTCGACTGAAACGTTTCTCATGATGTTAAAAAGCTTTTGATCTGAAGGTGTGTGATTAAACGTGTG
>JANDJT010000217.1:26744230-26757948 GCA_024331685.1 Stegophilus panzeri | reverse complement strand
AGCATGAATCCATGGACCCAACCTGCCGTGTGTCAACAGTCCAGGCTGGTGGAGGTGGTGTAATGGTGTGGGGAATGCTTTCTTGGCTCACTTTTGGCCTATTAATACCAATCAATCATGGCTTGAACGAGTGTGTAACATAACACACTGTATATCACTTATTTGTCTCAGACATAAAGTTTTATTAGAAACCAGGATGAAGTTCTCTTGAGAACTGATATGAGATGATCAGAAGACAAAGGAAAACAGCGTAAGATCTGAAAGGAGTTCATATTAATGAATGATCTCAGAAGGAAATTTAACACTGTTATATGAATATATATATATACATGCAAAAGTACATAAGATGTTTGTACATATACTCATAAATTAAATTCGCACAGACTTATGTACACAAAAAAAATTATACCAATGTAAACAATATAAAATGTACAGGATGACTGTATTCTTTCAGATTTTACAAAAAATAAAAAGGTTTCCTATTGTCATAGAAATCGGCAGGATTAGGTGATGGCTGCCTTATTCTTCACAAGTTGACAGGGACACATCATATAGCATCACACAGAAAGGACACAGGGAAAAAAAAACTATTTCATAATCCTATAAATACAAGTAGAAAAGAGTTTTTATTGGCTGTAATGTAAAAAAAAAAAAAATGTTCACTAGGTAGTTTTTCTGCTGCATTTGAATGATTAATGAACCCTTTTGGTGAAAAGGTTTTAAGCCCTCTTACATTAAAAGGTTTATCAAAAAGGTTTAGGCAGCATTCCTGGGCTCGGGTGCCCTACACGGTTTGTGGTCTTACCACAATGATGAAATCACAAACGAGAAATTGGTGCATTAGAAAAGTTTGGAGGAGTTTTTTTATGGACTAAGGTGACACCGTGTCTCATCTTCTCTTGTGAATGTGGTATTAAAGTCATCCATCATGTCAAATACATTTTCGGTACATAAACGGTTTCTTTAACTGTAGGTAATGTTTCTGTGGTCACTTCCTTAGTGTCTGTTTTGTTTGATTTGTCTATTAGGCAAGTCACATGACATGTAAGACAACACTTCTTAATGATCACAGTTCTGGTTTTACACTTCTGTTTGATGCCTCCATTAATAAACAGCAGCCTTTAATTCTTAAGCATACATTACACACATACAGTAAAACACACTCTCACACTTGTATCACACTCAAATACAAGTCTTGTACATTAATACTTTTCATTTCAAAAAGAAACACACTGCTGCGTATCAAAATATGTCCGATATGAGAACGTCCGATACGGGATTTCTAAAAAAAAGAAGAAAAAAAAGAAAGAAACACCGTTTCTGAGTTTGTGTATAAAAGCGACGGACATGGCGGAGGGTCAGACGGAGGTCTCTGACTGCACTTGCAGCACGAATTTGTGTGATTTTGGGTGGATGTACTCCTCGCTGATTCTGAGCTGCGGGATAGACTTGCTGCTGACCACCAGGCAGAAGTGGCTGTTTTTCAGCTGGAACTCGGTGCCATGACGCAGTGGGCTGGTGACCGATGCCTCGCTGACCAGTGTCCACTGCAGAGCTCGCCAGCACTCGCTGTTGTACTGCAGAGTAGGACCAGGAGACAGGTAGCTCTCCAGAAATGCCTGTTGACAAAACATAACACTGACTGTGCGTACACGTCGTCCTGGGAAGTTCGTATGTACGAGTCGGGAAGTCGTAATGACGACATAAGGTACGTTCGGTCACTTTTATTCGGAGCGAGATGGCGGTGTACGTCCTCTAAATTAACTACAAAAAAATACAGCAAGGTTTTATTTATTTTTTTAACTCTCCTTCTAGAAAATGAAGAACAAAGAATGCGCATGAGGTGCGTTTTTTTGCTTTTTTTAATCAGTTTATGACGCCGCCGTAAACTTTATCGTTACATATCGTTAGCTTGTTTTATTGTAAATAATAAAACCTGACAATAACGTGCTGCATATAAGAGCTGAAATCAGCTTCTGATAAGAGTAAACATTCAAGTTCAGCTAATTTACCACGAACTACCTTCCACTGATTCCGCCATGTTTTCTTATTGACACGCCCCCAACTGAAAGAAAATCCTGAGTTTCCCCCGCTCGCATGCGTTTCAACTTGTAAATACGATCTTTCCGACATGAACTGAACGCACCATGAGCACAAAGTGGAGACTACACCTTGCTGAAACAAAAAAACACCTTTTAATGGAAATTGGCCGAATTGTCTAATCAGTGTCTAACAATTTTAATAATTAATGAAAAGTCCTCACTAGAAATAGTTTTTTTATAGTGTTTCTTTCTTTCTTCTTTCTTTCTTTTTTTTACAGCCACTATACTACTGCCATACACAGTAGTAGAGAATTATAAATTCATTTATTTTTTTATAAATGCAGAAATATTACCTACAACATATTCATACTGATGTGCTTTCATGTACAGAAGAGATTGTGTATTTGTGTGTGTGTGTGTGTGTGTGTGTGTGTGTGTACCTTGGGACTCATGTTGTTGGTAATACAGAAAGCGAGATGGCTCTGGATGCTGTCCATGCTGTGGCAGTGCTGCTGACGTGTTGTGCGCAGGTACTTCTGTAGCGCACGTGCCATTGAGGGGAAAATGGCCTGTGCTGCCTCACGTGCCTCCATCACGTCTCCTGGAGGCTTCTTTTTTTCCTCCTCCTGCAACCGCCGTACATGTGTAAACGCCTCCTCTACTGCCACCACCAGCCTTGAGAACACACGAAACAAATATTAATCCTGTAGCAAAGTGAAAACATGTACCCTACAGTTGGATGGAACTCTGGTTTAGTGATGTACCAAGTTCTAGTTCTCTAGTTACTTCATTTCTTCTCTGCTCTGCTTTATCAACATGTATCATAACGTCAGTATGATATCCCACTATCACTCGGTTCTGAAGTCTCCTCGTCGTTCTCGTACCGTGCTCTGCGTTTGCGGACTCTTCTCTCATAGTCAGCCTCCTCATAGTAAAGCTCACTGTGGCCGGCGTCTTTCTGTCGGGCCGCAGCAGCCATCTTGGCTCGAGACTGACTCGCTGCACCGTCACTGCCAGGACCTGACAGGATAAAGAACAGCATGATGGGATCTTACAGCTTGAGATCTTAGAAAGTTCTAACCTGAGGAATCGCAACTTGCACACTGTATAAAAACTCGAACAGCTGTATTCTCTGTAAGGAAGAAAACATGTTTTCAGAGTGCTGTTTTAGGATAATAATCAATGATGGGGTTTTTTGATATTGAGCTGTTATCACCCCAAAAGTGCTCCTTTTTCTATAACAGCACATCACAAAATCCCTTAGTTCTCATTGCCAATTCTAACAATGTTTTATTAATTCAAGAAAGATATCTTATATTTTTTGTATCCCATTTTAGTTACATTTAATGTTGCGGGACATCTGCGAAATACTGTAAGTTCCTGTTCTTGTAAGTTATTCTAGCACATTGTATCTCACACTTGAAGTTAGTAAAACAAGACAAAAAAATATGTAACATGTTACCAAGACAGTGCAAAGACCTCTGTTCTGAAGACTTTCCTGTGTCAGAAACCTTCAAGTTACAGTTGTAGCTAGGACTGTTACAAAGCACTGAAACTCAAATCTTTTCACTTAAACTTCAACAACTACACACATTTTTAAAATCCATATTTGTGGCGCGTCCACCATACAAGTCACTGTGTAAATAATAACGTACAGCGGGGGAAATAACTATTGGATGCGTCAAGATTTATTTCAGTAAATATATTTCCATATATATATTTAACTCAAGAAATAATTACTTACGAATTTCAGCTGGTTCCTTGCCTTACCTTGCCTTGGAGAACTGCTTTTTGTTAGCATGTTCAATACTTTTTTCCCGTGTCGTTCCACTTTATTACACATAACTTCATTTATGGACTTTAATGTTGTGAATTCTTTATATTTCCAAATTTCTTGAGTTAATACTGATGTCTGGTGAAAATTTTATGTGAATGACCTCATTGGAAATATATTTACTGAAATAAATGTTGACGCATTCAATACTTATTTCGCCCGCTGTATATCTTATGTAGTGATGAATAAAATAAAGAAAGGAACATGGCGGTGAATAGCATTAGGGGTGTTTATGTAGCTCTCCTTCCGATACGATGCGATGTATGACGTGTACACATTTAAAGCAGACAATGACACACCAATACTGTATGAATTAAAGCATATTTACAGCAGGGATGGTATAAATAATATAAACAAGCTTCCAAACCTTAAAAGACACCAATTTGACATCAAGGCTGGGGCTGATTTCTTTCTAGCCCAGATTGTAGATCCATGTAGCCTATTAGTGACCATTAGTCTCCATTCTGGGTTGATATTACACTATATGGCCAAAAGTATGTGGACACCTGAGCACCACACGTACATGTTGGCCATCTCCAAACTGTTGAAAGCACACAATTATATAGTATATTGTATAGATTGTCTTTGTATGCTCTGGGATTGCATTTTTTCTTCTCTGGAACTAAAAGGCCCAAAAACCTGTTCCAGCGTGACAATGCACCGGTGCACAAAGCGAGCTCCGTGAAGACATGGTTTGTCAAGGTTGGACTGGAAGAACGCGAATGTCCTGCACAGAACCCTGACCCGAACACCTTTGGGATGAACTGGAACACCGACTGCACCCCAGACCTCCTCACCCAACATCAGTGCCTGACCTCACTAATGCTCTTGAGGCGGAGTGATCACAAATCCCCACAGCCACACCCCAAAATTCAGTGGAAAGCCTTCCCAGAAGAGTGCCGCTTATTATAACAGCAAAGAGGAAGTAGATCTGGAATGGGACGTCCAACAAGCACATATGAGCACGTGATGGTGAGGTTTCACAAACTTCTATAGTGTCGTTTAATGTATTTCAGCCCACTTCACTAGCACATCTCTAACACCATAACATCAGCAAAGACTGAGAACGTGCACGCGTTACGAATGTGAATGAGCTGGATTATTTACTCCATCATCTTTAAAATACCTTTGGAGAAAAAACTAAAAGTGGATATTGGTGCGGCTGTGGCTCAGGTGTTAGAGCGGGTTGTCCACTAATCATCTCCACATGCCAAAGTGTCCTCAGGCAAGACGCTGAACCCCACGACGCTACTCACTGCTACCATTGGTGCGTGTGTGTGTGTGTGTGAATGAGAGCGTAAAGCGCGTTATTAAGTTTATATATTTTATGTAAAGCCCTTTGTAGAACCGCGACGTTTAACATAACGCACTATATATGTGCAGGCCATGTACTACTTACTTTTTCTGGTCCGATCCAAGTACAGATGACACCAAAGGACAGACGACGTAAGGTTAGTTTGGTTTCAATGAAAAGGTTACAAGGTTTATGTGTTTGGTATTCGAAGGAAAAATGACAAAGCCCGTAGAGCATTACGATCTTAAACCACTTAAAAATGTGTAAATCACATGAATTCAGCTTCCTATCTGGCGTAAAGTCTCTCTCTGTGTGTGTGTGTGTGTGTGTGTGTGTGTATTACATCGTCATGATATGATTCGTTTCACAATACTGATCATTTCATTGTCGACTCCAGCCTTTCGTATCTAATATCATGAACAACCGTCGCTGATCTCTCTCTCTCTCTCTCTCACACACACACACACACACACACACACACACACACACACACACACAAGTACGCTGACTTAAATCCTTCTACTGAAAACATGAATGAAACAAAATCCAGTTTTTCTGATCATGGACTGAAAATATCGTATTAGTTACGAATATTACATCCGAGAGCTCCAAAATCGGAGGATATTAAAAGATGTGGTGAGAAGTAATAACCAAAGGAAAATATGGAAATAAAAAGAGTATTCGAGAACTCTATATATTATATCATACTTAGAAAATGAGATATACATAAACTAAAAAAAATAATAATAAAAAGCCAATTGTTACGTAAATCTGTTCTTTATTTTGTCCAATACACTAAAGTGCAAAACTTCTGCACTTTACCGTATATCCTCGTGTCCTTTGTCATTCAATTCACTGGTGTTTTATTTTGTAAATAAAAGTGAAGATCCCGAGTTCAGACAGACTGGCAGGTTCTCGTTCTTGAAAATATGGCAGATTTCAAAACCAATTATTACCAAAAAAATAATAATAATAAAAAAAAATAATAATAAAAGGAGGAAGGAGGAGGAGGTGGGGGGGGCACATAATTATGGGCACGGTAAACGCTCAAAGAGCCAGGACGTCTAACGAATCTGGAAGACGAGGAAAGAATAACAAAAGCAGACGAAAAGAGAAGAAAGAGACGGTCTCTCTGTAGCAGCTGTGCAGGAAGTCCTCACTACCGACCCACACCTTTACCTGCGCCCTGTCATAAGCTCCGCCCCTCACGTTTGGCACACAGTCGTCACCTGACTCGGGGAAACTGCGACTGCTCCTCTTTTGTGTTCTCGTTAACATCCTTTTAGATAAATTACTCTTAAAAACAAACGTCGCACGTATCAGACGAACACGCTGTCGAGTCCATCAAACCCGTCTTCATCTACGCTCTGTTCTCGGTTATTTTTTTCCTCTAGAGTAGTCATTAGCCATATTAAGAATAAAAGTAAGAAAGAATGGAAGGGGGGGGAAAAAAAAAAAAAGAATAAATCTAACGTAAAAACAGATGTTCCGCGGTGCAGGACGGAGTCCCGGTCCGGTTTCTACAGTAGGGTCGCATCTCAGGCCGCGTATCGATCAAATCCAAGCAAACAAACCCAAAAACCCAAACGCGCACTTTTTTTTCTTCTTTCCCATCAAACGTCTCATATCTCGTTGGTCACGTCGTCGTGGTCGCCGGACGACAGGTCTCCGTTGGTTGTGACGGCAGCGTTGTCCTGGTAACCGGGCGGCATGAAGGCCAGGCAGTAAGGGTAGAGGCTATGGCAGGAAGCGCGGTACGACTCCAGAACTTTCTGCTGTTCTGAACCCAAGCTGCCATCCTTTAAGGCCTGTAACACCTCAGTGCACGTCTAACACACACACACGCACACACACACACACACACACACACACACTAAAGTGAGCAGAGACAGCTCATCATGTGACACAGGGGTCTAACACAATGCCAGTTTGGTTGAGGAACACTCTGACAGTTCCTCAACCTCAGCTACATCGCTCCAGTTCATACTATAATCAATATCTCGACCATCCCGAATGTAACACGAGCCGATCTTGTTGTATTATTGGTACCTTTATGGTTCTGCTGGTGAGAGACCTGTCCAGTGATGTAGCCAACTCAGCAGCTGTGCTCTCAGAGGAGGGATCCAGATACACCATCATCTTAGCACCTAACACACACACACACACACACATTAGACAAGAGGTTTGAAAATAAGGAGAACATATGAAGCAGGTCAAAGTTCATCTAGGTGAAGGTCCATCAGGCCCCACGTGCATTCGCCTTCAGCGAATTTCCTTCTCCATCGTGTGAACATTACACACACCGCCGGTCAAAGGTTTGTGGACACTCGACTGAAACGTTTCTCATGATGTTAAAAAGCTTTTGATCTGAAGGTGTGTGATTAAACGTGTGAAATCGGTGTCGTAGGCAAAAAATATAATCGTGCCGACGTGTTCGTTTCTTTCATTAGAAAACTAACATTTTATTCACAAAATAAATATTTATTTTAAACGGACGACTCGGAGCGAAATATTCGGAAAAGCAGGCGATGAGAGTCCGGCGTCGGTGTGAACTCCTTTAATACTGTTTAAAAAAAAAAACATCTCTGGGAAATTCCTCAAGAAATCGGGTGAGAAAACGCCAAGAATACATTTCTGGAAATTCTAGACAAAAAGGGCGTCCACTTTGAAGATGCTAAAATATGAAATTATTTTGATGTATTTGGGATTTTTTAATCACGACATAATTCCCATAGTTCATTTTGTGTTACTCCAGAGTTTTGATGACTTTATTATTATTATTCTAAAATGTGTGGGAAAAAATAAAAATAAACAATGAGTGTGTCTAAACTTTTGACCGGTAGTGTGTGTGTGTGTGTATATATTATATATACACACACACACCGTGTGAGTTGCTCTTGATCATTAGTAAGTCACTTGAATATGAAACAAAGGATACGATGGAATCTGTAGGAGGTTAAACGTGGTGAAGTCTTTCCAGGCGTATGTATCTGTTAATAAATAAATAAATAAATACATAAAATCCTGGCGATAAAACTCATACCGTAACAACGCTGCGATCCGTTGAAATTTTCAAGCGGACGTTTCGATCTAAACGCGTCGCAGTGCTCCCGCTCGTTAAAAAAAACAACAAAAAAAAAAAATGCACTCATGACCTTTTTCCAATTAACTTCCTGCTGTTTCTTTTTACTGACACTTACTTTTCCAGCCTTTTGTTGCCCCGTCCCGACTTTTTTGAGACGTGTCGGGGCCGTCGAATTAAAAATCACCTTCCCCCCCCCACTACGGTACATTTCCTCAGTTTAAACGCTTGATATGTTCTATCGTGTATAACGTGCGTTTATGAGATTTGCAAATCGTTGCATTCTGTTTTGAGACAGCGTCCCAACTTTTTTGGGATTGGGGGTTGTACATCAAAACAGTACGGGAATGTGATTCTGTATTGTAATAAATAAATACATTTTTTTAAAAGTCCACCGTGAAACCGTGACGTCGTAACGACCCTGGACTGCATAGATAGAAACATAGACCGCAAAAATAAAAAAAAATTTTTTTTTAAAAAAGTTCTATGGATGGACAAGCAACGAACGCCTCGCAAAACGATAACGCGGCACGGTTTCAACAGAACGTCGGTACTATTTACAAAAAGATTCCTCGTAATGCTGGCGTGCTGTTAAAGCAGGTTTCTTGCGCAGCAGCGTGATACCCTGTTTAATACGATATGACTGGAGCACAATAAAATAAAGGACATTCAGAGATAAAGCAGATGTATTTCGGTTGTCATGTGACACTGCACCATCACGATCACAGTAAGCTGAAACTCAGTTAAATTCGGGTTACATGTGTCCGATGTGTCCGAGCGTCGAAAGAAATTTGGCATCGGAGACGGATACAAACGTCTGGCTGAATTATTTGACCTGTATTCAGTGTGTGTGTGTGTGTGAAAGTTTGTGCGGAGTGAGTGTGTGAGCGACCTGAGCTGAGGGGGAAAAGAAGACGGAGCGGACGCCGATGTCAGAAGCCGGACGGAGTGAGAATGTTCATGTCGCGATGTTTGAGTTTATGCCCAGACGCCTTTTTTCCCTCCGCTCCGGTCACCTCCAGGTCGGAAGACTTGAAGTTGGCGGGGTCTTCGACCGCGAGGTTCACTTGGGTCTTGATGCCGTCCAGGGTGGTGGACTTCTGAAGACCGAAGCACGACTGCAGGTTGAAACCTTCTGCGAGCAAACGTGCAGAGGGAGGACAAAGAAAAGAGAAAACTCGACCTTGAAAATTTGACCTTGTTGTGACCTTGACCCTGTCACCTGGAGCCGTTTCAAAATCTAATGCTGGTTACAGTGATAACTACATATAAAGCCTATAAAGATTTAAACCTGAAGTGGGCATGGCCTAATCAAGTGTGTTTCGTTTTAGTTTTTTTAATTAGCGCAACACTCTTAACATCAACCTCTTCACCTCTGCACAAGAGGAGATAAAAATAAAATGCAGTGAAAGCGAGAGCATGGATTCGTCAACTGGCTGTTTCTCACCCGAGGTGTTGGAATCGGAACCGGGGTCGGTGGGGGATTTCTGCACGGTGGGACGCATCCCGAAGAGGCTCCATCGGTCTCCGCGTCCTCCACCTTCGTTTCCACCCATGGAGACGCTTGATGTGATCGCTGCTGGAGTCGGATGTGGTGAAGGCCAGGCTAGAGGAGATCCTGTTTAACAACACGGAACACAGTTAGACTCGAGTTCATCCCAGATTTCAGCACTATTTTTCGATTAGGAAGTAAATATCTGGGCTGAAGCGGACACCTGAGACGGCGCTGGGTGGGACGTGGACGATGAGACAGAGGTGAGTGGTGCTAATGTTGAAAGCCTGTCCTCAAAGTCCCCAGTAAACATCTTCAACTTCTGAAGAACAAAACAGGAGAAAAATCACGTTGATTAAAAACAAATTAGTCACAAATTCAAAAATGTACACAACTGTATTTTCAGGGGAAGTTTTTTTTTAGTTGAATTACATCAAACTGAAATTGCACTCGATGGTTTCAATGTGTGTAAGATTTCAAATTCAACTGTATAATAATCCGGCATGAAAATTCAAGTCGAGACGCCGACATGGCTTCCAACACCGAGGCCGACCCGACTCCCGAGGCCGACCCGACTCACGACTCCCGTGGCCGACATGACTCCCGTGGCCAACCCGACTCCCGAGGCCGACCCGACTCCCGACTCCCGTGGCCGACAGGACTCCCGACGCCGACAGGACTCCCGACTCCCGACGCCGACAGGACTCCCGACTCCGACACGACTCCCGACGCCGACACGGACAAGACTCACAAGACGGATAAGACTCCCAAGGCCGACCCAGACACGACTCCCAAGGCCGACCCAGACACGACTCCCCGACGCCAAGACCTCAGTCAGTCCAGATCGGGAGCAGCATCTCCAGCACCACCACACTGGGAATAATCGTGTTCGCAGATGGCACGGTGGGTCTCATCAGCAGGGAGGACGAGTCAGCATACAGAGAGGAGGTGAAGCGACTAACCGACTGGTGCAGAGCCAACGACCTGTTGCTTATTGTGGACGAAACATAACAGATAATTGTCGACTTCAGAAGAGCATGCAGCGACCTGTCTCCACTGAACACAGACGGCTCCTCTGTAGAAATAGTCAAGAGCACCAAATCCCTGCCGGAGAACCTCGCCTGGTCCCTCAACACCAGCTCCACAAACAACAAAGACAAGCAGCGTCTCTACTTTCTGCGAAGGCTGAGAAAAACCCATCTCCCACCCCTCATCCTCGGCACCAATCCTTCTACATAAGGATTACCGAAATTCGGATCAGAAGACCCTGCGGAGGACAGTGAGGACAGCTGAGAAGATCACTGGGGTGTCTCTTCCCTCCATCAGACATTTACACTCAACACGAACCCATACAGCATCACCTGAATGTCGAAATAATACATTTTATCTTTTGCAACATATTCTACAGTTTCCACCAAGAATAATATGAAGGCTAATGTTATTTTATTAACGCCATTAATAATAATATTATTAAGGATATCCACGTAAACAAGGCCTCTCGTGAAACCTAAGCTAAAGTTAGCTAGCGTGCTAAACAGCTGATAAACTGCCAAAGGATTCAAATCCACACTTACCTTTTAAATTGTAGATTTTTTTCTTTATCCGCCTTAAACCGGTCTTTTATTCTGTCCATAGTTTTTCAATATGACCCGGTCTTATCGATCGATTAACTCCGCTGGTTATATATCTAAATAAATAATTTGATCAACAAACTCACTTTATCGCTATAATGCTAAAACCGCAAACTGGCTGAAACTGGTTTACTTCCGGCCGGAAGTGCTTTCAGGCGCCTACACAATAAACGTCCGGGTGCAACACAAAAGGTGACGTAATTATTAATTAAAGTACTTTATAATTCAGCACCTTAAAGTGTTACAGTGTAAATTGTTTATTCACAAAAACAGATTTTGCCTAGATTTGATGTCTTTCTTGCTGAGCTTTCTCACTGATAATAATAAGAAGAACAAGTTTCTGAAGAATTATGATCATATTTTATTACTGACTGAGGTGCTATTGTTGTTTTTTTATTTGTTTGTTTGTTTGTTTGTTTGTTTTTATGTTATTGTATTTGAATGCAGTGCTGATTTCTTTTCTTGCAATAAAAAAGAATACCCCCTCAAAAAAAAAAAAAAGATTCAACACCTTAAATGATTTAAATTATGCTATTTAGTAACTCACGTTTTCATGTTTCACGTTTAAGACTATAAGTTGTCAATTTTAATTTGGTTTGGTTTATGCAGAACTTTTACACACAGCTTTACTAAAAGATTGCTCAATTAGGCCGAGTGTTTGTATCGCTCCGCTTGTCTGTCTTCGCTATATGTAAAATTCCAGCAATTCTAGGAATAGTTTATTAAACTGAAATAAATAAATGTTTCTACACTCTTTATGGACTGTCAGTGGGTCTGTGCGTTGGCATGGCAACACAAAAAACGCTTTATCCAGCTGTGGCTTCTTTGGGAAATGTTTTATTTTCATAGGCGTACCGTAGAGTATGCCTTGTACTCAAACTGTGTTGTTGGATGTGATCTGCCCAAATCACTTTTAATTAAATGACTAATGTACGAAGTGAACCGTTGAGTGAGGTTCATTGTTTCTTTATTTTCTGTAACTGAAAAAGACATTTGAATTTATTGCTTTACCATTCAACAATAATAGACAGAATAATAATACTCAGTAGGCAAATACTTTGTCCACCTTTAACCAGTGCTTCAGCAATTCAATTTCTAGCCTGGTCTTTTTTTATGTTCACTTTTTTTTTTTTTTTTTTGCTCCATTTGAAGTTGTTGAAGGTCCATCTCCTCCATGTCACATTTTTCTAATTTGCCCTTGAAGATGGACCTCATACAGCTCATTTGCAGGAAGACAAAATGATAATTCAGTATAATTGATATTATAAATGTCTGTAATACATACAAAGACCAAATATTTTTAATCAGGACAACTGCAAACAATTTTTTACACTGCCAAGATGCTGTGTGGAGGTAGATGGACCCTCCTCTGTACAGGAATCCACAGCCATAATCTTTAAAGTTTTTAATAATCGCACATCTTTATAAAAATTTTTTTTTTTTTAAATAAATAAATAAATAAAAGAAGGGAATGCATTATATGTTATATCTCTGTGGGCCTCCCAGCATCTTCATACAATTAAGATTACAGTACACACCATATGCAGTAAAATAAAATAAACATGCATAATACACATTATGCATTATGTGCCGGTGGTCCCCCGGGCCTGTGCCTTCTTCCCGTGTCTATATAGAACAGAGAGAAAAGTTATTATAGAGAAAAGTTATTATAGAGAAAAGGTTGGGCCAAGTAGTCAGGTTACAATTTAAGAAGTTTATGAAATATTATCTTTTTGGAGAATGTTTTTGTTTTTGTGTCCAGAAGGATTCCACCTGATAAAATAAATACCATAAACACTAAATACTACACACTAAACACTAATCCCTACACCCTAAACATTAATCTCTACACCCTCAACACTAATCCCTACACCCTCAACACTAATTGCTACACCATAAACACTAAATACTACACACTAAACACTAATCCCTACACCCTAAATATTAATTTCTACACCCTCAACACTAATCCCTACACCCTCAACACTAATTGCTATACCATAAACACTAATCCCTACACCCTAAACATTAATCCCTACACCCTCAACACTAATTGCTACACCATAAACACTAAATACTACACACTAAACACTAATCCCTACACCCTAAATATTAATTTCTACACCCTCAACACTAATCCCTACACCCTCAACACTAATTGCTATACCATAAACACTAATCCCTACACCCTAAACATTAATCCCTACACCCTCAACACTAATTGCTACACCATAAACACTAAATACTACACACTAAACACTAATCCCTACACCCTAAATATTAATTTCTACACCCTCAACACTAATCCCTACACCCTCAACACTAATTGCTATACCATAAACA
>JANDJT010000217.1:26723727-26737142 GCA_024331685.1 Stegophilus panzeri | reverse complement strand
CCCCGTCCCATCTGCCCAGCCCCTAATCCCCCCCCCCCCACACACACACACACACTTTATAGTTTTCTAATAGTTATTATTATTAGTAGTAGTAGTAGTAGTAGTGTTAGTAGTAGTAGTAGTAGTAGTAGTGTTAGTAGTAGTAGTAGTAGTAGTAGTGTTAGTAGTAGTAGTGTTAGTATTATTAGTATTATTATGTATTTCAGTTCTCCACCACAAGGGGGAGTCATTTAGCTGCGTTATAGTTTTATCACACAATTCATTCCTGGGCACAATGTAGGAGAATTCATCATGGATGAGATCGCAAAGATACTAGTCTGGTGAAGCCAATCCGCCCAGCTGCATGTTTCTGGATGTGGGAGGAAACCAAAGACTCCACACTGACAGTAACCTGAGCTCAGGATTGAACCAGGGACTGCAAATGTATTATTATTATTATTATTATTATTATTATTATTATTATTATTATTTCACGTTATATAAAACATGTTATATAGCACAAGGGGGAAACATTTAACAGTATAATGTGTAAATTATTACAGTATACAGTTATAGGAGGAGATGGAGAGTTTGGTCTGATCATTTTAGACTTTTTATTTTTTTTTTATCAGTTTTTGTTGTCTTTGTATGCTGTAACATTACAATTTCACTTCACTGGAATTAAGAGACCCAGACCTGTTCCAGCATGACACTGCCCCTGTGCACAAAGCCAGCTCCATGAGGACATGGTGTGTTAAGGTTGGAGTAGAAGAACTTGATCATCCTGCACAGAGCCCTGACCTCAAATAATCCTCAAAAATATTTTTTGCCACATAAAATGTGGACTGATTTATTTATTTATTTATTTATTTATTTATTGCCATTATAAATGTATATTTTGCATTACGTTAAATAATAATAATAAGAAGAAAATTCCTACTTGATGCAAACAATCCGAAATCATATTTAGGTTCAGTTTGAAGAGCCCTAAAATTTTGTCAGTCTGAGCTGTTCGACACGTCTAGATGTAAATATCAGGAAATGAGAGCTGAAATGCTGATGTTTCGTCTCATGTTCATCTTTTCATGTCTTCAGTTTATACCAAAAACTAAAGAATGGGTCTCGCTGTTCCGTTACTTTTGGAGGGGACTGTAGTATTTTGGATGATCCGTAATGATTCATGGATGATTAGGTTACCGTCCCTCGGGTGTTTTGATGTCGTCTAATCTGACCCCCTGTGAAAAAGTTTGCACACCCCATATTTTATACAAAAAAAAAAAAACTGCACAAGATCACTTCTGCTTGTACGTGTAGGAGCTAAACCTTCCGTATCATACTGTTTAAACGAAGCTCAAAGACTAAATACTGTTGAAAAGATTGGACATTCACAAGATTTAGGCTATAATTGAATCCTTTTAATCATGTTTAATCAGGCAACACTGTGCACAGATTACTAACATGGTGTGTTTCACTAGATGGCAGTATCTGTGTGTTAGACTCAACTCAGTAACCTTGTGTCCTATCTCATTATACACAATAAAACCATTTGTAGGTTATATTTCATGTATTGTGAATAAAAGTCGTCATCAGTTTCTGCCAACACACAGAGAAACTAATCATTTTACCGTCGACGAAGTCTTGTTTGGTTAAATTAAATTACGCTCGATTATTAATTAAATAACTATTACGGGTTGTGCTGTTATAGGAAAATGATGAAGCAGAGTCAGTGTCACCGCCCTGAAGTCCGTATAACAGCAGGTCCAGAAGTGTTCTACTCCTCTTATACCACAGCAATTTACCAGTGTTTTATTTTTTGTTTATTAATAAACAACACGTCATACTTTTTATCCATTTAAAGCAAGATACGTAGTGGAAGGTTCCTGTTTTCACTTATGTTAGAGCAGTAATAAACAGTGGTTCCTCCACCAGCTGGTCTGTTGTGCAATCAGGAAGTATTATGATGTGTTTTACTCCTCTAATACCACATTGTTTTATTTTTTTATTTATTAATGACCAACACGTCATACTTTTTATCCATTTAAGGCAAGATAGTTAGTGGAACGTTCCTGTTTACACTTACGTTTGAGCAGTTATAAACTGTTCTAGAGGAAGTTCCTCACCAAACGTTCCTTCAGCAGCCGGTCTGTTGCGCAATCAGGACGTCGAAAGGCAAAAAAATAAAAGAAATAAATAAAAATGTAATAAAATACTATTTTTTCAAAGTACATGCTAAGATCATGGTTTATTTTTTATTTTTTTCTGGAATTTGTGGAAAAACTGATATCATTCATGCAATCGTTTATAAAGAACCAAACAAAGGAACGAAAAAAAAAATCTGTGACACTCGTGTGTAATGCGCTAAAAACGTTTCCTCAAGGGCTCTTAGAATAGTTAAAGGTTTGTCTCCTCTCAGAAAGGTTCTACGGGTCTACACAGAACCATAAATACAGCTTCTTTGGATAGATAAAAGTTTGTCTCGTCCCTAAGCGCTCATATTTGTTGCAGGGTTCTATATAGAACCCGTAAGGTCTGTCTTTACCCAAAGAAAGAGGTTCTATATGGAACCTGTTGAAATAATCTATCCACAAAGAACCTAACTTAACAGTTCTATATAGAACCCTGCAACAAAGAGGTTCGATGTGGAACTCTTTACGTGCAGGGTTTTACATAGATCTTTCAAGGTTTATTGTTGTTGTTGTTGTTTTTGGATAGTTTATGGGTTGTGTCTTTGTAAAGAGATTCTAGGGGTCTACTTAGAACCATGAAGGCAGATTCTTTGGCAAGTTAAAGTTTTATCTCTTCCCTAAGTGGTTCTCCCTAAGTGGAACCCTTTATGTTGTAGGGTTCTACGTAGCTTCCTTGAATGGTAAAATAGTTAAAGTTTTGTCTCCTCCCAAAAGAGGTTGTAACCCAGAACCCTGAACCAGTTCAGAAGGTATGATCTTTGGATAATTAAAGGTTCTCTTTGGAGCCCTCTCTGGTGCAGGATTCTATACAGAACCCATAGAGTAGATTCTTCGTATAGGTAAATGTTTGTCTCTTCCCAAAGAGGTTATCTTGGAACCCTCTCTGTTGCAGGGTTCTACAAAGATGCTTTAAGGCAGGTTGTTTGGATAGTCTCTTCCTGAAGAGATTCGAGGGTCTACATAGAACCTTTAAGGCAGGTTCTTTGGATAATTAAACATTTGTCTTTTCCCGACTTCTGTTTGGAATATTTATGGTACAGGATTCTACATAGAACCTTTAAGGTAGCTACTCTGAATAGTAGAGAGTTCCCAAAGAGGTTGTACATGGAACCCTCTCTGTTGTAGGGCTCTACAAAGGTAGAATATTTGGATAGTTAAAGGTTTATCTTTTCCTGAAGAGATTCTAGGGGTCTACATAGAACCCTGAAAGTAGGTTCTTTGGATAATTAAAGGTTGTATTTGGAACCATTTCTGTTGCAGGGTTCTACACAGAACCCATACAGTGGATTCTTTGGATAGGTAAAGGTTTGTCTCTTCCCAAAGAGGTTATCTTGGATCCCTCTCTGTTGCATGGTTCTACAAAGAACCTTTAAGGTAGAAAGTTTGGATAGTTAAAGGTTAATCTCTTCCCGAAGAGATTCTAAGGGTTTACAACTTAAGGAACCCTTAAGGTAGGTTCTTTGGACAGATAAACATTTGTCCTTTCTCTACACGGTTGTATTTGGAACCCTTTATGGTGCAGGGTTCTACATAGAACCCTTAAATTAGCTCTAATTAGCTAAAAGAGGTTGTATATGGAGCCGTCTCTGTTGCAAATTTCTACATAAAACCCTGAAGGTA
Organism: Stegophilus panzeri; assembly: GCA_024331685.1. NCBI lineage: Eukaryota > Metazoa > Chordata > Actinopteri > Siluriformes > Trichomycteridae > Stegophilus > Stegophilus panzeri. The sequence goes on along the minus strand of JANDJT010000217.1, from coordinate 26,733,357 downwards.
GGTTATTTGGCTAATTAAAGATTCTCTTTGGAACCCTCTCTGTTGCAGGGTTCTACATCTAGGTAGGTTTAAAAAAAAAAAAAAAAAAAAAAGTTACAGGTTTGTCACTTTGCAAAATGGTTCTCCAAAATGTTCTGACCTTACCCTCTTTGTTACAGGGATAGTTCCCCTGAAGGTTCCTTTAGAGTACTAAAAATCAATGAAAATTAAAATGACTGTAGGCATTACCAAACCTTCTGTGGAGGAGTGTGAGAGGAAGGGGAAAGAGAGAGAGAGAGAGAGAGTGAGTGTGTGTGTGTGTGTGTGTGTGTGTGTGTGTGTGTGTGTGAGTGTGTGTGTGTGGGTTGAGCAGGCGTGGTCTCCTCCTCTATTTAAATGCTCACTCTCCACCAGCACTGATTTCTGTCTCGCTCCTCTGTCAGATCTCAGCCACGGGCCAGCGCACGTCCACGGATTAAACTCGGACCTCTGTGGAATACTTTTTTCTTCCCTCTTCGTTTACTTCTTCTCTTCCTGTTCTATCCGAGTTTGGAAACTATGAAGCTGTGTGTGCTGGCAGTTCTCGCCCATGTCCTCGGTAAGTAATCCCAAGCTTCATTCAGACTTTTGCCTTGTGTGTGTGTCTGTGTGCATGTGATGAAGTGTGTGTGACATGAACCATATTTCAGTAGTGTTCTCATAACACTGGAATAATTCCTTGAACAGGACATGTTACCTGTATTAAATCTTCAAAGCATGTCTAAGAATCTTTCCTCGGAGGTCAACACTGTGGTTCAGTTGGTCACCGGCCCATTTAAGAATAATCTTTATGTAATGTAACGTGATCTGTTTATTTTTGACCCGTGTGTTCATGCATTAGATCAGTGTCTGTGCATGTGAGTTTTGTAAATCTGCCCGAGCACCCTCTAGGGGTGTAGAGCGTGTGACCTATTTTAGGGAAAGAATAGGTTGTTTTCATATTAGCTATCACATCACATAAGTCAGACGTATTCGCTCTAACAGGTAAATGTGGATAAGCGCACACTGGTCTCAAAAATATTGGCACCTGCTTCCATATATCCATAGCTAGAGAGAAAACAATCCTAGTCCTGAGATTGACGAGGCAAATAAACACTGACGTGAATGATTTACCTGAAATAAACTCTTTTTACTCTTTTTTTGTTGTTGTTGTTAGTTATTTTCAGTCTGGCGAGCGGCGCATCTATAGACAGGTACGAGTCTGAGAAGCCTGCACAAACGACCGTGATTCACCTGCTGCGCACGTCTGAGGCTCTGAACGACAGGAGGCCTACCAACGACAGCAAGCACCAAGAGGACGTCCGACAAGAGGATGAGGAGGAATACTACTACGACGATGATGAACAAGACGAATACGAGCTGTCGGGGGATTTCGAGATGCCTCAAGGTAATTCATAAGTTTTACTTTTAATCTTTTACGTGGTATTCTTTGTTTGAAAATACGGTCGTTAATTTGTGCTCACGTTGTTGTGCTTCCGCAGTCGCATTTTCGAGCAAACCGAAAGACCCGTCCACAGTGCTGAATGCAGAGAGGCGCGTAGGTGAAGAGAACGAGAGGAAAGGGAAAGGAGAGAAGAAAGGAAAGGGAAAGGGGAAAGGGAAGAAGAGGAATCCTTGCCTGAAGAAATATAAGGATTATTGCATCCATGGAACGTGCCAGTATCTGAGAAAGCTCGGCCCCTTGTGCATGTAAGTGTAATTATTCCAGCAATCTGCTGGAACTTTTTTACGTTCTGAAAAGTTTCATCGTTTTGTCTGTGTAAACCCGGCAGTTTAAATCATTACAAAATTTTTTTTTGCAGATGCGATCCAAATTACTCAGGAGAGAGGTGCCACTTTTTCACATTACCTGTAGGAACACATGAAGAAGGCTACAGTCGGACGACAGCCCTCGCCGTCGTGGCTGTCGTTCTCTCGTCACTCTGTCTAACCATCATCGGCCTCCTCTTAGCTCTCAGGTTAGTTATTGATGCACCTCATATCATAGCAGCGATTTGATACAGTATATCTGTGGTATAAAAGGAGACCTAACGTCTCTCTTGTGATTGACAGGTTTCACAAACGAGACACATACGATGTAGAAAACGAGGAGAAGGTTAAGCTTGGCACGTCTACACATCGCTAAATCACAGGAGCTCACGGTAAGCCATCACACACACACCATCCATCCAGACAATGTGTGCACAATATCCCCAGACTACATGAGGTCATTGCTAGGCTGTGTTTTTAGTTCCATATGTGACATTTGATCTCTTGGATGTCTGTTTTATTTCAGGGTGGCTGTGAAGTCTGTGAAATTCTACCTCAAAATAAAATAGACAAGATGAAGGCCGAGAGAGAGAGAGAGAGAGAGAGAGAGAGAGAGAGAGAGAGAGAGAGAGCATTACGGATGTTGTCTAAGTCATGACGCCACAATCGCTGCAATCGGGACTCATCAAGATGTTCAGCAGGGTATAACTGGAGCTTAGTGCTTGGCCCCCTGGAGCTGCAGTGTGAAGAAGAAGGACTGAGACACGAATCAAGTTTTGGACGCAAATATCTGCGTTCTGTGGGTTCGGACATTCACTGATAAAGAGATGTGGCCCTGAAATGACCTATTTTTACCTGTAAAAAAATTCTATTTATGTACATTTGTTTGTTTCTGAGACCCTAGTGTTAATTTATTTATTTAAATATTTATTTGTACCAAACTTTAGAGGCTCTGATTTTACTGTCCATGTGTTTGAAATGTGTCATGTATATATATATATATATATATATATATATATATATATACACAATATTTATTAAAATTTCAGAATTATTATGAAAGAAGACTCTAATATGGCAAAACAACAATCAAAAAAAGCAAAAGCATTTTGCTTGTTAAATACTTCAACAACTAGTAATTGAAGTATTTTTCCCTCCTTTACAGTATTAAATACTTTCATGAACATGTTTTGTAGCTTCACATCCAATTTTCAAATATCTATAGTTTCTTGCTTATTGAGAAAACATGATGAAACCACATTAAAAAAAAAAAAAGTTTTACGGCAGATTTATTCAGCCAGGAAAGCTTTCACAGTGTTACAAAAAAAAAAAAAATGAAAAATGTGAATTAAAAAGCCTGATAAAAAAAAAAACTAAACCTGACTTCTTGAACTTCTGTTTCTTCTTATTGGTTTATATATCCTTTATTCATCTGCTCAGGATTCCTCAAAGGTTCTTTACATGGTTAACGAGTAAAAGTAAAAGTAAACGAGTCGTCTGGTGAAAAACTAATTGTTTACAAATTCATTTCTTACACGTCTACAACTGACACAACTAACTGGAACTATTCTACTGTTTATTTTGCTCTTATGTTAATTAACCAAGTAAGCTACACTGAACTGAACACCACGTCCATTATCAAGAGAATAAAGTTAGCTGGCTAGTTAACTTAGCCAAATGATGTTTGGGTTTCAGTAGCTTGCTAAGTAGCTAGCTCATGCTAATTCATACGTTTCTAGCTATATAGTTAGCGATCTAAAGACACCCCTTGGTTGTCTTCACATTACCTATGTTTTGAAGTGACATTTAAAGTTTAACATGGAGAGTTCATAGTGTAAAATATCAAAAGACCCGGCTAGCTAGTCTAGCTCACTCAGCTCGCTAATGGCTTGCTGCTAAGCATGTGGTGCCTGAAGTGTAGAGCAGGAAACTGCTTTCTTTTTGATTGGGTCTCAAAATTTGTCTTCAAATTGGCTTACTTTCTTCCGGAATTAAATGCATTGTTGGTTTTTTTTACGCTGATAATGGTAATCAAAAATAAATGGAGCGATGTTCAATGTTTTATTTATTTAAAAAACTCAATTTAAAGTAAAAATACCATGGTTAAATTATACTCAAAAGGTACCATTAGAGTGAACCATGTACTCAAGTACTGTAATGCAAGTACATGTAGTTCAGTACTTTTCAACTCCTTGTTAATGACGTTAGCTTTATAATGGAGTTCCACTTGGGATATTTTATGAAAGGGAAAACCTCTACTGTTGCGTTCTTAGTCAAAATTGTAACCGTTCTTCCGGTGTGACAAATCGAAGAACCTTTTAGAGTTCTAGGTGAGACTCTGGGTGAGAGTTTGTAGCAGTCTTTTAGGAAAAATAATCCTTCCAGAGTTCATTAAGGGTTCTCCATATTGACAGAGGTGCTTATTTCCAAAACGGGTTCTCCATGTACAACCATTAGAGTGCTAAATGGAGTGTTGTATAGAGTTGAAAACATAGAATTTTTTTTAAAAAACAAACTGAAAGTTATGACCATAATAACAGGCCATTTAAACACTGCATTTCAGCTAGTTCAATGATGGTTTGCGTAGATCACTTGATTACTTTTGGTCTACTTAAAAAGAAAAAATCAAAAATAGTTTATTGGTTTTGCATACTTCTTTCTGGAATATTCTTTGTAGAAAAAAAAAACGAAGAAGTCTACTGTTCATAACACAAGAATCAGATCGTTATAAATCTCCCTTTAAAGACCTGTTGCGTTTAACATCGTGCATTGTAGGTTTTTGTGTACTAGGTTCACGTAGCGAACTATTCATTCAGCGAACAGTCCCATAGCCATTTTTTAAAACCCAATAAATAGCGTATAATTAGCTCAGGTCAAAACAGTAATTTAGAAATCCATAAAAAAAAAAGCCATAATTATAATTTTCAGTCGGATCCTATTCTGATTACAAGATTTTCGTCATCTGATTTGATGTTATCTGTTACGACCAGTGCTTAATTTGTAAAACATGAGGTACCGGAACACCAAGTGAGAGATGATCCAGGAAGTGAATAGGGAAGGAAAAGGTCCCGGAATGCATAGAGTCTAATAATAACACTGTAATACTGTTGAATATAGTGTAGGGCTAACAGTGTAGGTATGACGTACAGCGCTCAACCTCGAAATAAACATTTTGCTCAGAATGCTGGGCCTTATAAAAGTGTATTATACCCTTTAAGCAACATAATATGAATATAACAACACGAATAGCGATATAAATGAAAAATAAATCAATGTGCGCTGGCTGAATTGTGAAAATCAGAACAGCACTTTCATGTAATTTACAGTCTCGTCCTTTAAAATCCAAAAACACACAACAGCACAGGGCTGAATTTCACGACCAATGCAGCAAGAAGTGTCAGAAACAGAAACGCCGCCTCGACGTCTCTGTTTTTGCACAAATCAGATTTGACAATCCTTCCACAGTTATCAAGAGTTGGCCATAAAAAAATGCATTGGCCATACATTGTCCAACTTCATGTTCTTCTTTATTAAACCACTTCCTAGCCTGTAACTTTACAAAGTGAGGAAAATTGTGAGATGAAAGGTAGGATAAAAGAGCATCTCTAGAGGCCTATATGACAGGCTGCTGAGTCTGCTCCTCATTGGGATACAATGCCATTCAGCTGTGTGACGCCCACACGCTAGCGAGATCGTTTCCACTCCTTTTAACCCTTTATTTGGCCACGCTTGGGCATGGCTTGATACTTTCCTAATGGAGGGAAGAGGAAGGGCACACCAGCGTTCCACAAGGGCGTATCCTGAACCTAAGTACTTTGTTAAAGGCCACCGTATTAACACTTATTCAGGATCATGGACATTGCATTCAATATCTCGAATATACTCGGCTTTATCTGAGATTTCTGGTTATGAGTTTAAAACAAAACAAATATGAGAACATCAAGGCTAATTCTAGACAGAAATTATCTCATTATAACTGGAAATAATTTTTAAAAATTTGTAGGAACTTTCTGCCAATAAAACACTCGAATTTCAAGCTTGAAATTGGTAAAGATATCTAGAAACAATATTTATACATGAATCGTCTTAAATAAATACATAAGCAAGCGATCTAGCAGATGGGTTTCCTCTGGGTTCTCTGGTTTCCTCCCAGAAACATTCCGTTTCTGGTGGATTGGCTATGCTAAAATGCCACTAGGTGTAAATGTGTTTACTTAATAAATAAATAATTAATAAATAAAATACATAGCTAAAAACATGACTTCTACAAAACAGCAGTTTTGATTCAGTTAAACTCAAACACACAAAAATCACTTTTTTTTGTGATTCAAATAGAAATAAATGCAGTGAAGTATCAAATATAATACAAATCAATCCTAACAAGTATGTTAATGCCATATTTGTTACAGGATCAGATCTGATATCCGATGCACCGTTTTTAACTGGTATTGGCCTGATACCGCTCCTGCGTATCGGATCTGTGCGATCTCTAAATGTCCGACAGACTGGTAACCTTTCCAGGGTGTATTCCAACTTTACGCCCAGTTTTCCCGAGATCCACCATGACCGGATCCACCATGACCCTGCTCAGGATAAAGCGCTTAGTCAAGGGGAATGAAGGAATATGTGTTTTTTTTTCATTGAAATAAATAAATCAATTTCACCACGTTCAAGATCTTGAATATTGCCCCAACTATTTGTTTTCAGTCATTTCCTCTTGCATGTATCATCGGTCCTAAAGTTCACCTTTATACTTGCTTCCAGTCAGAACCACATGGTTTATTCTGCTTTCTATTTTACATCCTGTTTATGCTCACAAAGTGTTTTTTTTCTTCTTGTCGAATGTTTCCTTCATCACACTCCGTGGGTTGTGTGTAGGCAACTATTAGCCATATGGCCAACAGCCTTTGGGAATTTAGCTCCTACTGCCAGTGCGGTGCACTATACCTTTCAACCTGGCGATCAACACACACACATCACATCTGGGTTAAAGATGTAAGTGTTTGCGGGGTTTTGGCTTATTAGTTAGCATATAAGTTTTAACCAGCCCGGTAGTGTGTAATATCTCATTCGCAGCTGTGGTGCACAGTAGGCCATTGAAAACTTTTCATCAAAGGAAGTTGTAAAGACACTTGAGGTCGAACCGCCTCCCCTGCAATCCCACTAACTGTAACCTTTTTGGGTTGTGCAAGATGACTCAGTTGAGTAATTTTTAATGTGTGCCAGTAAGAACCTGCCTTACTGAAATCTGTGTGGTGACGGTTGTTGTTTGGTGCTGTGCAAGGTGTTTCCTTTTCCATATTTAACAATGCAGCATTTCCGCTCTACGTCGGACGTACGCGCTCTAACAGTTGGAAATCTCATCAGCACTTTATCCTGAGGTGCTTTGATTCAGCAATGTGTGTGTTTGTACAAGAGGTGTAAGACATGTGTGTGTGTGTGTGTGTGTGTGTGTGTGTGTGTGTCTTCTACGTGGATGACGACGTGCTACCGCTGATTTGAGTCAGTGGAATGAGGTGTCCATAATGTATTCCCTGTGTGTCTGTTCAGCAGGGTGTGTATCTCTGCTCCAAATGATTAATGAGCTGATGGCATGGGCCAGAAAAAAGATTCTAGTCAGGTCACCGTGTGATCCACTTTCACTATTTACAACACCGAATGCTCAAGGAGATGATAAGGTCCTTCAGTATGAAATATCAGAAAAATAGCCTAGATTACGAACACCAGAAGGTGAACTGGAGATTTCTCAGTCAAAACGCTTGAGACGCTTAGAGTTAGGCTCTTCTACTAAGGCCACCTGAGTGGGAAAATCTGATATTTTATTTACAATAACTAATGTTTTGGTCCTATACAACTTTTATACAGTCACTTCCACACACACTAGCCTATAAACGATCCCACTCTGTGTAATAACAGTTACAGTTGAGGTCATACGTTTACATAGGCCTTGCAGAATCTGCAAAATATTATTTTCATTTTTTTTTTAAATAATAAGACGGATCATAAAAATTGCATTTAGTAGTTTATTTAGTCCTGCCCTGAATAAACAATTTCACATACCAGATGTTTACATATAGTCCACAAGACACTAATAAGATAATAACTGAATTCACACACATGAACTGTCCTGCACGTTCTTTACTTTTCCAGCATCTTCTGTATATTTGAGCCCTTTCCTTTTAACAGCGACTATATGATGCCGAGATCGTACACGACTATTACAAAAGGTGCAAACGTTCACTGATGCTCGAGAAGGCAACACGATACATTAAGAGCCGGGAAGGGGGGATGGTTGTAAACTTTTGAAAAGGATGATGAGACATTTGCATTTTAGAGCAACCGGTCCAAATCATCTCATCAAATTTTTTATAGGAAGTGGAAGAAATACCAGAGAACCCAGAATAAACCCACACTGACACGTAGAGAATATGCAAAACTCAACGTTAACGCTACCTCACGTACGCCGCTCTGGATAAGGGCGTCGACCAAATGCTGTAAATACCGTAAATGTAAATTAGAATAAACATTTCCTCTAGTGCTGAAATTTGATAGTGAAATGTGTAGGGGTTTTTTATTTGTTTGTTTGATTTCGTTTTGATATCACAATCACCAGACGAAACAATTTAGGTTTTAAAAGTGCTAGCTGTTTTTTGAGTTTTGCGCACAAATCCTTATTGTAAACTTATGGTCAGGATTTTGGTAAACATCTTAGTTAGCAAATTTATTGGTAAATGCTTGACACTTATATATAGTGCTTTTTTTTTAACCTTAGTGGTTCTACAGAGCACTTTACACTGGTTCTCATTCACACACACACACACACACACACACCAATGGTAACAGAGCTGCCATGCAAGGCGCTAACTTGCCATCAGGAGCAACTTGGGGGTCAGTGTCTTACCCAAGGACACTTCGGTATGTGGAGTCACGTGGGCCGGGAATCGAACTGCCAACCCTACGATTAGTGGACAACCCGCTCTTGAGACTTGAAAGGAGTCTCCAGTGTCACCACTTTGTAATAGTTCTAGCTAAACTTTACATTTCCGATATGGAAGAATTCTACACTTTGCAGTTTCTAGGTACACTGTGAAACCGGATAGTTCATTAACTCAAAAAATTTGAGGAAACTAATTACCTCAAATTTTTTAAGTTGAGAAATCAATTTCTTTAAGCCAAATACACTTAAATTACAAAGTTTGAGTAAAATTTTTGTTATATTTAATAATGAATTCGGCTTAAAGAAATTGATTTATGAACTTAAAAATTTTGAGGTAATTAGTTTCCTCAAATTTTTTGAGTTAAATGAACTATCCGGATTTACAGTGTATAAATTGTAACTACAGGGTGTCTTGTACTAAAGTCTCTATACACATGGGACTAGGTTTGCTAGCAACACGCCGGTTGTTCCTTCGTGAGCGGATGTTGGTGGAATCCACTTCTCGGTTGGTCCACAACACTTCCTCTCTTTCTGAATGTGTTAATAAGTTTGGCAACAGTGTCGTGTGTGATGTACTTGCAGTGTTTCCAACCTTGCGACAGCTCTTCCTGATCCAGCCTTTAGAACGATTTCAGTACGTTCTTAAATTGTCAAAGGCATTCTTAAAGGCTATATGAAAAAAATTATAATAATAAATAGTAACTCTGTTTTATTATCACACCATCCTTATGTTTAACAAGTTGATTATAGTTAACTTATAGAAGTTGATTATATTTCTGTAACAGCATGTCCTGAAGTGTTTTATTCCTCTTATACTACAGCAATTTCCCAACAATTTGTATATATTAAAGAATGACATTTTAATCCACTTATACATGGTGTCCCAAAGGTCTCCATACACAGGGGAAATGAACACTTTTTTAGCA
>JANDJT010000217.1:26670244-26700093 GCA_024331685.1 Stegophilus panzeri | reverse complement strand
GTGGTCCGACGAGTCGACATTTCAAATAGTTTTTGGACAAAACAGCCGTCGTGTTCTCCGGGCCAAAGAGGAAAAGGGCCGTCCAAGCTGTTATCAGCGTCAGGTCCAAAAGCCAGCGTCTGTCATGGTATGGGGGCGTGTCAGTGCACATGGCATCAGTAACTTGCACATCTGTGAGAGCACCATTAATGCAAAAAGATCTATACACATTTTGGAGCAACATATACTTCCATCCAGAGCAGGACAAGGCCAAACCACATTCTGCCCAGATTACAAGCGCATGATTGCGTAAGCAGAGAGTACGGGTGTGAGCACGGCCTGCCTACAGTCCTGACCCGTCTCCCATTGAGAACGTGTGGTGCATAAACTTAACCAACTGGTGTCTTCACTCAGCGTCCAAACAATTAATACTTGTTATTAAAAGAAAAGCTGATGTTACACAGCGGTAAACAGTCGACTGTCCCAACATTTTTGGAGTGTGTTGCAGTCATCAGATTTGAAAAGAGTGTTTATTTTCAAAAATAAATTAAATTCACAGTAAAAGTAAAACATCAATAAAGTATTAATAATGTGTTTTCGATATAATACAGGGTGAGTTGAATTTTCAAATCACTCTTTTTGTTTGTTTGGGTTTTTTTTTTTTTTTTTTTGCATTTTCCATACTATCCCAACTTTTTCGGAATCGGGGTTTGTATTTTTATACAAGTTGCTATTTTTATAGCTCTAATGCTACGTTTGACTGAAGAATTCACACTTTCATATAAATATTTAATGACACCTCATTGACTCTCCTTAAGCTTCCATTATTAGTGAGTTTGGAGTAGTTTATTCCTTTCATGCTGACCTTATGACATCAGTCCTGCTGCTACTTCCTGTGTTCACTGTAATCATCATTTCGTCTTTCCTCCTTTCTCAATTTCAGGATAACATGTCCAAATTTCTGTTTAAAGTAACACTATAGATCGAGATTACAGTATCATTACACATAATGAGGCAAAATGAGGTAATGAGCCCTTCAGCGTATCATTACACACTTGAGAAGTGTGTTACAACGAACATTTAAAAGACACATCGGTAAGTGTAAACAAAGGAAAAACACAATGAGGAAATACCGCAATACTACAAACACCAACATTAAAGGGCCATAATACAGTACTTACAGAGTTTTTAATACAGTAAAGTGATAACATGCTGAGAAAGCTTTCTGAGGATATCACAGGGAGTGAATAAGCGAGGAAATACACAGTGTATGGAGAGGAAGTGTGTCTGTCTGTGCCTTGGTATTGTATGTGAATGAGTGCATTAGAGAGAGAGAGAGAGAGAGTAAGCATTGTGCGTTTGATATTTCAACAACACTCACTTCAAAGAGCTGATGTCATCCTGTTACATCTCTGTAAAAGCTTGTGTTCTTACTGGCCACCAGCGATCATGTCATAGGATTTCTCACTGTTGCATCATCACTCTAGGTGACCTGCTTGATCTCTAAACCATGGCATGCCTTTTCAGTCAAGCCTGAAAAAAGCTATCCTAGTATCACACAAGTGTGCTGTGCCATTTAGAGAATGTATATTATGATCTCAGTCATACAGAACACGGTGATGATCTCCCCAGATAACTTCGCGTAGGTTTACGTCAGTTTTTGCAACTCTTCATTTCACAGGCTCCCCGGCATTCTTTGCTGCTGGTGGTGGTCATGCTTCAGATGCCACACACTCCATATTTGCCCTCTACGTTCAACACCGATAGGTGATACATCAAAGAGAAGGCGTGGACAGTTACAAAAAGCCGTTTATTTTTTCAGGAGCCTGGGGACGATAGCAAACAGAAAGGTCTCTGTCATAGTTTCCAGAGTTATCACCTCCCCTGATAAGAGTTTTGAAGCAAACATTGTGTGTTTCTAAGAATAGCCGATGTTGAAACTGAAACGTGCCACTGCTATTAATTAGCTTGCATTTCCAAGGATGATGAGAGCTGGAACGAAGGGGAGTGGTGGACAAATCTCGGCAGGCATCCGATTAGGTCATGTTTGGAAACAAAACTGAACCACACCAGAAGAGATGGCTATACAGAAATGAACTACAATAGACATTCTCAAAGTGTAAAAAACAAAACAATTTTTTTTATAATCACAGACAAGATTTATTAAATAAGCAATAGAACATGACAGGGCGTGTTTCTGTTGTAAAAAAATGATCCACACTGGGATGATGTAATGCGGCTTGACATGGAGTGATTTGTCAACAATTACAATGTTTCATTTATTAATAAACGTCATACTTTTTTATCTGTTTACAGTTACATTTACTGTTGTGGAGCGTGCAAATTAATTCTTGTTATCACTTACGTTATTGCAGCTATAAATATATATATATTTTTTTTTTCTTTTTTTTCTTTTCATGCAGCGTGTCATGTTACTGATAAACCAGAAAGCTCAAAGTCCAGAAGATTCTCCCGTGGAGTAAGAAAACTTCCTTTTACAAAGCGCTGACATTGGAGATTCCTTCCATAAATGTTAACGAAAAGCTTAACAAAATCAACGATTACTTGTTTTGTGTTTTTTCCCTTTGTTTAAATAACAACACTTTTTTTAAAAAAAAAAGTATTTATTATTTCCAAAGATTATGTGAGGCATCTGCCATACAAGTCCCTGTGAATGGGCTGTTACTATAGAAACGATAACGTATTAGAAAGAGCGCAAAGAGCTGCTGTTATAGAAAATGAATCCATAGCTTCACGTGTATAATATTTCGTATTTATTTCTCCGAGTAAGTAGTGGATTTTATTTTTTTTTTTTATTTCCATCCACAGAACCTGAATCAGTTCTACACTATACATTTTGCATCATATTAACATCACTTAGTTTTATCTAAATTTCAATTAGATTTAAGTTTATTTGTACATGTTTTTATGGCAGGGATGCTTGTATTAACCCACTCTAATAATGACAACCACAACAACAACAAGTTGTATAGTCATTGATCTCACTTTTCCTCACTTTTCCTGCACCATCTTTTTTTTTTTTAAAAAAACAACAAAAAAAAAAAGGCCCACCGGTTATGTCTCAAAGACCTTAGGGAACCATCCATCCATCCGAGGGTCACGGGGAAACCTGGAGCCTATCCAAGGGAGCATCAGGCACAAGGCGGTTTACACCCTGGACAGGGTGCCAATCCATCGCAGGGCATCACTGGGCCCACACACACAGGGCCATGGCAGGAATCAAACCCCAGACCCTGGAGGTGTGAGGCGAATGTGCTAACCACTAAGCCACCGTGCGCCCTCTTAGGGAACCATGTCACTATAATATATTTGATTAACATTTTAATAAATTCAACAAGGCAACATTTCAGGAGTTGTACTTGCGCGTTATGCTTCTGCACACATGCAATTGATTCTGAGCTAGAAAATCTCCCAGCAGTTTACAGCGTCAAAAGTAATAAATTGAACATTGAACACTGTCAAGGCCTCCAGTGCAGTGACACATGACTTACTACGCCTTACTCATGAGCTCAAATAAGTTCTGTCATCTGTACTGTTACTCCCTGGACGCCGTTTAAGCCTAGTCTGTGAATTAGCCTGGAAATGTTATATGCGTCTGGAAAACCAGTCTCTTGGGTCTAGAATATAAAAATCTGGAAAGATGAAAAAGAGTGTGGAGTGTTTCCAGGGACAGTGAGATCGTTGTCCAGACGTGGTGTGTCTGTTTGCCTTGGAGTCTGTTTAACGCTACGGTACTACACAAGCTTCGTGTGGGAGATGAGGCGCATCCGAGCGGACTTGACCTTTCAGCGGGGAATCCCTGGCCCGCCTCAGCTGTTTCCAAGGAGACGGACTCTCACGTTTCACATGCGAATACTAAAAACATTGAACATTTTATGGCTTACTTGCTACACTCTTTGGTTTACTGTCTGTAATTCAGACCCATGTTGACCGTTGTACTGATTCAAACATTAAGCAGTACCTTTGATATGTTATTTTTGAAGACTCGTAGGAATCTGCCCCCTTTGTACCTTTGTACCGAAGCGGGTGATAAAGCCGGGGTGATTCTCTGTCTCAAGCGCTCTCTGTCTGTGCACAGGCTGTCCTGTTGGCTGTGTTTCAGTCTCGGTCGACATTCTTTCCATTCCTCATTAGTCTATGACCCAGCTCAGGAGTTCGTCCCAAAGAAGTCCTGGTAACTCAGACTGAGAAAAGTGTTCAGGCCGTTACATCACCCACTGCCACGTCCAGCCATGCACTGTATGTCTTTCAGGAGAGGAAACTAAGACACATGCTGACACTCACTTGGCCCACTGCTAACAATTTCCAATCTAGGTTAATCAATCATTTTGATTTGTCATCTGTGAGAGTAGTGTCTGGCAAGCATGGGCCTTGTAGTATTCCATATTCTTCCCAGTTTAGTCTGACCTGTTACCATCTGCCAAAACACAGGTCGAGCTGCTCTAACTGGTAGACCACCAGCAAATGATTTTCCAGCTCCCATATTACTGGTCTAAACTGATCAAAAAACTTTTTTTTTTCCTAGTTACCATAGTGTTGTGCAATTTTCTTTATGATGATCTACCAGTTTGACCAGCTCAGCCTGTGTTTTGGCAGCTTGTCAGACCAAGCTGGATTTTTGACAGGTTTTATTTGAAAGGGTTGTCAATTCTCATTCCAGACTGATATTGTGAAAGAAAAAAGCTTTGATGAATGAGGAAGTTTGTGTCATCGACCTCAGTCATTTAGTGCACAACCACTGGCTATATACTCTGATGTAACCAAACCTCAACAGGATGAATGCTTGTGATTGCACCACCTGGTGGTTCACTGCCTGTATAAACCGCAACAGTGGACCTCCCCCATGCTGAGGAATGTGTAGGGCCTGGCCTACCAGTTTATTTGAAATATCAGTTGCTTAGAGACTCAACACATCCGGAATCCTACAGGTTTCCTAATCCCCTCTGCAAACCAGGTGTACCTGAGGCGCAGGTAAGCTGAGCTTGAGCAAGTTCATTCATGTTTCTGCCTGACAGCATGCTAGCGTCACCTACGGAACAAGACCTTTTATGGCCTGCCTGCTGAAGCACATCTCATTCCAGGGGTATTATTTTTCTCTTGTTAAACAACTGAGGTAAAGTTTGTGTCTCTAGGACATGTAAATCTGGACATACTGTACTCCATGATTTCACAAGTGTAAATTAACCATGCCATGGACTCAGTTCTGCCATTAGGGCTGTGCCTCTTTATTTAATTTGAAAATGTTGGCATACATGTTTGCAAAAAGCACCGACATGCCTTCCAAAAGAAAGTGCTATGTTTATTTCCACTACAGTGGGTGCCAAATGAGGTCATAGGTGAACTGTGTTAATTTCTTTGTTTTCATGCAGGGCAGCCCATGCATGGGGTGAACCCTTATACCTACGCACTCGATGCTATCTGATCAATAACACAGAAGGGGCACAGTGGGAGTTCCCATCTGCCTCTGCCCTGCATTGCAATCAGACAAGCCAGGAAACTGAATGCAGTCATCCGAGGGTGCGGCTGCTGCATGCGGGTGGGCACGGGACTGACTCGGAGATCTGTTTGGAGGAATAAAATGGAAACATTTCCACAACACTACTGGACCACCCTGTGATCATGAATGCCTTGTTACATGATGTCATTCTGTCTGATTTGATGGTGCTGTTTCACCAAAAACAGTTTTAGCCATGTATTATTGGCAGTTTGATTGTAGAACCCTCAATTGTTATACCACAGAATGGTTGAATTCTCAAATCTGTTGGGTTATAAGGTTTTCAGCAGCTCTGACAGTCAGAGGTTTATGTTAACATGCTCGTTCTAATATGTTAACATTTCTAAGTTCTATAGTAACAGCTCGTTTGCAGGGACCTGTAAAGCAGACGCTCCACATAATCTAAATCTAATGATTCATCTATCCATCCATCCATTTTCCATACCGCTTATCCTACACAAGGGTCACGGAGGAGCCTGGAGGCTATCCCTAGGAACTCGAGGAACAAGGCGAGGGACACCCTGGACAGGGTGCCAATCCATTGCAAGGCACAATCACAGACATTACAGACAATTTTGACACGCTAATCCCCCAAAGCATGGGGAGAGCATGCAAACTCCACACACACAGACAGACAGACAGACAGACAGACAGAAGCAGGATTCGAACTCCCAAACCTGGAGGTGTGAGGCAACTGTCTAACCGCTTAGCCACCGTGCCCCCATATAAAAGGAATAATTTCACTTCAATGCTATTGTAAAATAATTAGCTGTGGGTTGGTAATGGGCCTTTCATTTGCATTGGGCATCACACCACTCCGTCATTAATTATTTTCCTATAACAGGATGCCCCGTCACAATTTATTCCTTACTTAATAAATATTAGGAAGACAGTACTAATACTGATCATTAATGAAGCTGTTTGTTTCCACTACATTTCATTTAACCAGCAGTGTTATCAGAGACATACTTGCTTACACATACTTGCTTAAGAGTATGTACTTAGTTGTATTAAGTGAATGTTAAACTTGGGTCACTCCCTGCTAATGTGCCTCTTGAGTTATCAGTTTATTCAACACAAACTATTATGGCTCCATACCATTACCAGTGCCATTTTTATTTTGAAGTGCTTTGAACATTTTAAAGAGTGAAATATATTGTTATTTACACTTACTGCACTTATTAGCTCAAATAATAGTAAAATACTGATTCAGTCTTTTTGTATATTCATAGAACAGTCACCACTAGGTGGTAGTCTGAGTCTATTCATGACTTCCTGAATCACACCAGATGTATCAATTGCAACCAACCCACACTTCAATTTATGTTCCATTATTTGTGAATAGTTTCCATATTTAATGGTTTGAGTTCTTGCCAATAGGCTTGTTCACACATTTTCAAGCTCATTGGAATGAAAGACTAAAAGAGTCCGTCAACACGATACCTACCAGAAAGAAAACACAGGATGCATAAATTGTAGTGGTGAACAAATACCTTTAATTTGGTAAAACTGTGTGTAAAAATATCATTTGGTAAGCTGTTATCGTTAGAAAACATTCTGTACTTTCTATAATGCTTAATCGTTTATCCATCGGTGTACATATTCGCCTATCCAACTGCTCTAACTATTCACTTACAGTGAATTATGTTTTAGTGTAAATATTTAAATTTGGAATTGATATCTACAAATTCAGAAACATGCCTGGACTGCACCTGGGATAGTTGGTGTGAAGTGAAGTAGGTGCTAATAATAATGCTTATCGAGTTATTATAATTCCCAGTAAAATTAGTAAATAGTTTTACTGGGTGTAATCTGTTACAAGCTCCTGGTAACCTTACCTAAAAGCTTGCATAGCACCACATACTATAAATGCAAAATCTTGGACTATTTCATGCCCTCCTGCCACCAGCAGCAGGCATATTTGTTGCTGGTTTGTGGTAGCAGTCTGAAGGGGTAGAATTTGGGCTTGCATTCATCCCAGTAGGAATGTAATACATGCTCTCTAAATAGCTCTGATCCAGCGATGGATGTCCTTTTACGTCCGATTTTGGCGCCTGGCTTGCTGAGCTTCCATATCCCATGGTGTTTTGATGGAGTGATGTCGGGACAGAGGGCTCTGGATGTCGTGGTTGCTGGGCAGACTGAGGATGGGGTGGCATCGCATAGGGAAGGTACTGGGATGCATATAACCCTTGACCATGGTATGGACCCTGGTATGGAGCAGCAGTTGGAGGATACATACTAGAATTGGACATAGCCTGTTGTGGTATGAGAACTTCCACATATTGGCCAATTTCTGGATCAAACAGCATTTTCCTCAGTGGCTGCATTGGCACTTCAATGTAAAAGTACTTCCCAGTTTCAGGATCTAAAAGTACACGACGGGGACCATACCCAATCCCACTTGCATTTTCTGGGTACAACACACCTCCACCCCCAGGACCATCACTTCCATATTCATGACCAAAAGATGGTGGTAGTTCTTGTGGACTGAAAAACTGGGATCTAGGGTCCAGAGCAGCTATATTAGGTGAACGACTGTGCTCCTGATAAGTTGCCCCACTTGGAGCTTGTGGTGAACGTTGATTTCCTGAACGTCTGTCCATGTGCTGAGTAGAAGGTTGCTGTTGCTCATTACCATAGGGTTGTATGGCTGGTGCAGGGCAGGTATGGGAGTGGTGCATGGGCTGAATCATGGCTGGAGCCTGTTGTACTGTAGTTTTCGGTGAGACAGATGGGTAATTTGAGGGTTGGACATCTGGTCTGCACTGATGAGGACGGACCTGGGCCTGTGGTGGTGCTCCAGGATATGAAATCACCTGACCTGGTGAGCGAGGGGCTGGTGGTGTCTGGTTTTGTGAGCCATGGTAGGGCTGGCCAAATTGAGGGTGGGTACATGATGTACAGGAGCAAAGAGAATGTTTGGTGGTAGGATGGTATCTGTTCTGCCTTCTTGGGGGCAAATCAGAAAGCGGCAAGGGGCTAAAACTTTCTCGTTCATCATAGCTGGGTGGATCATCTGATGTAGGGAAATGAAAGTCATCTGTATGTAACTGGTTATTAGATGATGTTGTCATTATAGGCTGCATGTAGGTATTGGCTTGTGAAACTACTGGTAAGGTTTGATAATTAGATGCTGAAGAAGTTGCTGCCATCACCTGTTCTTGAATGTTGTGGTGTTGCTGGTTGCTGGAGTTTTGCACTGAAGTGACAGTTGCTTCTTGCCTGACTGTAGTGGCTGTTGATTTCTGAGCAGAACATGACATTGTTCTAATTGGGATAGTTTGAGGCTTGTGGCTGGACACAGCTGACACCGCTAATGTTTTTGTATCGCTTGATGCAGCGTTGGTGGATTGCTCATTGTGCAGCACTATTGCTGATGTCTCAATTATTTTAACATCATTCTTTAAATGTGTTTGCTCTTTTAAAATAGATGTTGTTGGTGTGATGTCTGTTTTAGGAAAGTCGGTTGATGTTGACCTAATTTCTGCAAATGGCTGTTTATAGCTTGGTTTAGGCAGCACAGATGGTTTAGGTCTGTCAGTGGATATTGATCTCACTTGAATGGGTAACTCAATCTCTTTAGATGTTGTTACTGGCATTGCATGAATTTTTGTGTTGCTAGAAAATGCTCTTATCTCTACCTTGCTTGATGCAGCAACTGTAATGTCTTGTTCTTTTGGAGGTTCTAACAAATCTCCTTGACTCTGGTTGTCTCCTGTTTTTCCGTTGGGAAGTACTCTCACTTCCTTAGGCTTTGGAGAACTCCTAACCTGTAAGGTACCTTCACTTGTCTGTAGACCACTGTTTAGGGATGACTTCTGTTCAGGAGGCAAATCAGCATCTTCTTTTTGAACTTTCTGGGATTCACTTGAGGTTCCCTCTGATGCATAGATCTGCAAGGGGACCTCTATCCTGTTGATATGCTTAGGTTTAGCACCTGCCCCTTCACTCAGGACGTCACACACCCCAATGTCAGCTTGCATCCCCTTTTCTTTCCGTAGCATTGACACAGAATGGCTACTGTTAGCAGTTTTTACATTAGGGGAAGCAGGGCTTGTTGGCTTCTGCATAGACTTGGATGTGACATCCTGCAGAAATACTAACGTTGATATTTCCTTACTTGATGGTCTAGAAGGCATTTCGAGTTTTGTACTCTGTTCCCAATCACCAGATTTTGATATGCTGTTGCATTTATCCAAACCAACAAACAAATCCACATCAGAATGTTGAATGTTGGGCAAGGAAGCCTTGGTTGTTATTTTTGTAATATCTACATCATTTCGTATCGGTGAATCCCTTTGTAGCATCTTTGATTTGTCAGCAGTATGAGCTTCATCTTGTTGGGTGTTTGATTTATTGCAAAATGCTGTCTTGTCTTTCCAGCTGATAGCTTTGCATTCAATTTGCAAAGGATGAGGATTTTCTGGTTGCATTTCCTTCTGTTTTTCAGGTACTACATCCTCTACATAGTGAGTGTTATTTGAGACTTTGAAGGACAGGTTGTAGGTGTTCTTTACCAGCTTCCTGACATCCCTTACTTTATGTATAACAGATTTTGTCTTGTTTTTTTCACTACCTTCTTCAATGTCTGCCTCAACCCCTGCTTTGAGTCTCATTTGCTCTTCAAGTGTTTCCTCCAACTGAGGTTCACGTATGGTATCTTTGGATGTTTCCAGTTCAGGACAGAGAGATGCCTTCAAGGAAGACTTATTTTTATCCTTGCTGGTACAAGACTTGAGAGTGATTTCAGGGGTTTTTGACAAGAACATACTGCTGCTGCCCTCCTGTTGTTTATGGGTTTCGTGTGTCATGGGGTTTTTGTTGTCACTGTTTGTCATTCTGCTCCGTGTGCTTGCAACACAAATTGCAGTACACTTGGGGGTCCGGTTAACGGCACTTCCTGAGTCAGTGCTGTATTTCTCTTCCACCTTACTTTCCTCCTCCTCCTCACTGTTCCCAGAGGTCTGTTTCTTAGATATTTTGCTTTCAATGGCATCAACCGTTATGGGTCTTATCTGAGCCTTCCATAAGGTTTTACCCTGAAATGCAACACCTGCAGGGTTGTTGTTAGTAGGTAAAGAGTTAGCTTTGAAGACTGGCTTGGGGGGAACCTTGGGCCTGTAGCTCCTCTTCTGAGGATGAGGGCTTCTTTCCTCTTTGCCTGCAAAGTCCTCAGAGGACAAACTGCATTCAGAGTGTAGGCTGGAACTCTGCCTGTCTGCAGTACTTGATTCCCCTGCAGAAAGAGTTTCAGTGTGTTTCTTTTTATTCTCAAATGGTTCACTTCTTGAAGATTCTTTCTTAGTGTCTATTTTCTTTGAAAGAACACTCTTGATAATGCTGGAAGCCATTTTACTCTTGGGTGAACTTTCATCTAAAGATGCAGACTTCTGGAGCATCTTCTTACCAGTTTTAATTTTATGTTCACCTTGAACCAGATCTTCCTGCATTGATGCTGGGGTGCTATGTTGACGAACAAATGTGTCCCATGAACAGGTCTGTGTGGCCAGTGAATCCAAAGCTTTTCCTTTACTCTCAGTAGACTTTAGTTCATCAAAGTTGCGTCTCTTAAATTGGATCTGTCTTTTTGGTACCATCCTTTTTCCTCTCCTGGTTTCCTCCTTGTTCTCCACTGCTACATCCACGCATTCAAAACTACCCATCTCAATACGCTTTGCTGGGTCTAGTGTACCATGGGGTAAAAAAGAAGTATGACATAAGACGTCATCATTTTCATGTAAAGAGTCGTGCAAATCTGCATAGGAAATCCATGTAGCAGAACCTGGACTGTCAACTGTAGAAGGCTGTGAAACATTTGTAGATGACCCACGGCTTGAATTGTAGACATCCAAGTAGTCCACCTGAGGGCTAGATAAGCTTCTGAAGGCCTGGTCTGTGAACCACTTCACCTCACTGTCTGCGTCATCAAATTCACTTCCCATACTGGAAGTCTCGCTAGTACATTCTGAAGAACAACGACCAGCACCACGGTGATTGCTTTGAGAAATCGATCGGACCCTCCTGGCACCAGTCTTGTTCTCTTTTTGTAAGTTCTCTGCTCTGAGAAGACTCTGTTGCCGCCGAGTTGCCAGGGGAGACTCAAAATAGCAAGGCGGAATTCCAGACTTTGGGTCTCGGTTTGAGGGAGCAGGGCTGCGGTTTGCAGGCCCTTTTCTATTCCTGGTCCTGAATGACAGCTCAACCTGTTCCCCTCTGTAACTACCCTCTGCTATATTCCCCACCCCTTTTCCTAATGTATGCTCCTCCTGTATCACCCGTTCCCCACTCCACCCCTTGTTCCTGCATGACTGTCCTTCATACATGCTATGATTGTTACTATGTAAAACACTGGGGCTTTCCCCAGGTCTCATAGCCATCTGCCCAAATGTTTTTTCATTACCTGCTGATTCTCTTTCCAACATT
Source organism: Stegophilus panzeri (assembly GCA_024331685.1). Taxonomy (NCBI): domain Eukaryota; kingdom Metazoa; phylum Chordata; class Actinopteri; order Siluriformes; family Trichomycteridae; genus Stegophilus; species Stegophilus panzeri. Next base: position 26,688,173 of record JANDJT010000217.1, on the reverse strand, counting down.
TCTCTTCCACTGTCATTACCTTCCTTTGCTTCCTTTGCAGTAGGTACTGTTAAAAGCTTTTTGGGTGTTTGCCATGGATTCAGAGAATTTAAAATGTTCTCATTCATCCTTTCCCAACTTTCTTTTATTTGTTTTACAGATAATTTGGGAGCAGGTCGCTCAGGTGATGAATCACTTATTGTATCAGTTTGGCTACAAGGTACTGAAGCAATGTCTGTGCAATCATCCCGAGGTAGACTGCAACTTTTAAGGGACTTTTTGTAGCCAGTATCATCTATTTGACCTACATCAACTGGTACCTTTAATGGATCTACCTTCTCACTGACTGTGGTTGAAAGGTGATTATTTGTGTATTCCAGAGGTATGCACATTTCGGGTGCTGGTAATTGATCATTAAACCTGTCAGGTGATCTTTGATATCTCATTTTAGGGGAAGACACTCTATCTGTTAGTATAATTGAAGGTGTTGTAAGGTTGGAGACGGATAAATCCACATTTTTATTTTCAGTTGTGGGAATCTCATTTGTTCTTTCAGTGTATCTTGTTCCTTCTACATCAGGGGATGTAGTATCTCTTGGTATACTTAAATTTGATGGTTGTCTAGATATGCCTCGCTCTGTTGATGACAGATTGTAGACAGGTGAGATGCCAATGTCTGTGGGAAGTATGGTTGATGTAGAACTTTTCATACATCTTATTCCATCTACATCATGGGACAAAGTATCTCTTGGTATACTTAAAGTTGATGATGGTCTAGATATGCCTCCCTCTGTTGATGAAAGGTTCGAGATGGATGAATTGGCCTTATTTATCTCATTTGTGGGAATCTCATTTGCTCTTTCAGTGTATCTTGTTCCTTCTATATCAGGGGACATGGTATCCCTTGGTATACTTAAAGTTGATCGTGGATTAGATAGGCCTCCCTGAGTTGGTGAAATATTGAAGACAGGTGAGATGGCCATATTTGGATCCTCATTTGTTGGAAGTATGATTGTTGTAGGACTTTCTACACATCTTAATCCACCTCTGTCAGTAGATGCTGTATTTCTTGATATACTTGATGTTGACGGAGGTCTAGATATGCCTCCCTCTGTTGTTGAATGGTTGGAGATAGGTGAAATGGCCAAATCTGTAATCTCATTTGATTGTTCTGTGTATTTTGTTTCCTGTACATCAGGGGCATCTCTTGGTATACTTACATTTGATGGTGGTCTAGATCTGCTACCTGTTGATGAAAAGTTGATGGGTGAGTTGGACATAATTGTCATCTCATTTGTGAGGACTGTAGATGGTGTAGGAATTTCCACACGTCTTATTCCATCTATATCAGGAGATACTGTATTTCTTGGTATACTTAATGTTGATGATGGTCTAGATATCCCTCCCTCTGTTGAAGAGAGGTTGGAGATGGGTGAAATGGCCATATTTGTAGTCTCATTTATGGGAGGTATGGTTGACATAGGACTTTCCACACATCTTGTTCCCCCTACATCAGGGGACGTAGTATCTCTTGGTATACTTAAAGTTGATGTTGATCTAGATATACCTCCCTCTGTTGATGAAAAATGTGTACTTGGTGTGATGACCACATTTTCAAGCTCCTTTATGGGAGGCATAGTTGGCATAGCACTTTGAGCATATCTTGTTCCCTCTAGAACAGGTGATGCTGTATTTCTCTGTATACTTAAAGTTGATCCTGTTGGTGGATCGTTGGAGAGGGGTGAGATAGCTATAATTGTAGTCTCATTTGTTAGAATTGTAGTTGACGCAGGACTTCTCACACATATTATTCCATCTACATCAGGAGATGCTGTGTCTCTTGGTGTACTTAAAGTTGAAGATGATCTAGATATGCCTCCTTCTGTTAATGAAAGGCTGGAAACAGGTAAGATGGCCATGTTTGGTATCTCATTTGGAAGTATGGTTGATATACTTTCCATGGATCTTATTTCATGTACATCAGGAGTCTCTGTACATCTCGGTATACTTATAGTTGAATGTGGACTAATTACGCACCTGTCTGCTGATGAAAAGTTAGAGGAGATAGTCATATTTGTAATCTCATTTGTGGCAAGTAGATTTGATGTAGGGCTTTCAGTATATCTTGTTCCCTTTAGACCAGGGGACACGGTATCTCTTGGCAAAGGTGCTGATGGACTAGATATGCCTCCCTGTACTGATGAAAGGTTGTAGATAGTTGGAATAGTCATGTCTGCAACTTCCTTTGTAGGAAGAGTAGTTGACATAAAACATTCTGCAGATCTAAGTTCAAGTGAAGAAGCTTCAGGACTCAATTCACATATAAAGACATTTTGTCTGTTTTCTGGAGTAGAAGTAATGCTTCTTGGCTCAGGTGTAGGGCATAGTTTGGAATCAAATGAGGAAACAGAACCTTTGTCTGTAGGTGTAAGCCTATAATTGCTTTCATGGTTCTCAGGAGTGAACGTTAAATCTTCTGGTCCAGCTGACCAAATCTTGTTCTTGGGTTCTGGTGACGGGCAGAGAGTGAAACCAACAGGTGAGTGTATTATTATCGGTGGCTCTGAGGAGCTAACATCCACTGAAGAACCAGAGGGTGAGCATAACTCACTAATCACACATGATATCAGTCCTTCTGTTGCATCTGAAAAAGATGACAAAGTACTATGCTGAGGTAAGATTACTGTTTCTCTTGTTTCAGAAGAAATAGTGAGTTGTTGAGGCATAGATGCTATATCTATTTCTGCATTATCCGCAACATAAGTAGGTAGAGGTACGGTGTTAGGGTCATCTGAATCTTTATCATCACATAGAAATGTACCTGTGTATCCCAATTTATTCGGTACATCCTCATGTTTCAGTGAAACCGCCATTTCTCTCAGATCATGTGTTTCATCTTTTGTAGAAGGATCAGCAGCTGTCTTCTGGAGAGGAGTAAAGTCACTGCCATCATTTGAAAAGTTAGGCAGAGCAACAGAAGAGTCGCTTTTTACTGTTTCACAAACAAGCAAGCTGTTTTCTGTAGGTAAAATATCAGGCAAAGGGATTTTTTCTTCTTCCTCACCAGACCAGCCTGGATCATTATTCTCCTTAGGAGAATCTTCTGATGCCAAGTTACCAAAAGACTCTGAATCCCGGTTTTCTGAAAACGTGCTTTCTCTCTCTTTATAATGTTTATTCTCTTGTGCAGAATCAGCTTCCCTTACCTCAGATGCTGTAGTGTCTCTCTGCTCTGTTATACTCCTCTTTTCACGTGAGGAGTCAGGTGTGATTATCTTCTGTGTTGAATAATTTTCCTTTTCTGTCTGCTTCGTTATAAGCCTGAGGTCAGGAGTGATTATCTCCTCTGTTGAATCATTTAGCTCTGACGAGGTAGCATGACTCTGGTCTCTAATACACTTGTTTTCAAATAAGAGGTCAGGAGAGTTTATCTCCTGTGTGGAACCAGTTACTCTAATATTAGTGTCTCTAAATTCAGACGTTGATGTTACTAGCTGCTGGTGAGATGAATTTTCAACTTGCACTAGGCTGGTGTCCTGAGACAAACAAGATTCTGGCCAGTTTCCTGTTGGCTTGGGTGAGCCATTTGCAGAGGTAACTTCACTTTTGTCATTTGTCAAGGTTAAATCATTTGCTGGTGTGTTTGATTCCCCAGTCTCAGATAAAAGTAAATCTTTTGTGTCTTTTGAGTCCTCAAATGTGTCACTCCCATCACTCATCTGCTCCGAACCATTAGCTGTATGGTATGAATCTGATGAATCATTCACATCTTCTACTGGTAATTGCTCATCTACATCCTTTTTCAGAAAAGAGGTAGAGGCCGAGCTGCTGGAGAGAGACGGAGACTCACAGTCATCCCCAAAAATGTCACAAAGGCAAGTCGTTTCAGATATGGCACCACGATGGCTAGGGATACTAGTGATGTCAAAGATCTCCACACGATTAGGCCCATCCAGGTGCTGCAGGTTGAAGTTACATGGAGCAGTGCGGAGGAACGAGTAGCTGTCTCCCTCAAGAACCCAGCTTTCCATTGTTTTGCTCCAAACACAGGGTATTGTTTCTTAACTGGCGTTGGACTGCCTTTGTGTTTTAGAAACGCAGCATCGCTCCATCTTCACCATCCAAAAACCACAGGCGGTTTTGGAGCTGAAAAGATCAAGCAGAAATGTACAGAAAAGCCTGAAATGATAAGGTATTTCTAATATGACTTATTAGCTAAAAATCTGCTGTGGGCGTTTCTGTATGAAATGTGCTACTACTATATTACAAGTCTACGGGTATGCTGTAACTCTATATTATTAGTAAGAGATCATATTATATTTTCAACCCTGTTTAACATTAGCACGGAAAAGCTTCCAAATAACCCACTTGAATTTGATTCCGTTTTTATTTTTATTAAGGTGTACATATGTGCTAAGGTTCTCAGCAACAGTGGCTAAATCAGCAAATTAATCCAATCCCATTGATCATGCAATGGTTTCCAGAAAGTAGACTACAGAAGTGAATCATTTCCAACAGTATGAATTTGTATTTACCATCCAATTTCAAATCATTGATCATGACTTGTTCGATATGTACTTGCCATTTGGTGATATAGTGTATCAGGCCATTTTGAATGGAATAGCACACCCACTGCTCAAAGCAACAGAACAGAGAGAAGACATGTACTGTACCGCATAGCTGAAGATGAGGCTCCAACAAGGCGTCTGCGTTTCTGTGTGCTACACTGACCCTTCGTCCAGTCAGGACACTCAGCACTGTGATAAGTCCAGCCCCCTGAACTAACACCATAAACCTGTAAAGGAATATCCACCTAAACTCCAGTCTGCTTCTGTGTAGCTCCGACGTCAACTGGAGCTACTAAAAACAAGTGGGATTTTATTATTATTATTATTATTATTATTATTATTATTATATATACAAAAAACCAACTTAATGGACTGGAGTTTTTTTAAATACAGTTCCAGCTGTACTGTATCTCTGTACCCTGTGCTAAGCTTAAGAAGGTGTTACAACTAGCAGCAGGTGCTACACCAGTCCAGATACAGAAAGCTGCAATCTGACACGCAGGACTAACAGTCATAGGGCCTCACTAATAATAGCTCCATCCTAGCAGGACAGCACATACTAAAAAGTGACACAGAGGCTGTATTTACATTGTGACCCTTGATTCTGATATTTTGACACAGATATGATTTTTGTCCCATCTGACTACCTGACCTGACCCATATCCGATTCCTGTTTAACTTATTTTCAAATACCAAAATGCCAGAGAGAACCTTATAATAGTCAAATGGCAGCCTACTCAAACACTGTAGGCTACAGTGAATGTCAGAAAAATGCTAGTTAGCCCAATGTAAATGTTTGCTAGCTTTACAATAATAAAGTAAATAAAGAACTGATTTTGCAGTTACAGCACAGAAGTTGTTCTAATGTCATATTTAGTACACTCTCGAGATGCTGCATAAATGCTGCTAGCCAAAACGCTTACGTTAGCATACTGTAGACACGACCAAAATTAAAACTCATTGTAATTGTTCTCCAAGCCATTCCAGGGCAACACCGAGCTATTAAATACAATAACTGGGTTTATCTCCCAGGATCACCTTCATTTGCTTGTAGATTTGGACTTTTTGACTCTTTGTGTTTTACCTTGAAACCCTTAAATTCTATGTTGGTATTGGAGCCAGGGCTGGCTGTATCCTTGCTCTGGATACAGCCTTGTTTTTGTTTTTACGGCTTGTTGAAAGAGATTCATAGGACGGTTTATTTCTTACAGACTACCCTCCATGATTCACGTGTGTCTTTTGAACTCCGAACGATTATTTGACTTAGCCTATGGTCACAATATAACGATGATCATTTCAGAATGAACAGGAATATCAGATTTGAGCAATTCAATGTGAGCCAAATGACTATGTATCAGATTTTTTTGGATTTACAACCTCATTTGAATGTGGCCCATGAAAAAATAAAATAAAAAATCTGATTCTAGCTGTTCCAATCTGTCAGACGTCAATGAAAAAAAAAAACCAAACAGAATTGATTAGCAGTGTAGTGTCAGAAACCAGCAACTTAGTGTCTTAAGTCTGTGCTAGCATTATCATCACCACCCGTTTTGAGCTATGGAGCAAATTATATATTGGAAATAATACTGGCTGCGTTGTTCTTTCCGTTTTAGTCTTATATACAAGCATACAATTTAGCTAGCATATGGATCTGTGATCTATTTATATATATGGTTTTCCCCTCATGCCTTTACCCCTCATGACCACAGCATTGTAAAAAATGCGATCGTCTTATCAGGAAGGAATGCTTAGCATTTGTAAAAGGCAGCCTACGATTATGACTCAAATCCAAAACCATAGCTGAACAATAGGTCTAAAAATAAATCTGATGAGCAATTGAGCAATCTCTTAGCCCCTGCACCCAAATATGTGACTTTAAATGGTTAACTCCCTTTGGATGTCTGATTCTGATTATAAGTCTTTCAAACAAAATTTTTTAGCATAGCTAAAGTGAGACTTTTCCATTCAAATCAAAGACTCTCTCTCTCTCTCTCTCTCTCTCTCTCTCTCTCTCTCTCTGTGGAAAAGATTCTTAGCAGGGGAGTGTTAAGTGTATGTTCAGTTTATGATATCATGAAATAAACCCCACAGACTGATACTTTTAATCTTTTAGCCACATATCCTGCAGGCTGAGGTAGCTAGCTAGCTAACTTAGCTAATGTTACTGGTGTACAAAAATATTGTTTGTTAAAGTACATTTAGGTGAATTTGGTTACTGTTGAATAAATTACTGAGACAAAGTAAGTTGAGGCTCAGATTCTAATAGCCCAAGTTTTGTCTAGTTGTGACAAGTGTAAGCTAGTTTACTAGCAGTTAGCTAGCAAGCTAGTTATTTCATAGGGAGGATGGCATGAGGGTATTTTACTTCATGTACATTCAGATGCAGGCTTTTTATTTTATTTGTTTATTTTAAAATGAGAACAGATTTTTTTTTCCAAGTTGCTGTTTGAATTTCATATTTTATAATTTTAGTGTTTTTCTACTGTTGTTTGCTCAGTGAATGAACCCTCGTGAAAAAAATCAAATGGTTTCCACTACAAATACAATTACAGACCATCAACTAACCATTAAAACCGTTACCATTACCATTATTGGTCCTTAATGGTACAACCAGACATAACATGTCACCAACAGAAGGCAACAAATTACCAGTAGAGACCATTACAGTTGCCATTAAAACCAATACAATGCTTTGGCAGTAAAACCTCCATGTGATTTTAAAACACTCTGTTCGTGTACATTGTTTTGGTGAATCCTCTAATCACAGAAAGCTTAGTGCTTATTCACATAGTTCTGGATCGTGTCTCACACACTGTAAAGGTGAAATATTAAAATAAACAAGATCTATAAATTATTAAACCTACTAGATTATTAGATTTTAATGCCTATATGGAGTGGACAAAGATGGAAACAGGAAATCCCCCAGACAGAAACATGAGGCCTGGGTTATGTCTATTTTAAAACTTAGATTCTATTTTCGACAGGTCTCCAGAGGTAAAAAAAAAAAAAAAAAAAAGGATTGTAAATAAATCATGCTTTGATTACCATTCACACAAATAAGAAGTGGCTGTATTCATATTTCACTAGTGTAGGACTGAAATTCATCCTCGGCTGGAATTCTGGTCTGTATTAATATGATATTGTCTAATGTGTTTTCAAATTAAAATTCTGAACAGGTTATAATGCTAAATTTCAATTACTGCTGTAACATCCCCTAGAGAACTATCTCTGCAGACTGTTAAGGAATAGTTGTAAATAAGGCTGCTCAGTTTTCTGTACCGTTTAGAGAAATCCATATACTGGCAAAATTGTTCACCTGTTAGGCACCGTCAATGTTGATTTACTTTAAATATAACCAAAAACCTGATTCATCACACCAGGCCACCTTCTTCCATTGCTCCACGGTCCAGTTATAATGCTCACATGCCCACTGTAGGAGCTTTCGGTGGTGGACAGGGGTCAGCATGGGGACTCTGACCTGTCTGTGGCTCCACAGCTCCATACACAGCAATCTGTGATGCATTATATGTTCTGACTCCTTTCTATCATAGCCAGCATTAACGTTTTCAGCAATTTGTGCTACAGTAGGTCTCCGGTGGGATCGGACCAGACGGCCAAACCTTAACTCACCACACACATGGGCGCCCAATGACCCTGTTGCTGGTTCACCAGTTGTCTTTCCTTGTACCACTTTTGGTCAGTACTAAACACTGCAAACCAGGAACACCCCACAAGACCTGCCGTTTAGGAGATGCTCTGACCCAGTCGTCTAGCCATAACAATTTGGCCCTTGTAAAAGTTGCTCAGATCCTTATGCTCGCCCATTTTTCCTGCTTCCAACACATCAACTTCGAGAACTGACTGTTCACTTGCTGCCTAATAAATATATCTCACCCCTCGATAGGTGACACTGTAATGAGATAATCAATGTTATTCACTTCACCTGTCAGTAGTTTTAATATTATGGCTGATCAGTGTATATAAGATATGTTTTAACTTTTTTTGAAATGACAATGTTTTCAGACCGTCTACCTTTTGCGTTTTATCTGGTTGTCAGACAAACACCATGTTGGAACTGAATTGTGTGGAAAAAAATTTTTGTGTGGGAAGTTCTATGAAAATCATGGCTAGATTTAAAAGTATTTTTTATATGATTTTCTACTATTAAAAGTAAGGTTTTGAAAAGTTTTTTTTTTGCAAAGTGGTTCAGAAAAATGATCAGAAAGAGAGTGTAATGTGATCCAAAGCCTATCCTAAAAACCCTGGGTGGGAGGTGGTGGGAGACACACCCTGGATGGGACGCCATCTTAGTGCATCATGAACACACTCATTCTCACTCACGCAGGTGGGAAGAAACTGAAGAACCAGGAGGAAACCCATGCGTATATGGGAAATACATACACAGAAAGTTCACACCGATAAAAAAAAAAATGCAGTTGTTATTACGTTTTAAAACGCCATCTAGTGTCCAATTCGTTTGTCTTTGCGTAGTCCATATTTGTCCTATACATATAAAAGCGATAGATCTTGATAAAGATATGGCAAGAACGAATCTCAATAATCGGAATACTGTGTTTATAGTATATATAGTAGATACACCAGTATTCTAGTCCCTGAAAAAATATAGTTTTAATAATGTTTTTTTTAATCGTTTAAAATTTTATATTTAGAAATTCCTCAGTACTCATACACGCATCAAGTAAGGTAATACATGGGTGTACTATAAGGATATTTGCTTGTATTATTATTATTATTATTATTATTATTATTATTATTATTATTATTATTATTATTATCAGCTTTCAAAAAGCCGTCGCTACTTTTATTTTGTAATGCGTACTTCCGGTTCCGGTTTGTGCGTGTGATACGCATGTAAACAACTAGCAAGTTGGAGTTTAGCTGCAGTATAAGGTACATTAGTCGTAAACACAGGTTTTTGCCAGTAATCGCGTTTACAGGTGAGTGTGTGTAGCTTGAGAACAAATTCAGAAATCTGAAGTGTATTCTTTTCTATGAAAAAGACTGTTGTTAGCTAGCTAATGTTAGCTAGCTTTTAGTATGCTAACTAGGCAGGCTTCATATAATGTGATTTAAAGTAACTTGAGTAGATACGTACTTCTGTTTAGATTAATATTAAGTTGTATGTTTGTTGTATTTTAATAATTTTGTGCTTTGTACCACCTTATTCGTTCAAAGCCAACTGTAAAATATTGCAGCTTTATATATGGAATAAAACACTATATGGAATAATATACTATATATGGAATAATATACTATATATATGTGTATATATGGAATAAAACGCTCTATATGGAATAAAACGCTCTATATGGAATAATATACTTAAAATATGGAATAAAAACGGTCAATTTCTTTGTAAAACCTGTCGTTTGTCATGCAGCCGGAATTCCTGATCCTGATTTGTGGCAGCGCTGGTGCCTGGAACGCCATGCTGCAAGAAGCCGAGACCAGCTCGGGTCAGGAAGGGATCGTAGATCTCGAAGAACCCAAGAAAATGACCCGAGAAGACTGGAGGAAGAAGAAGGAGCTGGAGGAGCAGAGGAAGCTGGGAAATGCTCCTGCTGAGGTCGACGAGGAGGGAAAGTACGTTGATGTGGCGGAAGAAGCTTCTGCGATTACTCTTACACACATACACACACACACACACACACACACTCTCTTTCATTGCTGTTTATTAACATTGAGATATCAAAGCTTTTGATTCCTCTTCATGCTGTTCTGTTATCTTTTCTTTTTTAAGGGACATCAACCCTCACATTCCCCAGTATATTTCCTCCGTGCCGTGGTACATCGACCCCTCAAAGAGGCCCACGCTCAAGCACCAGAGACCTCAGGAGGAGAAACAGCTGGAGTTCTCGTCTATAGGAGAGTGGTATAAGAGAGGCGTACAGGAGGTAAGCAGCTTTCCCATGTCTAGTTTAAATCGATTGCGTTTTACGGATGAAGACGAACGCTGAAAATCTGAAAATAAAAAACCTGTTGCGTGCAGAAATCCGTCAGCACAAAGTTCAGGAAAGGGGCGTGCGAGAACTGCGGTGCCTTGACGCACCAGAAGAAGGACTGCCTTGAGGTAACACGTGGAATTCAAGCTTTGTTTTATTTCCAGAGTCCGTCAGGTGAGACGTAATTGATGTTCAAGCTGGATACGAATGGATTTATCATAAAATTAAACTAGTCGTTCTCTTATGACAGAAGAAACGGTGGTGTATAAACGCCTCAACTGACGGAAGATTTATCACTTGCTTATTCATCGTTAAATATTTTGCTTGCCATACCGTGGATGTAAAAAGTTTATACACCCCTGTTAAAATGGCAGGTTTTTGTGATGGGGGGGAAAAATGAAACCAAGATAAGTCATATCAGAACCTTTTCTACCTTTTATTGTAACATTTTAACCTGTTAATAAAAGTGAAAAAGAGTAAGAATTATTTTAGGCGGGAAATTAAGAATATAAAACGTACAATAATCTGGTTGCGTAAGTGTGCACACCCCTGAACTAATACTTGGTTGAAGCAGCTTTAGATTTGATCACAGCGTTCGATCGACCTCGTTCGATTCACCTTCACTGCCTTGGTTCGTCCTCAAAAACAAGTTTTAAAATTCTTCTTCTCTTCTGTTTCTTGCTTTCGCCTCGCAGCGGCCCAGAAAGGTCGGAGCGAAGTTCTCGGGTACCGGCTTTGCCCCAGATGAGCACCATCAGATTCAGCTCAGTCTGGATTACGATGGGAAGCGAGACCGCTGGAACGGCTATGACCCCGAGGAGCACATGCGCATTGTGGAGGAGTATTCGAAAGTTGATTTGGTAATGTTCACTGAATCGATTATGTTAAATTATTTATTTATATATACATACACACACACACACACACACAGTTGTGAAAAAATAAGTACACCCCATGGAAATTGTTGGCGTATTTGGACAAGCAAACATTTGATCCTTTTTGATACAGTGCCTATTGATAAAGTTGATATACTTGAACAAAGTCACTAGGAAAATTAGTGTGTTCAACAGAAATATCAATAGATGTGATATTCTTCTGTGGAAAAAGTAAGTACACCCTTGATCTCAGAAGCTAGTATTGTCCTCTTTAGCAGAAATAACTTCTTGTAGGCATTCTGCATAATTGTCCACCAGGCTTAATGGAATTCTTGACCACTCTTCCATGGAATATTCTTTCAGTTGCAAGATGTTTGAGGGTTTTCTTGCGTGTTCTGCCCGTTTCAAATCCCCCCACAACATTTCAAGGGGATTCAAATCCAGGCTTTGACTCGGCCAATCCATAACCCTCCATTTCTTCTTTTTGAGCCGTTCTGTGGTGGATTTGCTCGTGTGCTTAGGATTATTATCCTGTTGAAAGGTCTGCTTTCAGTTCAATTTCAACTTTCAGACAGACAGCATCACGTTATCTTCAAGCACTCTTTGATATGATGCAGGATTCATAGTTGTATAAATGAATGCAAGCTGTCCAGTCCCCGAGGCAGTGAAGCAACCCCAAACCATAACATTTCCACCACCGTGCTTGCAGGCGGTATGAGGTGCTTCTCCTGAAAAGCTGTCTTTGGTCTGTGCCAAACATGTCTGCTGTTACTGTGGCCAGACAACTCTATCTTTGATTCGTCTGTCCAGAGCACGTTATTCCAAAAGGCCTGGTCTTTTGCCTATATGCTCACTGGCAAACTGTAGTCTTGCAAAGGCTTTTTCCTGGAACGCCTCCCATGCAGGTCAGATCTGTGCAATCTCTTTCTGATTGTACAAGCATGCATTTTCACACCAACAGTTGCAAGACTTCCTAGCAGATCCTGTGATGAAATTCTGGGGTTCTTGGAGACTTCTTTTTGCATCAGACGGCCTGGTTTTGGGTTGAATTCGCTGGGACAGCCAGTCCGGGACAAATTGGCATCCGTTTGAAATCTGCGCCGTTTGTAGATGATTTTCCTTACAGTGGAACGATGTATTTCAAATAATCTGGAGATCTTTTTAAATCCCTTACCAGACTCGGGCATCCACAACCTTTATTCTGAAGGCCTTACAGAACTCTTTAGCTCTTGGCATGATAACACCACACACCTCAATAACAAAGGGAACACCAGACACTAGATATGAGAAGGGTATAAATAAGACCGGTTCCACTTGCACTCCCTAAGCAGCTTCTAATCACTGACACCCAATCTTCAACACCTGAGTATAATTTTATGGATTTGAAGGCGCGATTAAATGTCGGGTGTATTTACTATTTCCATGTGACCGATCTGTTCATTTAAATTATGAAAATTACTACAAAATGTCAGATTTATGTGTCATTTGATAGATTCGATCACCTTCATTAACGGGCACGGTTTCAAAGACGATCAAACGTTTACTTGTACAAATATGTCAAAAAAAGGCAACAATTTCCCTGGGGTGTATTTATTTTTTCACACGACCGTGTATATATCTATATAGCGATTAATCAGAGACGTCGTCGTACTTTTCTGTGTCACAGGCAAAGCGCACTTTAAAAGCCCAGAGGCTACAGGAGGAGCTGGCCACCGGGAAACTGGATCACAGAGTACGTACTTACACCTGAGACATGTTTATAGACTTTCTTTTGTGGTGTGGTGAAATCTTTTTTTATTGAGGAATCAAACAATCCAACAGTCATTGGTACATCACTCACACAGATTATTAAGAGATGCAAAAAGAGACAGAAGGAAAAGGGGAACACACAAAACTATCCCTACACCACCCTTCCCAACCCTCCCTTCCCCAGGGGATTAATAATCTCCATCTCTGAATATGCAACGTCACTCTCTCCTCTCCACTAATAGCTGGTGTGTGGTGGGTGCTCTGGAGCACTATGGCTGCCGTCACATCATCCAGGTGGATGCTACACACTATGTAAAGTGCTTCGAGTGTCTAGAAAAGCGCTATATAAACGTAAGGAATTATTATTAAGGCACGCTACACTACGGTCAATGTCGCACAATTGCTCAACCTACAATATCGAGATAGTGGAGAAAGGGAAACCGGATCTTATTGACCTGGTCCGGTTTGTTTAATAAAAGGGAACGTATTTTTTTCCAGATGTAAAAACTTTACCATTTCTTTCAGTTACAGTTTAACAGACGGGATCTCTGTCTTTTTCCGAAACCTTAATGCAAGTTTCTTTGCCACATTAAACCCGTAAGTGGGATGAGTTTCCAATACAGTATGTAACGTGTCTGATAGAATTAGCCCAAGTATATTAGCCCAAAATGGGGTTAAGTTAGGACAGAGAACATAACTACGAAGGAGAATAGCTTTCTTTTAAAGCTAGAGATCTTCCTTCCTTCTGCCTAATTTTGATTGGAAAATCTCTACGAATGCGGTTGTCCTCTACGGAAAAAGGTTGGGTGTAATTTCCACACAGCAGAAGCTTTACTGAATGTCAGCTCGGTGTTATTTTAGCAGTTCCAGTTCACTGTCACGGAGTTTAGGAGGGAAAGATCTCACTGGATCAAAGGACTTTCGTACATAACGACAGCGGTAACGCATGTTTATACGAATCTGTCCGCACTGATGTTTGGGAACGAACCATAAAACAAACGCTCTTGTGCTCCCGCAGCACTTCTGTCTACAAAGCTCGTTCCTCTATCAGATGGTTATAAATAACTCCCGCTTATTACCGGCCCTTTGTAATGACGTCCCGATTACGAGCCAAATAACAGAAAGACGTAGATGAACTCTCCCTCCACAGACGAACACAGAAATTTCCTAATTTCCTGTTTCCTAATTTCGCTGAGATCTGCGATGTCTTACATCTTACACGTTCTTCAGTCTTTTAACGTCGAGGCTTTAAAACGTACTTTAAGCCAGCCGCAAATCCACGTTCTTACATTTTCTGAATTATAAACAAGTAGTTGTATTTATTTGGTTTATTTTCAAGACAGACATTAAGTTGTTTGATGAATAGCAGGATTATACTCTTGCATTTATATTTATATATATATATATATATAAAGGTATGTTTTTGCTTGTACTTAAGATTCCATTTCCTATCAGCGCCGAAACATGTTCTAAAACACCACATACATATTTGAAATAGTTTAACCGAAGTGTTTTAACAAAAAATAGCTGCTTTCCCTAATTAACTTACTCACTGATTTACAATTTATAAATCTAGCATTTGGGCGCACGGTGGATTGGTGGTTCACATGTTTGCCTCGCACCTCCAGGGTCGGGGATTCGAATCCCACCTCTGCCCTGTGTATGCGGAGTTTGCATGTTCTCTCTGTGCTTTGGGGGTTTCCTCCGGGTACTCCAGTTTCCTCCCCCAGTCCAAAGACATGCGTTGTAGGCTGATTAGCATGTCCAAATTGTCCGTAGTGTGTGAACGTGTGTGTGAGATTGTCCCCTGCGATGGGTTGGCACCCCGTCCAGGGTGTCCCACGCCTTGTTCCCCGAGTTCTCTGGGATTGGCTCCAGGCTCCCCGCGACTCTGTGTAGGATACGCGGTATGGAAATATATATGGAATATGATATGTCATATATGATGTAAATTAGGTATAAAATCTCGACTTTAAACAGATAATAAAAGGGTTCCTATGCGACTAAACAACGTCTCTTTAATTGTCGATAAAGTAGCTTGTCAAAATCAAAATTTCCCTACCAAGCTTTTAAAATGTTTTTTTTTTATTAGCAGCCTTAGAGCATGTCTGTATTTTCCCGAGGGAACAAAACCCCTCATCTCTGTCCTTCCTCCTTCAGGAACGAGAACACAACAGCGAGGACGAGGACGAAGACAAATACGCAGACGATATCGACATGCCCGGGCAAAACTTTGACTCCAAGAGACGAATCACAGTGAGGAACCTGAGGATCAGAGAGGACACCGCTAAGGTATCATCTTCGTGGCTTGTTTATTTATTTTATTTTATTTTATTTTATTTTATTTTTTAACATTTATTTTAGAAATCCTGTACTCCGGTTAGTTTAGAGTTCCGAGTACTCGAGTTATTAGCATGCATTATTCCTCAATTCATATTCTCAGTATGCGTTGAGGAAATTATTAAAAAAATTTTAAATTGTATTTTGCATCAACAGGTCTAACTTCTAAGTGATGGTTAAGTGTTTGTTTGTTTGTTTGTTTGTTTATTTATTTATTTATTAATGATTTGTCCAATCTAACACATTCATTCTACAACAGTACCTGAGAAACCTGGACCCGAACTCGGCTTACTACGACCCGAAGACCCGAGCCATGAGAGAAAACCCGTACTCCAACACCGGCAAGAATCCAGAAGAGTACGTTTCTTTTTTAAACATTTCCAATAATGCCTTTCAGTTCATCTACATAATCCCTTGATGAGTAAACCTAATGAACCGATTTTCTCAATGTATGACGGAGGTAAAGATCCCTCGGTCCAGTCGTGCTCGGGTAGATGCAGACACTCGTGAGAGAGGACGAACACGACACTAATATTCCTGCACGAACCCGAACTGTTTTTGCAGGGTGGGGTACGCCGGAGATAACTTTGCACGGTACAGTGGAGATACGATCAGCATGGCACAGACGCAGCGTAAGTAATTAACGTGCACTAGTATACACCTATAGATGATGGACCTCTACACTTCGTGCAGTTTATCAGGATAGCGAAAAAAGATTGAAGAAGCACGTACGATTTCAACATCGCTTGTTTTTAAATATAGTGCACGAAATGTGTCTCTGTGTTCAGAGAGGTGTTCGTGGTAAATAAATAATACTAAAGAGAACACTTTGTAATTTGAGTCTAAGACACTTAGTAGTGAATAAAAAGCTGAATAGTCTTACAGGTGTGCCTAAAAGTTTGCACACCCCTTGCAGAATCTGATAAATCTTATTACACAACTGTATATAAGCCATGTTGTTTATTAGAAACCTCATATACCCTTCTGTAGCTGCTGAGATTATTGATATAACCTGTTTGTTTATAGAAGAGACGGATTTATATTTGTAGTAATAACTTAATGGACTATCATTATGCTCACCTTCCTGTGAACGTGCTTGCGTCATGTCTTCACCGCTCTGTCGTTCAGTCTTCGCCTGGGAGGCGTACGAGAAGGGAACGGAGGTCCACCTGCAGGCTGACCCGACCAAGCTGGAGCTGCTCCATCAGTCCTTCAGGGTCAAGAAGGAAGACTTCAAAGACCAACAGAAAGAGGGCATCCTGGAGAAGGTACGGCCAAACATTATGCTCTCGGTTCTTTCTTTCGTTCTTTCTGCGGTGTCTGAGCGTGGGTGCTGTTTGTCTGTGTCTCGTCTGCAGTACGGGGGTGAGGAGCATCTCGACGCTCCTCCACGGGAGCTGCTGCTCGCTCAGACCGAGGATTACGTGGAGTACTCTCGACACGGAGCCGTCCTCAAAGGCCAGGAGAAAGCCATAGCCCGCTCCAAATATGAAGAGGACGTCCTTATTAATAACCACACCGTGAGTACGGCTGACGGGCATCAGGATATAATGTCTGCGGTTGTCAGTATTATTGAAAAGTTCGACTAGATTGTTTTATTTTGCAGTGTATCTGGGGCTCGTTTTGGAAAGATGGCATCTGGGGTTACAAGTGCTGCCACTCGCTGGTCAAACAGAGTTACTGCACTGGAGACGCTGGCAAGAAAACCGCAGTGAGTTATCGCTTTTATATTTAAAGCGATGCAGTGAATCGTCTCCTTACCACTTACGTGGAGTAATGACGATACCAGTCAGTGCATGCAGAGTCGTTAACAGAGCTTTCCTTTGCAGAACACATCGTGCGTCCCGTTTGACGAAGGGGTCGAAGACGAAAATGAGGAGTTGCCGAAGACACTTTTAGAGGTACTGACAGTTCAGCTAACCGCAATGCCTCTCAGCGTGCTTCTGTGAATTTTCCCCCTTTTCCATTTTTCTCTGTAATCCAGCAATAATCTAGCAGGAATCTCTAGCTTTACCTGTAATCCAGCAGGAAGTGGGACGAAGTGAAAGAAACAAACACGGAGGACAAAGTGATGGTGAAAAATGAATCTTTATTAGTGCGCGTGGTCCGAGATGGTTTACAACATGTTGAAAAGAAAATATTTCACCTGCAAAATTACAACATTGTAGAAACTGGATAGGTGAAGTTCCTCACGACAGACTTTGATGTTGGCTTGACAAAGTCGGTCTGAAAGTTTTAAATAGTTATCAGTTTGCAATCTGAAGGTAATGTGCAGTTTTAAGAAAGATAGATAGATAGATAGATAGATAGGGTGTCAATACGTGTAGATTTGACTGGATGGACGGATAGATCGAACGGGTAAATATTATTAAAATAATATTTTTGTAAATATTTGATGATATCTTTTCATGTGACAACACTGAAGAAATGACACTTTGCTACAATGTAAAGTAGT
>JANDJT010000217.1:26646062-26656098 GCA_024331685.1 Stegophilus panzeri | reverse complement strand
ATAAATATAAATAAAAATAAAAATAGTGATGTGTATCGTAGAAATGTCCTTGAGTATCGCGATATGATATTTTTTGTCATATCGCCCAGCCCTGCTTCTCAGCCGCTCCCGCAACGGACGCAACCGGGGAAAATGATCGAGTTATTTATTATTAATTTTGTGTGTGGATTTTTTTGCCGATAACTAATTGATAGTTCCAGTAGACGGACACCGTGGGTTTTTTCCGTCTCGGATGTTTGAAGTCGTCGAAGTCAAAAACGCCGTCTTTCCGACCGGCGAGTTCCCCATTCGAACGCAGCGCCGGGTTACGGATCTGCGTCTGACCGTTACAACACGCCGACACTTGAGACCCCTTCCAAAAACGTTACGTAAACGTCTCCTGGAGTTTAGAAAACGTTATCGTATCGTTTTTGTTTGTTCAAAGGCACATTTTTATCCATTTTATTCTCTGCATTAGATGATGTACAGCGCCTGCTATAGACATCTCCGTGTGAGAGTTGTGTTTTTTTGTTTGTTTTTTTGCTTTTTTTATAAAAATGCAGAGTGGATAAATAAATAAATATTTACTCAGCCTTTGACCCTCAGGCAGTCGAGTGAATGTTTAGTATCTGGTCCTGAGTCAGATACCGAGACGCCTCGCTACACCGATCACGCGGTCCAGGCGTGACCCGAGTTACCGAATGTAGACACGACTGTTCCCACTCTTCACGACTGTTCCTACTCTCAGAAGATTATTTGGTGAGGAATGTAGGAAAAAAAAAACCGTGTGTGTGTTCACAGGAAAGCTGGTTTGGCTTTAGGATGTGAAAATAAATGAAGTAAAGGAACTGGTCATCACGTTACTTGGAGATTGTATTGAAATATTTGTCGAAGTTGGGGAAATCTTGTTTTTATTAGCGGCACCTGAAATTGAAAGTGTTACAGTGAAGTTACGCTCACCGGTTCTTCTTGGGTTTTTTTGTTTGTTTGTTTGTTTGTTTTTAAATAATATTTGAAACTTTTTTTTTTTTTTTTTTTTTATCTCTTTAGTTCTCACTGTTTTCTGACTCTTTCATTTTTACGGTTTTAAATGGAAATCATTTAGTCTTCTGGACTTCCATTGAATTACATTCCAAACCAATGAAGCACACTTTCCTCCTCATGGATACCATTAGGACAGTTCTCTCTCTCTCTCTCTGTGTGTGTGTGTGTGTGTGTGTGTGTGTGTGTGTGTGTGTGTCTCTCTCTCTCTCTCTCTCTCTCTCTCTCTCTCTCTCTCTCTCTCTCTCTCTCTCTCAAGTATGAAACAATTGTCCTGTTATATCCATCTCGTGATTTTCAAAGTGAACCATTGTGTGCTTAGAGACGCTCACACACAGTGGGCTATTCAGGAAACCTCTGAGCACACACACTGGACTGGACCGTGAAGCTCGGCAGGACTGGAGCAAATATAAGTGTTCGGTCTTTTCATCAGTAAAGAAATTCTCAGTAACACAAAGTAGGAAAAGAGAGAGGGGGGGGGGAGGCTGGTGGAGGCTGGTCGGGTGGAGGGTGGGGTGGTGGTGGAAGAGAGGCTGGTGGGGTGGAGAGAGGTGGGGGGATGGGGTGGGGGAGAGAGGCTGGTGGGGTGGAGAGAGTGAGGGAGAGAGGTGGGAAAACGGGTCGATAGAAAGCAAGTGAAGGAGCACCTCAGGATCAGTAAGTGCGAAGGTTAACGTTGTGAGAGGGTTGCGAAACGTTACTGGGATTAGCCTTTTTTGTGTAAACACACACACACGTTATATAACACCACACCACTGTTACACTCTCACTCCTGATTGGTCAGAAGGCCTTGATTCAATCCCAGGTTTATATTAACGCACTCATTCAAATACGTTATCGTTTCTATAGCAACAGCGCGTTCTGTATATCGGGCGCTCTACATTAATAAATGTGTGATTATTGCCACAATGAAGTTTTCTGTAAGAACACCATTATTTATTGTTTATTGAAGGAGTCTCCAGTGTCGGTGTCAGCGCTTTGTAACAGTCAGTACAGCTGTAACTTTTCTGGGTACAGGCGAGCGTGCGTGACGTAGGAGGCGAGTGTGTGGGGTTGTTCCTGGTAATCAAGGATGTAGCAAATGTGACACACGAGCCATTACACACACACACACACTGCGTTAATCGTATTTCTCAATAACGCATGTAGATGCACTCGGCGTCACGAGGTCATTACTAGGAGCCTTTTTCTTCTCTTCTCTTACACACACACACACACACACACTTGTGGAAATATCTTAACTGAGGATTACTGAGATGCAGGGTGAGGACTGATGAGTGTCTCTGACTAAAGTGACTATTTGTTTGCTTCTCTCTACTACTGATGAACCAATGTGTGTTAATGTGTGTGTGTTGCAGCGTGTCAGATGGGCAGCAGCAGCGTCAGATTCTTCAGTTCTCTGGCTCAGTCTCTGAGCAGCGCACCGCTGGAGCACACGCACACCGACGCTGAGGAGTGTGAGCTGGAGCCGGCCGACCCCGAGACGCTCCTGCGCCAGTGTGAGGAAGTTCTGAGGAAACGACCGCCGCGGCCAAACCGAGAATTCGTCAGAACCAGAACCAGCGCCGCACACGACCCGCAGATCCGCGTCATGCAGTGGAACATTCTAGCACAAGGTACAGAACCGAAATATTCTGAAGATGTAAGTGATGTGTGTAAAGAAAAGGAAAAAAAAAAAATCACCATCAATTAAAATTCCTGTAAAAGATCTCGTCGTAAATGTGAAATGAAAGTTTATTTTCTTTACGTCAGACAGACAGACAGACAGACAGACAGAGCAGTTTAAATGTACGTGTTGTTCAGGATTATTCCTTTAGATTATTTTTAAACAGTAGATATGAAAGAACGTTAGTGTGTGGGGTTTTACGATGCTTTAAGCTCCTGGTTTGTGTTGGACCCGTAGCTCTGGGCGAGGGCAAGGACGGCTTCGTGCGCTGCCCGATGGAGGCGTTAGTCTGGTCCGAGAGGAAGTACCTGATCCTGGAGGAGATCCTGACCTACAGACCAGACATCGTGTGTCTGCAGGAGGTGGACCACTACTACGACACCTTCCAGCCCGTGATGTCCAGCCTGGGCTACCAGAGCAGCTTCTGCCCCAAGCCGTGCTCTCCATGCCTGGACGTCTGTGGCAACAACGGCCCCGACGGCTGCGCCCTGTTCTTCAGCCGCGAGCGTTTCCGTCTGCTCCACGTCTATCACCTGCGTCTCTCCGCCATGGCGATCAAGACCAACCAGGTGGCCGTCGTGGCTACGCTACAGTGCCAGGTCACGGGGCGAGTCTTCTGCGTCGCCGTGACGCACCTGAAAGCGAGGAGCGGCTGGGAGACCTTCCGTGGCGCCCAGGGTGCCAACCTTCTCCAGCAGCTGAAGGCCATCTTGAGCGCGCAGCAGGACGAAGACGTTCCTTTGTTCGTGTGCGGAGACTTTAACGCCGAGCCGGGCGAAGAGGTGTACCGCTGCTTTATGAACTCTCCACTCGGCCTCGATAGCGCGTACAGGACGCTGAGCTCCACCGAGCCGTCCTACACCACCTGGAAGATCCGTCCGAGCGGAGAGAGCTGCACGACGCTCGATTACGTGTGGTTCTCACGCCACGGGTTCAGCGTAGACGGCGTCCTGAGCATGCCTAGCGAGGAGCAGATCGGCCCGGACCGCCTTCCCTCCTACCACTATCCTTCTGATCATCTCTCACTCGTCTGCGACTTCAGCTTCATCCAGGAGCCCCACAGACTCATGTGAGTGTCAATCAGAACGTAGCCAGCGCTCCACGTGGAACATTCCAGGACCTTTTCCTGACCCAGTGAAGCAGGAAACGGCTGTTCAAGTACCTCGACTCGCACGAGTTCCTCACATGCATCGTCCTCTTTACTTTGTTTCTGTTCGGCACAATAGTACTTGAATTTATTATTTTGTGATCTCAGGACAGATGTTCCAGATGATGTTGACTGTACCGTTACTTTAATTGTATGCCATAATTTATTATTAACCGGCCAGGAAAAAAGAATGTATTTCACACGCACATGTTTATTCTTCTAACGAGTTATAACCATGACCTTAATAAAATAATTTAATTTCTTCAACAGTCTACGGGTCAAAATTTTACTGGAGGGGAAACTTTAGCTGTGACTTGCGCTCTCTCTCTCTCTCACTCACTCTCACTCACTCTTTTAACAGTGAGTAAAATATCTGATGGCATTCAAATTGCATCAGTTTCATTCTGTTCCGATGCCACAGAGAATCAAACTTTATGGTGCAAGCATCAAATGTTCAAGTAATTTATACCACAGCGCTGTCGAAATCTTGAATCTGATTGGTCAGAGTGTATTGCATCATTTTCTCAATTTTGTACTTCACCATAACACTCTAGTTAACCTCATCTTCCACTCTCGAGTCTTTGGCAGCCTGTAGAACCGCTTGCGGGTAAAGTTATGAAATTTGGGGTACAGATAGAGGACAGTCTGAACCGTTACTACAGTAAATCTGGAGTCTCGAACTCGAGACAGTTCGATCGCACACCACGGTTTCAATTTCCACCATTTTGAATATTCTGAAAAACTTACTTTTTCGAACTCCTCCTAGGCCGTTGCTCTGATTTTCACGAAAATTTAATCGGATCATCTTCAGACCATGCCGACGAAAAGTTACGGAAATCGAGTCGATTAGCCGACCCGTTCTCGAATACCGCGCGAACGAATTCGACGAAGAGCACGTCAAAGTGGATGTGAGGCTGTATCTCCGTGACGCTTTAACCTATTGAAACAAAACTTGGTACCACAAGCATGGCCTGAGGGTACCTGCACTTCTTCACCACAGCACCACATAGTGGTCACGAGATATGAAAAATGGCTAATTTTGCTTATAACTTCTGAACAGTTTGACTAAAAATCAGATTTAGCCTCTTCTTTTGCTTGGCCCCTTAATTGCTGCTCGCAGCTATATTTCCTCTTGTTTTTATTATTGAGGGGGAAAAAACACGATCAATGCAGCTGCTCTTCAAACACTGCCTGGTACACAAGATCGATCAGACATAACCCTGGACTGCTCCAGAGGTGCTGGGCTTCCTTCCAAGTTAGGATATGTGTAGAAAACACAGGCATAGCGGAGAGTATAACATAACTTTCCTGCTCTCTAATTGACTTTCTCTTCAGTATCAAGCAACTAACTAGCATTTAAATTCACCAAAAGGAAAAAAGAATAAAACCAAGTTCAATTATAACCTCACCAAATTCACATACACGTGTCATGTCATATGACTGTATTGTTCTACATCATGTGATTTGTCCCACTGTTCATTTATTTTTAAACTGATTCATGTCAGAAATGTTAGAAAAGTGTCAGTTCCTTGGGTTTACCTACTGATCCTTGCCTTTTAATATGAATGTTAGCCTTAAAGGTTATCTATAAGCTATAAGTGTGCCCCAAAACAATGATAATATTCCCATTTAGAAGATATGCGCATTCAAAATGTAGTCTCTGTCTAACACCGATACGGATCAACAGTTTTGATGACATCATCCTGCACTTCAGCTTCTCATCACATTTTCTGTCCAATCAAACGCTCTCTAGAATCTGAAGTGTCCCGCCCACAACATTATAAAAATCCATGGTACTAACTGTCAAATACGGTTTAACCCAGGCTGTGAGGTAAGCTAAACGCTACTAACTATTTAAAAAGAGGGAGGAGCCACTCGATATGCCCCGCCCTGACTTCCTGTTTCAGTGGTAATTACGTCAACATATCGAATAACGCCGCACGTTTCATGGTGCTTAAGGTCAAGTGGACTTTAAATACAGTCAAGATAAATAAAGAAATCTGAGACGGGTGACCTTGAGTGACGAAATGGAGGAAACAGGAGACTGACTTGAGGTTCTAGCCAGAGGTTCTGGATGTACCGAGTGCTAAATAGCGTGACCGGTATGTAATTCTGTTCCTGTCCATCAACTCCATGCAAGTCGGTGCAGAGGGTTTCCTGGCACACACACACACACACACACACACACACACAAAACACACAAAACACCAAGAGAAGCTCGTTTGTTTGCATAATTATGTCCTGTATATTTAAATCTACTTGGATATACAAGCTTGGATTGGAGTACAACAAAATATATGCTTCAAATATTGAACATTCAATAAAGTTCAGTCCACACACACACACACACACACCTTTTCGCTCCCTTTTTATGTACACAATTTTAAATGAGAAAGAAAGAAATGTGGATAACAGGTATGATGGATATAAATGCAACAAAAAGGAGATATATGTATATAAAGTGAAATGATTACGGTCTACAAAGTTTTAAGATGCTTTTAGATTGTAAAAAAAAACGAACAAAAAACAAACACTGCCTGATACAAAATATCAAAAAGTTTATATTTGCATATTTACACTGTCAGGGGAAAAAAACGTAACTTTAATGAAAAACAAACAAACAAACAAACAAACAGAAGCTGCTTTATATTTTGTTGACTAGGAGTTCTATGTACAGCGTCCGGTCCACGCCCGTTGGAGCTGCTGGAAACGTTTCCTTCCCCTCACGTTCTCGCAGGTCTTCAGCACTGGTTACGACTAGTGTTGGGACGTGAACGTGAGTGTGAGCATGGGGGAGGGCGGGGTTTAGCTGTAGTGCTGCTGCTCTCATTGCCGAAGTCCTCGTGAGCACTTTATAAAGCAGTGGGCGTGGTTGGGATGGCGGTTTGACCCTAGCGCTGCGGTGGGCGTGAGTGGCGTCTCAGCTGTGCGTGGTGGCGGCCTGATCTGCGTGTGCGCTCTGCTCCAGACGCTCCACCTTGATGAACCTGACGTCCTGCGTGTTCGACGCGGTCTCCGACGGCAACGTGATGGTGTTCTGGGAGGAAGGCATGGCGAACTCCAGCACCTGGGTCCCCGTGAGCGGCGCCAGAGTGCGCAGCGTGATGGGCGTGCCCGTTTTGGTCTGGGTGGCGGCGGGGAGCGTGATGAGCTGCAGCGTGATCCGCTCGCCGTTCTGCCCCTGCGTGGGCAGCAGCGTGGGCACGGCCTGCAGCAGCACTTTACCCGCGCCGGTCCCCCCGCTCAGCAAGCCGCCCGCCGTCAGCATCGGGGAGGAGCTCGTGGGAGAGTTGAGGGTCACCGTGGAGACCTTTTGACCCTGGGGCGTTGTCATGACAACCGGCACCTGCATGGCCAGCCTCACCGTCCTGAGAGAGATACATGATGGATATTCAGTGAGAGAGATTAAAAGAAGTGAGATGAGAGGGAACGATATGGGAAAAAGAGGCAGAGAGAGAGAGAGAGAATTGGGAGAAGGGGGAGAGAAAGAAAGGCAATTGGAGAGACAGACAGAGAGAGAAGGGGCAGTCGAAAAAAGGCAGAGAAGGAGAGGGAAAGAGAGAAAACAGGCAGTCAGAGAAAGAGAGGAGGAAAAGAGGCAGAGAGAGAGAAATAGAAGCAGTCAGTGACAGAAAGAGGGAGAGAGGGAAAAAAAAACAGAAAATAGGCAATCAGAGAAAGAGAGAGGCACAGAGAGGGAGAGAGAGAAAAAGTTGGGAGAAGAGGGGAGAGAAAGAAAGGCAATAATTGGGAAGGAAGAGAGAGAGAGAAGGGAAAAAAGAGAAAAGGGGCAGTTGGAAAAAAAATGGAGAAAAAGAGGCAGAGAAGGAGAGAAGCAGGAAAAAGAGGCAGCGAGAGAGAGAGAGAGTCATTAAGAGTGTGAGAAAGAGAGAGAGATAGTTAAAGAGAAAGAAGGAGAGATGTAAGCTAAGAAAGTGTGAAAGATTAAAAGTTGATCAGAAAACGGCATTAAAGTGCTTCAGGTCAGTCACCCCCACCCTCCTCCGGTGTTACCTGGGGCCCGTCGTCGTGGCGACCGGAGTCTGATGCACGGACACGAGTCCTTCGGGTCCTGAGGCGATGCTGATGACGGGCGGCGAGGATGAAACGGGAGAGAACCGGTCCTTCCTCCGGCGGGGAGCGGTGCAGTCGGCCGCAGCGGGACTCTGTGTTTTGGCCTTCTCCATCCCGTCCTCCATGTCCTCCTCCTCGTCGATGAACACGATGTCTTTCGGCATCTCCTTGAACTGGTACACCAGTCTCTGGCCTTCCACCTTGGAAAGAATTCCTCGCTGGTAGTAATACCTACACACACACACACACACACACACACACACACACACACACACACACACACACCTCATTAGCGACAAACACACACACACACACTCTCTCCCTCTCTCTCTCTCTCTCAGAAGCACGTTGTGGAGCTGTGCTCTTGCCTGAGTGCTCTTCCCATCGTCTCGTAGTTCATATCCGGTTTGTTCTTATGTTTGCCCCACAGCTTGGACACGGCTTTGGAGTCGACCAGCTTGAAGATGCCCTTCTCCTTCTCCGTCCATTTGATGTATTTAGGGCAGGTTTCTTTATCCTGAAGGAGATCCAGCAGAAACTCCCAGAGATACGTGGTGGTGCCTGTAGATCACACAAAACACACACGTTGTGCACAGTTCCGCAAACCATTGACAACAGCGCCACCTTGTGGACAATGTGAGTGGTGAGCGCTTCAGATCATCAGCACTACGCGACACACACTAAACAGCTCCACTGCTTTTTTCCCCTAACCCAACGTTCTGCACCACTCGGAGCTGCAGAGAATTCTACTCAAATCAGGTGGAACGTGATAACGGTGACGAACCCAAACCACCGATTTCCTCAGACCCGTCCTTAGTTCCTACCTGCGATTAGTTCCTGTGCGTGTGGTTTTATGGAAACCGGTCATATACGACCTCGCGTTAAACACACCCAGATTTATAAACTATTCCAGACTGACCAAGTTAAAAATCCACGAGGGGTTTCTAATAAAAACTCACTGTTTCCGGTGATACCTTCTCGGATTACGACGGCGTTTTAGTGCCACGGTAAAAAAAAATCATCAAGATTACGAGAATAAAGTCGTAATTACACGGCGGTAAACTTGTTCTTATATTCTCAGATTCAAGATCTGCTCAACAAATAATCTCACAATCTTGACTCTATTCCTGTTATCTTGACTCTATTCTCAAAATATTACGACTTTATTCTCATATTTTCGACAATATTCTCGTAATCTTGACTTTTTTCCCCCTCATAATTTCGACTTCAAGATATTACGACTTTGTTCCGTAATCGTAATTTTTTTTTTACGTGGCACTAAAACGCCGTCGTATGAAATATCTCCTTTAAATATCTTACTGAATAACTGCACTGACATTAAAATCAGTTCAATAAAATGTTCTCCAACAACAGAGGAGTCGTGCGTGACTGAAAACGCCGCCTCTTCACCCATGTGTGAGTCCTGAATGACTTGTACACAGTCTGAAGTTTAAAAAGAACACGCATCATTTCTAGTCGAGTTATCTCGTTTTGATTAATCTGAAAATTTGCGCAGCTTATCGCTTGCTAGTGTGAGAGTACAGTAACCGTCGTTTCGTGTCTTCGGTTTCTCCTATAAACAGTTTATTTTCATAACTGTTAAAAATAAAAAGTCAGACACACGCTTACCCTTACTCTCTCTCGATTTCCTCTTATAAATGAGATCCAGGGAGCCGTCGCAGCAAGCCCGCGGCAGTTTGGATTTCCGTCCTAAGCAAAAACACCAGTGTTTCACATTAAACACACACACACACACACACACACACAGCTGCTCATAGAGTTAGAGCGAGCAACAATTTGACCAGTGATCAATTATAAATAAGTTTGAATTTTCTTTTTCCATATTTACTCAGATCTATCTTTGTGTGTGTGTGTGTGAGAGAGAGAGAGAGAGAGAGCTACCTCTTTTCTTTTTCTGATCCGCTTGCTGCAGCTCGCTGTGAGAATCTTCCACGACTTGCCCCATGTCCTCAGTGCTCACTTCCACCTCCATCTCAGACAGGAACTCCTCTGCACGCACGCACACACACACACACACACACACACAGACAGACACACACACAGACAGACACACACACACACAGACAGACACACACACACAGACAGACACACACACACAGACAGACACA
>JANDJT010000217.1:26634148-26645958 GCA_024331685.1 Stegophilus panzeri | reverse complement strand
AGACACACAGACAGACAGACACACAGACAGACAGACACACAGACAGACAGACACACAGACAGACAGACACACAGACACACACAGACACACACACAAAAGGACAAATATGACATCAAAAACTGGACAGCTCCAGTAGGGGTTAACCCTAACTCTAATTGCTTATTGCCATTAATGTACAGAATTATTATAACCTTTATCCTACTCTGGCACCTTACATTGTCACTTTATTTTTCATTTTTATTCTTTATATTTTATTTACTTATTTCTGTAATTATTTTTATTTTGTTTTATTATTATTTATTGTTTTTTAACTCTCCTTTCCTTATCTTTATTAATGTTTTGACAACATTGCATGTAAACAATCAGGACAATGAAATACTTTAAATTACAATAAAGTAATCTCTCTCTTAAAGAGAGAGAGAGAGAGAGAGAGAGAGAGGCAGTCAGAGAGAACGTAAACAAATAAATAAATACACAGATAGACAGATGGACAGATAGATAAATAAATACTTGAATAAGAATATATGATGTATATATGAAACGCTACAGAATGTCTGATCTAATATCCGTTTGGAGACAGAAGCGCACTGTGACGTCTGATTGACACACAACACTCTTTCACCTTTATTTCCTCTTCGCTGCAACATCACACCTATATCATGTACCAACACGACTTTAACATAAACTTCCTGAGAACAGACCCAGTGACTTTTTCAGTGCTGTACTTCCTCTCTCTGCTCTGTGGGCGTGTGTGTATACACCTTCCTGGAGTAACAGGAACATCAGGAACATACACCTTCTCCTTACTGAAGCTCCACACACAAGCGGAACATCTTGAACATCAGCGTGCGCGTGCGTGCACATGTGTGTGTGTGTGTGTGTGTGTGTGTGTGTGTACCTGGGCTGTGGTCATCATGAAGGCTGGCTGGAGAGTCCATGTGCAGCAGAGCCTCAGCCGCCTCGATGGTTTTGTCATGAACTGATACCTCCACTGGAAAAGAAAAGAAGCAGAAGTAAACCTCTGATCATATCTTATTATTATTATTATTATTATTACTACTACATCACCCTCTTCATTCTAAATAGAAAGCGACTCGTTTGCATTAAACAAAAATATAAAAACTGCAGTAAGAAATAAAGCTGTCATGTCGATTAACCGGTGAAACAATTTCCTCACGGTCACGTCAGCTTTGCAAAACCAAATATGGCTAGTAGAGGGTGGACAGGAGGGCGTACCGCATTTCCAGGAACGATTCAACTCCCTGGCATAAATAACGAAACCCGAGACAAATCGTAATAGTAATAATGCGTGTTTAGTTTAGTTCACTGTAACTTACAGACCATCATTTCCTGGTTCTTTTTAAAAACGAACGTAAACCTCTGTAACTCTCTACACTATTTGTCGTTCTCAAAAATAAATAAAAGTATTACATTTCTAAAAACTTTTTTGTTTGTTTGCTTTTAAACTAGTGTTGTTTTTGGGAGGACATTGTTGTTTTAACCTCCTTGTAAATTATTTGCTAAATACGGTCTACGTTTTCGTTTCTCAGAACCGAACATTAAACATTTTGGACATTTTTAAAAAATTTTATTTCAGGCATACAGTTTTAGCCCTTTTTAAAAACTCATGGACAATCTATTTACTTTTTAATATACGCAGTCCGTACAGGATTTCGCAGAGTTCTTTATTCTTTATTTCCCAGGAAAACTACTCGAATTTGCGAAATCGAACAAAATTGTTTTGCATGCTCTTTCGAGGTGACGTTTGTTGGTAAATGAGACCCTTTAGCCGTACTCATGTTCGGGGCTTTGACCGAACGCGAGCTGTGATGACGTCACACGACACGTCTCGGCCCGGATCCGCGGAAAATCTGCGGTAATTTTGAGTTTCCTTGAATTTGCGTTAATTTCTGTGATCGCAAAATCCTGGATGGCCTGGTAAGTAATATTTACACAGAGTCAAAATTTACATATCATGCAATTTTAAGTAAAAAAAAAAAAAAAGAAAAGAAGAAAAGATTTAAAAAAAGAATATCTGGATATGAAAGGATTAAATTGTCATTATACACACACACACACACACACACACACACACACACACACAGTAATGTTGCACGCTGTCCAATGATCTTAAATTATAATTTTTTTAAGTGTAAAGAAGTCAAACAAAAGACCATTTAACCATTTCCACAGCATTGTAATATTTTTCTTCCTTTACCTGTCCAAATAAAGTTGACTCAAAAGTGCTTTGGTGTTAAATTAAAAGCTTTAAGAGGCTCTGACTTCCGTGGGAGATAAACAAAAGACAAACTTCCGTGTTTACAATCTCTCTCTCGCGCTCTCTTTCTCTATGTGGACCATCGGGACCCGCCCCTCGCTCTGATTGGCTGGCTGACTGCACAACCTCTGCATCCTGACGTTCTGATTGGCCGGGCCAGAAATTTTTGAAAAAAATGTGCGTCAGTCATCAGAAAAACACACCCATTAACTCCAAAACACTTCCGCCATCAACATAAAAAAAAAAAAGAGGGGGACTAGTCTAAGTACTTCTTCAAGATATAATAAACGGCGTTTAATATGATTTAAATATAAATATATATATACACACACAACTAAAACAACGACTAGTGCTGTTTGATCGAGCAAAGTTTAAGAATAAACCACTCGTTATACTCTACGAAAACAACAACAAGAAGCGATCAAAAGAGACGAATTTGTACAAAAACACAGAGTGATGATATTTACATTAATGTTAAGAGTCATAAAACAGGGTTAACTCGAGAAAAACACAAACAAAACAACATCCATCTGAACTTCCTGCTTTCCCACAACTCACATCTGTCCCGTTACAGGAGGAGAATACCCCCCCTACACACACACACACACACACACACACACGCGCGTGTACACATACACACACTCTCTCACAGGATTGCTGTATATAATCTACAGCTGTATACAGACCAGTCTGAGATTTGATCAGCTTTTCTTTTCTCTTTACACAGATGCACTTCCGGATTTTTTTTTTTTTTAAAGCACCGTTGCATCCTGCGCTTCCGAAAGGGACACACATCCGCGCGCACAGACATCCACGGAAGCGCACGAGCTCACAAACTCGTGCAGTAACGACGCGGTAATCAATTTAAACCGTGTTATCCTTTACCCGCTTTGAGAAGTAAGTCCAACTGGTTTTCGGGTTCCTCGTGAATCTGAGCCGCCATATTCTCCCCCCGATGTGTGTGTTTGTGTGAGCGAGAGAGCAGAGCCGCGGAACGCGCGAGCAGGGACTACTTTCCGCACTACGGCACCATTACCGTTTTACCCCGCGTATCGACTGTATCCCTCCGCCGGCCAGAGGAAACACTACAGGCGCGCCGCCATACTTCCGCTGCAGAACTATCTACCTACACACACATACATTATTCATATATATATATATATATATATATAAGCGTCGCTCATTTCTTACGTCTAATCGCTAATCTTTTACTTCTTAAAAATAACACTTCAACCACAGACAACAAATCTCTAGCAAATTATTATATACACTGTAATGTTTAAAAGCGAACTATTCTTATTTTAAATTGACTTTGCCATCTTCACTTTATAAAGGAGGTAACAGATTTTAGTTTTCTGAATGTCACAGCACCAGCAGAGGTCTCTCTTTAGCCATATATCATATCAATCAATCAATCAATCTATATATATATATATATATATATAAATATATATATATGGGCTGCAAATAACGATTATTTTCATAATCGATTAGTTGGCCGATTATCCCCGCTGATTATTTTTTATGGATGCACAAAAAGCACTGAATTAAACTAGTCCTAAATTAATAATAAAAACTCACATTCACTGCACCTTGTGGTTTCTGTGACTCCCCGTCTTTAGACATATTATTTTACTTGTGTTTACTTTTGATCATAATGTTTTAATTAGACATTACAGATCTTACTCACGCTCCCACTGTGTATCAGCGCGTCTACACAGCGCGTGATCAGCAACGCGGCCTCGTTACTAACACATCACTTCCGTTATAATAAACGACAGACAAATGACAAACTTAAATCAAACTTTTGAGCAACTTGCACCAGTTCCCCCTGCCCCTTACACACAGTGGAGCATTTTGGATATAAACATAAGTTTGTCCTCGTGCAGCGCTGTCTGATCTCCGCGGTCTTTAATATAAAATTCACCCCTGCCTTAGAGGACTTTCTTCCTCAGTCACTTGATGATTTCTCCTCCACCTGATGGTGACTGAGGTCATGTTGGGAATAAAAGGTAACGCTGACAAACAGTAAACTGCAGGAAGTCAACGTTGGTGACTCTGGGTGTTTGCTAATGCTAGCATGCGTGTGATGTCATGCGCCGTCGACTAGGAAGCGGCTTATACTTCCGGTTAGTAAAAACACCCGCTAGTGTTATATTTGAGATGATATTACCTTTCTAAAATTTACCCACTAGATGGTAGTGCAGAGTGCATAGTGTAAGTGTACAGTACTTTATTTGGGACACAACTTTAATATTTACTCTCCGAAGCGTGTTTTCGGAACAGAAGTAACGTAATGAGTAAACACACCCCATGCCGCACGCAGACCGACTAATCAATAATGAGATTCGTTGACAACGATTTTCATAATCGATTATTATAGATTTTATCGATTGGTAGTTGATGCTCTAGTTTAGGGTCTTAGATGACTACGTTTACATGGACAGTAGTAATCTAATTATTGACCTTATTCTGAATTAGACAATATTCTGATTAAGGTGTTTACATGAGTCGCTTTTAGAATAATCCTTTTATGTTCCCGTTTTACATGTTATAGAACATAGATCGATTAACGGCACACGTCATTACGTCCCCACGCCACGCCGTCCGACGTTCCTTCTTGAATTTCACGTAAGACAGATCAACTCTGTCCTCCAGCCAAAAACCTATCTACAAGCCGTGCTCAACATCTCAGGACTATCCTGATGATCATGTGTGTGTCTCGTGGTGTGTGTCTCGCGATGTGCATCCGAAACCTGCTTACCCATGCCCGAGTCTTGCACCTCCGTCTCCACCACCTGCTCCTCCACTACGTCCTGCATCAGGTAGGTGTTCTCGTCATCGCAGACGAGCACCTGAGCGGCGTAACATTGCTCCACGTCGGCACTGTTCACCTGCTCCACGATCACCGCCGGACACTCGGCTTCGTCCTCGTGGATCACCGCGTCGTCACAACACACCTCCTAATGACACACGAAAACAAGATCACGATTCATCAGCGACAATACGCGTACGTATTACGTTCTGACTTTACTGCGGCAGTGCGTATATCGCTTACGGCGACAAGCTCGTTTCTATAGTAAAGGCTAACTCACGGGGACTTGGTGCTGACGACTAGGACGAACGCCGGACGCGATCTAAGCCTGAACAAATACGAATATAACTCGTTGGAGTTGCGATGTTTTCTGTAAGGAGACATTTATTTAACATTTTACGGAAGGAGTCTCCAGTGTCAGGGTTTTGGAATGGTCAGAGGTGACTCTGTAACTTTCTCGTTATAGAGAGACAGACAGACAGACAGACAGAGAGAGTGAGAGAGACAGACAGAGAGAGAGAGAGAGAGTGAGAGAGACAGACAGAAAGACAGAGAGAGAAACACAGAGAGAGACAGACAGAGAAAGAGAGTGAGTGACAGAGAGAAACATAACTGCTAAAACAAATGTGATGAAAGGAACTAACTTGTTTTGCAGACGTACCACAATGTTAAAATGTAACAATAAATGGATAAAAAAACCACAGCGTGTTCTTTATTAATATATAGAAAACTGTGAAGCGTTGGTGTGAGGTAAAAAAAAACACAGACATGTTGATATTGGAAAATAATTCGATAGTGAATAAAGGCCACGTCACACTACCTTGTCGTTGATAATTTTCCTATAACAGCACGTCCCCAAGTTTTCTTCCTTATTTCAATATTTTAAAAAAATGTATATTCAGAAACGTATATTCAGAAACATATATTCAGCACATAACATTAAATGTTAATTTACGATAATTTCTTTCATTTGAACTACAAGTGGGGCGCACAGTGGCTTAGTGGTTAACACGTTCGCCTCACACCTCCAGGGTCGGGGGTTCGATTCCCACCGTGGGAATGTGTGTAGGGAGTTTGCATGTTCTCCCCGTGCTGCGGGGGTTTCCTCCGGGTACTCCGGTTTCCTCTCCCAGTCCAAAGACATGCATGGTAGGCTGACTGGCGTGTCCAAAGTGTCCGTAGTGTGTGAATGTGTGTGTGATTGTGCCCTGCGATGGACTGTCACCCTGTCCAGGGTGTACCCCGCCTTGTGCCCGATGCTTCCTGGGATAGGCTCCATGCTCCCTGTGACCCTGAAAAGGATAAGTGGTATAGAAGATGGATGGATGAACTACAAGTGGGCACTTCTGTCGTCTTTAAAACTCCGTCACAGTTTCAAGACGTTGTTTCTCCCGTCTTTCTTCTGGATGTGTGCGGGATCATGTGTGTGGTACGTCTATGCTCGCTATTCATAAGAACGAACAGCGGTGCTGGTTTACGTAATCGCTGCCCGAACACAAACACAGCCTATTCCAGCGAATCAAATCGGAAATCGAAAAAAAAGCTTAACGTTAACAAGACAATTTTTTTTCTGCGTCCCCAATTACAGTGACGCTAATAAAACGGTATAGTCCGATCTCCTGGAGGCTTAAAATATCTAATCCATCTCCGGACCTAATGATCAAAATCATTCAGAAATTTTCAGTGAGCTAAAAAGCACTGTTTTTTTTTTTTCATGCGTTCTGCCATTCGGACCTCGTAACCGATTGAGGTACGTTCATCTCGCCAAAACAGTTATAGTCCAGTTACAGATTTAACAAACGAATATATCTGTATGTTGAACGTATACAGGTAAGACTACCATGCTCCCGTGTTTACTGCTCGTGCGCTGTGCGGCCATTTTGATTTGCCGTCTCTTGCTGAACTTCCAGTACGTCGAGACGGCGTTTACTTACGTGTAGAAAATCCGACTCTGCGATAGTCCGATCCGAACAGGGTTAACGTCGCTAAAGGTTGAGATTTAATCGAATGCAGCGTATTATACGGCGGATATAAGAAGTCTACGCACCCCTGTTAAACGTTAAAACGGCAGGTTTTTGTGGTGCGGAAAACAAAGGTGGAAATCTTTCACCTTTATTTTGAAACTGCAACATAAAAAAAATAAATAGAAATGCAAAATAATAAAACCCACGCCCAATACCCAGCTTGTGTAAGTGTGCACACCCTTTTATAATTGGGGAAGTGTTCAGGAACGTTCAGCGTACCTGCTGCGCCTCCTCGTCTCCGGTGACGTACTCCAGAATGTTCCCTCCACCGTCTATTACCACCACCGAGGTCATGACTCATTCCTCTGTGCCGCACGGTCCTGTAGGTCCACTCCGCTTATCCAGCAAACCTAACAGAACCACCAAGATCCGTTCAAATGCAGGTTAATCGGGTTCAGAGACACTGTTCTCATTTATCTGACTGTTTTTCGTTTTTCTTACTTTTTACAAACATGAGCTCCACACCATGACTCACTGAGTGTTGTGGCGTGAAAAAGAAACCCGAGAGACAGAACTTTGTGGTGTTTAGTGTGTAATAGGGGTAGAAAGAGAGCGAGAGTGAGTTAGGTGGGGCAGAAAGCAGAGCTGTGACTCATGTTTTAAACAGAAAACTCGCCGGGCCCCTTCACGTCAGACACGGGACGTATAAACCTTGCTGGGACGAGCACGATCCGAAAAACAAGACGGGAATTCTGAGAAAAAAAAAAGAAAGAAAAAAAAA
Source organism: Stegophilus panzeri (assembly GCA_024331685.1). NCBI lineage: Eukaryota > Metazoa > Chordata > Actinopteri > Siluriformes > Trichomycteridae > Stegophilus > Stegophilus panzeri. The sequence goes on along the minus strand of JANDJT010000217.1, from coordinate 26,638,120 downwards.
TCAATAAAAAGTCATCCGTGCAAATTACAAGCGGTGCCAAATCCGTTGATTATTAGGACTCGTGTTTCACTGCATGTCCACGACAGGTTGCCGTAGCGACAACACAGAAATTTCCCCTATACGGGCGACGTCCAGGCACGGAGCTGAACGTACTCGGACACGGACATGAGGACGGGAGCCGGGTCACGTCTATCTTTCTCCAGGAATGACCGAGTTAAAAGGAAATAATATTTTTCATTTTAAATCAGATCTGCCTTCGATCGGAAAAAGGGATTTCAGGGATGGGTTTTTTTTTTTTTACCCTCCTGTTAAAATCGTTCGTTCGTCTTCAGGAAGCGTCAACCCGAAAACAGGAAGTGAAGCCGAACGTGCGGCGTGTGTCCGTCTGCAGACGTCTGGCTGCTAAACCGAGCCAAAAGATTCAGAGCGGTAATGCTGCGGAAATGCGACCGATACGTGCTGGAGATCTGGAACGATGAACAAAAAGAACGGATACGACAACAACAACAACTAGAAGTTTTAAACTAGTACTTTGTGTATTTATCTAGCAGTTACTAGATACTGAGCTCGTGTTCTCAGTGTACGGGTGATTTTTTAATTTAATTTAATTTAATTTAATTTAATTAATTAATTAATTAATTAATTAATTAAAGTTTTATGAAACCGAACAAAAACAGCAAACGAACCAAAGTAGAAATTTCGGCCCGATTTAGACTCCGGATTAAAACGGTCACTAATCCACCTAACGCACGTTTTTGGGAGGTCGGAGGAAACCAGAGAACCCGGAGGAAACCCAGGCGGACTCAGGGAAAACAGTACGCCGAGCTCGAAGGATCGAACCGGGAACCCTGGAGCTGTGACTCGGCAAACACCGTGCTACTTCTGGTCAAATTCTTTTCGGGCTTATTTCTATAAACGTTCTAGAAAGTTCCACGCATTTCTCAAACATATACACAGCGTTTCAGGATCCATTCATGAAAATATCATTTCCCTCCAGAATAAAACTGTCTGTGTGTGTGTGTGTGTGTGTGTGTGTGTGTGTGTGTTTGCAGAGCTGCTTGAACACAATACACAGAAAAAAGAGGAAGAGATCCGTTTCCTCTCAGTTCAGTCACATGGACCGCACTCGTGCTGTTTTCAACCTAAACGCCAAAAAAAACACCTCTCTCTCTCTCTCTCTTCACACAGCACATAATTCTCAATTCTGTGGCGTAATTACATCCGAATATAAACAAACAGTCACAATTAACCCACGCAGAGACAAACGATCGGTGAGGATCATGTGACCAAACTCTGTGTGTGTGTGTGTGTGTGTGTGTGTGTGTATTAATAGATATCGGTCTCGGAGATGTGAGTGAGTCTGATAATCTGATGAGGAAGTGAAAAGGATAAAAAGTAAAGGTAGAGAATTATGAGGAGATGTTTCGTATTACATATTGCGACTTCATTTCCTGCCCAGCTTGTTTACGCAGCCTTTTTGTTTTTCCTAATTCGAACGTTGGCGCGATTCCACGATTTCCTGAAACCGGTCTGAGAAACACGGTCTGGTTTGCTAACAGGGTTTTGGGGGAAACGAGGGACTATCAACGACTACATCTACAGAGTGCAGCTCTAAAACCAACCGTAACAGTTATGAATATTTTTCCCACGACTGTGATTTATACAGGAAGTAAAGTTTTTACGGTTTAAAAACCATAAAAGACCCCCAGGGGTCTCTGACCAGTCAGCTCAGACCTCACGTCTTCCTTCGATCGGTGGAAAGGAGTTCGCTGATCCAAAAAAAACACCAACCGAACTAAAATTCTGTGTTTCAGAAACACTACATTTTCCTGTTCCCGACGCGGCTCATTTGCATATAGTGACGCCCACAAAACTCCATATACGGTAAAGTCTACAGACAGCTCTGAGCACGGAATGAACAATCAGGGTAAAGGCTGAAAGACAGAAGAGGAAGTTATTTTGACTCGCTTCTACACCGATACAAATATTTACTAATAAGCGAGTGATAAATCTTCCGTCGGTTCGAGGCGTTTGTTTATTTTGTTTACACGCCTCCGTTTTACGTCTTTTCACGTAATCGAACGATTCGTATTATCCGTCTTTATGTAGGCGTGCGTGTTGGCTCGCTTTCTTTAGATAACGTTTGAAAAATATTCTTCAATTAACGCCGATAATATAAACAATCCTGACGTGTTTTCGATCGAGACCATAAGCTCTTCTGTAAGTTAGTCTGGATACGGGCGTCTATACAAATAAGCATTTAAACTCCACAGTACATCGCAGATAGAAAAGTGCAGTAAGTCGAACAGGACGAGGTTTAATAACTCGTCATGTTTGTACATTTACACACGCTCAGGAGCACGAGTAGCGACAATACAAATGTTTTACTGAATTTACAGGATTTTCACGAATAACAAATTTCTATTAACGCTCGTACGAATTATCTACGAATAAAATCTTGATCAATGAGACCCAATGTTTAATTTAGGATATTTTTCCCCCCGTTATTATAGTATAAATTGTATACCTTTTTTATGATGTAAATCTCTCTATGCTTATATTTTCTCACCAGTGTGCTCTATAATTATTTTTAAATAAATAAATAAATAAATAAATAGAAAGTTTATTGTTCATTATCATCATTAATATCATTATAATTCCTTACACAATGTTTATACAATCTCTGTTCAGGATTATGGACCACTCATTATTATTATTATTATTATTATTTTTAAACATTAACATTATTGATAGTTATATTATCTGCTTTTATTTTTATATTTTTAAATAAATAGTGATAACTTATACAGTTAAGAGTTTGTGATGAAACTTTGCTGAACCGTGACAGCTCAATGAAGGATGAAGTTGCTAGCAATCAAAACAGCTAGCTAGCTGTGAAACGGTACAAATGCGCAAGCTAGCCTGCAAAATAAAATAACTATTTATTTATTTACAAAATGCATACATGTATATTTGTAATTATGAGGGATTCGTTAGAAAACGTCATGAAAGCCGAACTAAGCAGCTACCATTAATAATAATAATAATTATTATTATTATTATAATAAAACAGCATTAGCAGGCCAGCGGCTAGCGCTAAGCAGCTAAGTTACAACTTAACTCAGCAGCTTTGGAGAAAAACATGTCGCTCTTTAGCAATAAAAAGACACACACTTCATGTTCTCACCTCTTGTTGTGTTTAACTCGACAGCTCCTTCCGTTTTTGTTTTTTGTATTTGATTTCTTGCTCCAGATTAAAATGCTCTGCTAGCTTCTTGAGCCAACCGCCAAAGTGTTAGCAAAACAGCGGCGTAGCGACGTAAATAAACAGTTAGCCTAGCTAGCAGTGTAGCTATCCGCTCTCTACGTTCAGATCAGTCGTAGCTAAAAGTTCACACTCGTCCCAAATTTAGGACTCGCAACGAAAGAAAACAAAAAAAGAGGCAGCGGAATTCTGTGTAAATCCGGTACTGTTTCAGCACAGTGTGGTGTTGTTTGTTTGTTTGTGTTTTTGTTTATCTCTCTCGTGCAGGACGGAGGAAACTGAAGAGAAGTGAAGCGCATCTGAGCCGCAGCGCCGCCGCTGACAAACACCACGCGTGACGTCACCGCGACGCCGATTCCTGACGTCATCCACGACGCACAGTTATGACATTGATGACGACTTTAGAACATTTATTCACAGATTTCAGAGGATTTTCTCCTGAAGCTATTCTCAAACGGAAATTAAATGATCCTACAGTAGAGGCGAAAACCCCTGACTTCCTCAAAGTACCACACGATTTCGATTCATAAGGCAGTGAGTCGATATTTGGCGAAGCAATTGAATCCACATTTGTTTTTGATTCATGAGGAAACAAACCGATATTTGGCGATACAGCTGAATCTGCTACGATACGATTCATTTTTAATTCATAAGGTGAGTCGATATTTGGCGATACAGCTGAATCTGCTACGATACGATTCATTTTT
>JANDJT010000217.1:26604683-26621000 GCA_024331685.1 Stegophilus panzeri | reverse complement strand
GTTGTCACATGAAAAGATATAATCAAATATTTACAAAAATGTGAGGGATGTACTCACTTTTGTGAGATACTGTATATAGATCACACACATCCTGTTCAAAAGTTTACATCCCCTGACTCTTAATGTATTAAGAATCGAGCGTGTGTAAACTTTTGAACGGGGCAATTTTTATAAATTCAGTTATTATTGTGTCTTGTGGACTGTATGTAAACATCTGTTATGTGAAATAGTTTATTCAGGGCAGGACTAAATAAACAACAACATGGGATTTTTATGATCCGTCTTATTTTGTTAACAGTATTAAGATTTAGCAGATTCCTCAAGGGGTGTGCAAACTTTTGGGCACAACTGTATACATACGTTAGTTAATGTTTATTGCGTATCTAAACATGCTGCTCATGTAACTGTTAATTCCCCAAACCTCTCACTCCTCATGCTCCCTACACACTTCATCTTCTCACAAACCCATTAGTTAAACTGAAAACCAGTTTCCACACACAGCATACAGGAATAGATAGCATGCAGCAAAAAAAACAAAAAAAGAAAAAGAAAAGAACGAAAAGAAACGATATGAAAGAGAAAATAAAGGTGCAAGGTGCAACGAGAGGTGGGAAGAGACATGAGGAAGGAAAAGAGGACAGGAACAGTAAGCTGGCTAAACCGTAGCATCGCTTCACAGCCATCAGTGTGTCTGTAAAAGTCCAACACCACAGAGACACTTTTTCTTTTGCAGCTTTTAATAAATCGAAAAAAAGGGGGAAACGTGACTTTTACACGGCTTCCCGACAAAAAACTCAAAAAAGCACCGCCGGTGCTCTAATTGGCTCTAAAGTCAGTCGAGACAGAGCGAGAAGAGAGACAGAGGTTTCGGGAGAGGCGAGGCGAGGCGAGGCGAGGGAGATCACAGAGCAGGACAGAAAGCAGGACTCTCAGGAGTTAGTAGAAGGAGTGTAGTGGAGGGAAGAGAGACGGATCCACAGAGCGACGGCGGCAAGCGCAGCGTCTCGACTGGCCCGGTTAATTAATCCTCTGCAAAGAGTCAGAAAAGAGACAGTTAGAGAAGTAAGAAAGGACGGAAAGTCTTTTAATATTGAGATTTCCGTACTTGCTGTTAATTCAGGAACGCAGACAAACACTAACGCACTGGATATATAAAAGGTCTAGCCTAACGTCGCACATCGTAAATAATGTGTATATTGTAAGGAATAAAACACACGAGTGAGCGAGTGCTGTTACAGCCAAATCGTTCATCATGGCGTAAAAATCCGAGTTCCTAATGCCTCCTAAAGTTGATTATTTTCCTAGAACAGCATCTGTTTTATTCCCGTCACACCACTGCAGTTTGTTAAAGAGCGACACGGCGTACACTTTATCCGTTTATAGTTACGGTTAACGTTTTGTGAAATTTACACTGTAGCAGCTAAAAACAGTCGTTTCCTCACTAGCCTCTCTCTCTCTCTCTCTTTTTTTTTTTTTTTTTTACTCTCTCGAGGTTAATAAGAGCTCAAATTCCTCTGAATCGGAAAAACCCCTGACATGGCAGACTCCTTCCGAAAGCGTTAAATAAACGTGTCCTTACCGAAAACTTCCTTACAAATTACAGACGTCGCGTTTGTTTTTCTAAAAATCTGTTTATACGGCTCGTCCACGATACGATGTTGTTTCTATAGGAACGATGACTTGCTAGAACAAGCGCGTTAATATAAATATAAATCTGTGATTTGCCTTGCAGCTATTAGAGCTGCTGTTCTAGAAATAAATAAATAAAATAAAATAAAATAAAATAAAATAAAATAAAATAAATCAACCCCTTCTGGCCGAAGCAGAATCGAGAATGCAACAGCGCTGTGATATACACAGAAACTCGTTCTAGTTCAAATGCTAGACAGGAAATAAATAAATCCTGGTCTACGCCGTCTCTTTCAGAGCCGTTAGCGAAGTGAACGGCCGTGACGGATATCGAAAGCGACGTGTTCGTTCATCTAGCCTACGCAAAGCATCACGCTTCTATTCAGACGTCTAGCTAAATGTGATCTGTCATGTTATTGAACCGCAGCCCTGCACTGAAAGGGTAAGGAATGTTGCGAGCTTGGAAGGACACCAAACCTGGCCGACTCTGGGCGCGTTTTAATCCGACTTCCCGTTCAGGACGCAGACGATAGGGCTGCAGCTGGGACACATTTAAAACAAACTAAAAAAAAAAAAAAAAAAAGATAAAAAAAATCCACACAGATTTATTTGATGAACGTAATCCACTTATTTGGAGTGGATTATTCTATTTATTTCCTCCCATAGAACACATTTTTATTAAAAATTTCCATTAGAATCCAGTGTGTGAGAACGCAGAGCAAAATCAAACCGACTATTATTACTTCCTCAGAAATGTACTTTGTCGCTGGTGCTTAAAAAAGCTTTAATGCGTAAATATTTAATACACTTTCTTCCTTTAAGATTTGAAGCATATTTCGTTACTAACCCAGACGTGTTACCTTAAAGGGCACCTATTATGGTTTTTCAAATATTACCTTTCATGTAGTGTGCTATAGAGGTGTTTGTGAATGTAAAAACATCTGCAAAGGTTCGACACACGGAGTTATTGACTACCAAAAAAAAAAAAAAAAAACATTTGTTTTACCATCATACAATATTTCAATTTTTTTTTTTTTTTACAAAAATAAAAAAAAAAAAGTGTTTTTTTTCACGAAAGTCATTAAGTAGTATTTTTTTTCTTTTTCTTTTTCTTTTTCTGGTTGTTGGATCGACTTGTCTGGGCAACTATGAATTCAAATCTATTATCCAGGACGTGACACCTGCTGATTTGTTCACTCCTGTCATAGAGCACTTGTACTCATTCATGGCTAAAAATACACTTGTTGCTGGAGAGAAACATCTACTACTAAACGTCATCTACTCCCGACACTGAATGCCACGCTCTGAGGACTTACTCTTTGGCGGCCATGTTTTGGGCTTCCACTCGGTCTTGGGCCGTCCCTCGATCTCTGTAACGCGGTCAGTAAAACGAGCGCTGTCTGTAGATACCGTCCTGTACACCTGTGAACCAAAACACGTTACGCGGTCAAGTAAAGCTGCTTTTCATACTCACAGGCCTGAAATGATGAAGAACTTACGTAAGCCCCGGCAACAGCGAAGGCTCCGCCACACAGTAGTACGTAAATCAGGTTCTCTCCCGAGCCGCCAGGAACCGATGACATGAGCCTCTGAGGAACGACTGCAGAGATAGAGAGAGCGAGATCGGCTTTTTAACACGTGCTGCTTGTGCTTAGTTGTACGGTTATACCACAGACGATTCAATATTCTCAGCAGTTAAATGAGAAAGTCGTGTCAGTTCCTGAGAAAGATCAGCGGAGGCTTATCTACGCGTTTTTAACGGATCATAAAATAATTCGCAGCAAAAACAAAAGGCACACTGTTCGTCTGAAGATCCTTAAACGAATACCGATAATATACCAACGATCATGAAGACAGTCCTCCGTATCACCAACATAACACTGTCACTCAAGTCAGGCTGCACTAAAAGTGTGAGGCGGTCCTGAAAACCCATCAGACGTCGCTCTGGCTGCGTTATATAACAAAACAGCCTGAAATTACAAAAAAATTTGGCTTGACCTAAATTGAGTTTTTCTGCCGATAATATCCAGTGTATACAGTGTATCAGTCCCTCCAGGATTTCATGATTTGGCGATCGCAGAAATGAACGCAAACTCGAGGAACTTTTGCAAAATTATCGCAGATTTGGGCCAAAACGTGTCATGTGACGTCACGACGACACGCATTTCGCCAAAGCCCTCTTCGATTCACGTGCATCAAACGTGAGTACAGCTAAAAGGTCTCATTTACCAACAAACATCGCTGCGAAAGACCGCGCAAAACAACGTCGGAATTACAGTTTCGTCAATTCAAGCAGTTTTCCGCAAAAAAAAAACAAAAAACAGACTGTTATATCAAACAACGGACACGTTCGGTGTCTGAGACTTGCTGCTTTATTTTTGCACTGGACTAATTTAATCTTTTTATCCGTAAATCCTAAATCTTCATATCCGTCCTATAAACGACATCGTTAATCTCCGTAAGCGCATTGTTCAAAGTATTTTTCAGCACAATTCCACTTCCTGGTTTCAGGAATAGGGATCGAGGGGGTGGAACGATACCAAGCTGCGCCGAAGTAAAACATTTATTCGTGATCTCAAATTATTATTTAAAGTTACAACCTTCAGGTACACGGTCAGGTTTTGTTCATTTTCACAGAAGTGTTTTGTTTTTTTTAAGGAAAAAAAAAAAAAAAAAAGTAATTATTTTCCATATACTAAATGCTAAGCAGAATTTTTTTTCTTTGACTATTACAGTCTTTGATATGTCAATGATTAACAACAACATTAATTTTGATGCATTCATATTTTTTAAATGCGGTGTCAGATTTTTAAAAACAAAAAACAAAACAAAAACAACAACAACAACAACAACCTACCACTCAGGTCTATAAAGGACAAAAATGTCCGTGTCAAAACACTTTCATAGAAATATTATATATTCATATTTACTGCCACTTTCACTGACTTCGATTTTTTTTTTTTTTACCAGCATCAGTTCTGATCATAATGACCAAACATTCATTTTCAGAATTTTAACCCTTTAAACACCAGGTTCTTTACATAATGCAGAAATCTTCAAAGTTCAGGAACCTTCTCTGACTCGTATACATGGGGTGGGATTGTGTGATTTCCAGTACACTATCATTTCTTTCTTTCAAACTGTTCACACACACACACACACATCAAATGTTCAGGACACACGTATAAACCGCAACTCTGATATCCACACAAACACACACACACACACACACACATTCACGCACAATTATAGCTGCGTCATTTATTCACTTGGTCTGCGGCGCTCTATAATACAGCAGAATCTGAAAAAAGGAAAAGCGTGTATTTTCCCCAGAGACTAAACCTGATAAAATACCACATATTTCAGAAAATGTTTTCAAAATCCAATGTTTTGAAACCTCATCAACAAAATAAAAGCCTATTAACACAGAACGCTTGATTTTATGCTTAAACGTCACAGGGATTAAATCTTGCAGTTTGAATGGGTTTCAATGGGGACATTTTTATCCTTAAGGTCCTGACCGTAACTATGTTATGTACCTAGTTTTAAAATAGATTTATGAACGCAAATGAGGGTGAAATATTAAAATTCCGATAAAAACACACACACCTTTTGCGAAATTTATTCTGTTTGCATTAACACAGAAAAAATTATTTTTAAAAAAATAAATAAATTATTTATTTATTTATTTATTTTTTAAATAAAAAGACAAAAATGTCCATAAAGACGCACAAGGGTTAAAAGAGATGCATCTGGAGTTTGTAATTGGTATTATATATGTATATAAAAACACATCTAGGCATAGGATTTATTTATATAGTTTAATTGGGTAATCGGGTCTTTCAGGAGTCAAAGGGTACTCTACACACAATGTGTGTGTTTGTCTAAGAGAAGGCATGTGGTGACAGATTAAACCAACACAGTTCTCTGAGGAAAAAGTCCAGCTAGCAGTGCTTTCAGTGCACTCACTGTATTTGGAAACAAAGATGAAAGTCTCAAGTTGAACCCGTACCTTGACTCCAAGGGTCTAAAGACAAAAAAAATAAATAAAAAATCAAGTCAGGAATCTCTGTCATTTTGGAGTTTCAGTAGTCAAGTGAAAGCAGTAACCAAATCCTCCTACTATCACCTCAAAAATATAGCCAGAAGGCTATATAAACACCATAGGTGTCTCATTTCCAGTCAAGACTTAGAGAAACTTGTTCATGCATTCGTTACCAGCAGGGTGGATTACTGCAATGGACTTCTCACCCGTCTTCCCGAAAAGACCATTAGAATACCAGGATTATCACCCCAACCAAAACGTCCGGGTATATGTCTCCAGTCCTCAGGTCTTAACATTCAGAACTGATTTTAAAGTATTATTACTAGTTGATAAATCACGACATGGCCTAGGACCTGAATATATTACAGATATGTTTATTGAATATAAAGCGAACCGGCCTCTCAGAGAGTTACGATCAGGTCAGTTAGAAATACCAAGAGTTCACTGAAAACAACGTGAGACGTTTTAGCGTTTCGCTATCATGCCAGCCGTGGGTGCAACCAACTTCCAGAAGAAGTAAGATGTGCTCAAACTCTAGCCACATTTAACACCAGACTGAAAACACACTTATTTCGCTTCGCATTTACTGACTGAACAACACTACGCAGCACTTTACTGACTAATCCAGAGCATTTTAGGTCTGTAACGTTTATATTTTGGGGCAGTGGTGGCTTGGTGGTTAAAGCGCTGGGTTACTAATCGGAAGGTCGGGGCCTACTGTTGGGCCCTTGAGCAAGGCCCTTAACCTTCTCTGCTCCAGGGGCGCTGTATCAGGGCTGACCCTGCGCTCTGACCCCAACTTCCTGACATGCTGGGGTATACGAGGAAAAGAATTTCACTGTGCTCTAATGTATACATGCCCAATAAAGACTCTATCATTTTTTATTTCCTGCTCATTTTAATGCACATTTTTATTTCTTGTTCTTATATTTTTCAACACCTTGTCTTTTCTTTATCATTTTTATGTAAAGCACTTTTGAATTACCATGGCGTATGAAACGTGCTATATAAATAAACTCGCCTTGCCAAAGTTCTAAGGTGTTCTATTCCTCTTATACCACACTAATTTACCAACATCAATATTTAACGATGCTGAACATCTGAGATACGAGTTATCGCTTAGGGTCTAGCAGCTATAAACACTCACTCCTTCACCAGACTCTTCATCGCTGCTTTGACAATAGTTTCGAACTCGCGTCCACACCGAGACGGCGTTTTTGTCCAGCGAAAAGCTTTCAGAGCTTTTCGAAAACGCTCTCCCAAGCGGATAAATGTGGAAAAACGCCGTTTTCACATCGTAGTGTGGACCGAGAAAAAATTTTAGTCACGTGACCCATTCAACTCAAAACAAACAAGATGGTGGGCGATGTTGTACTGCAGTTGTTGTGCCTGCTATCCAGTTTGATAGTTCTGTTAAAGATTACTGTCACTTTGTAGAACCTTCAGATTGTTTTTAAATCGACGCCTGACGGAAATGACGCAGGCCGAAGGTTCTTACGCTTTTTACGCACGCGTGGATGCGAGCGTTTTCAGACGTTTCAGTTTTTGGAAAACGTTTCAAAAACTCCAGCGTAGACTAAACGGAGAGAAACGAAAATGAAGTTTTCAGATCTATCCGGATGCGACGTATACGTAGCCTAATTTGACAAAGCGCTAACACTGGAGACTCCTTCCATAAATGTTCGATAAAAGTCTCTGTACAGAAAGTATCCTGCGTGGAAGTCCTCGTAAACGAGACGTTGTTATTATAGAAATGAACGAGGGCATTAAAATAAACCTGTGACGAACGTCAGAGTAGAAAATTATATCAACACGTTCTGACCAATCAGAATCGAGAATAGGGCTGATCGGTTAACATGGCTCATTTTGCACATCGATGGCAACTTTCTGAGATATCCGTATCGAAAAGATGAGTAATAAAGTAAACAATAATGACATCTTGTGCACGAAGTTGTTGGAAGACATTCTGAAAGCTGACCGAGTTTATAAAAAGGTTTTGTTGTTTTTGTTTTTTTAGCACACACACACACACACACACACACACACACGAAGCCATTTCTCCAGCCAAACCCCCATCCCCTCCCCTGTCCCAGGTCTAATGAAGGTCATAAATGTAATATATAACATAGTGGTTTTTTTACAAACATAAAATCTTCCAAAATAATCCTAAAACTAGAAAACTTTGGAGTACTGAGGCATGTTTTACACCTGATCTTGCATGCTCACTGTGCAAAAAAACAATAAGACTCAGCTCAGCTCAGTCTTACAAAACAGTACAGAATGTCCGAATATAATATTTCGAGTAACAAATTCACTCCTACAGTGTATAAGTGTCCATGTGCACATGGTAGGATGTATGTCGCTGGATAAATCCCCTTTTAGTCTGTTAGTACATTGTGTACTTTAGGACACTTAGTGCCATTCTTCTTGAAATCAAATTAAAGATAAACACTACATTATGAATTGATGTTCAATTGAATCCCCCTTAAATAAATTATTTTAGGATCTATTAATCTTAGATTTATACATTAATAAGCATGCACATGTAAATTTGTTGGTCTGACCTTCAGCTCCCCTTTACATGCATGCACACACTTGTTTTTACTCTAACAAACACAATAAATTCACTTTCCTCATTTAGTACATCCAGTATTAAAGTTTTTGAGGTGTTTTTTTTTTTTTTAGATGTTACCATAACATACTGCTGACCTTATGATGTTAGACAGTCCTATTTCAAGATTACACGTGTTATATAAAGCATAAATAATGCATGTCATCCCTCACCGTCTCTGTGCAGGATTGCACGCTGTGTAATGGAGTGTCTGGCCAGAGGAGAAAACCTCTGCAAAGCCGCCCTGCACAGATACATGGCGTTTTCTTTTTTTTTAATGCAAAATGAGGAGGAATGCAGCGAGGAAACACAACCAGCCACAGCAGATCAAGTGGGACTGAACCAGAGTAAAAAAAAGAGGGTGTGAGAGCTGTAGTGACGAGTCGGCTCTTTGATCCGACTCTTTTAGGCGAACGTTGAGAGTCGACTCGCATATGGGAGTTGTTTGTTGCACTGTATTTTAATCGAAACACTCGGACTGAAAATGAGGAGCGCATGAAAGTATTTCGGAAAGGAATAATCACTGGTCGGAACGTCGTGTTTTATCTGGGTTTGACTTAAAGAAATGACAAAGAGTCGTTTCGGTGACGAAAGAGTCGGGTCTTATATGTGAGAAATGAGCTGACGCGAGGCGGAATTACGTCACGCTCATTCCGGAAGTGAATGAGCTCATTCCTTTAGACTTATCAATTTTTATTTTTTAATTCCTTTTTTTAATAAACGAAATGTTTTTAGCTTCTTTGTTGTATTCATAATTCTGAATATATCGTGATTTTTTTTTTTACACATACCATAAACATTTGCTCTTCTAATCTTTGCTAACTTGCAAGTTAGCTCGTTTGTAGCGGGCAGCCATGATGCCCTTGACAATTTTCTGGTTTTACGCGTACGAAAAATTTTCCTTGTACGGTTTAAAGGTTTTCATCACCTTTAGTTTAGTTAGCTAGCTAGCTTGTGAAGGGTTGTACAGGCGAAAATACCCGGATGAGACAACGGCATCTCCCACGTGACTTATGGCAAGTTTTTTTCTGTTGTGTACAGGTAGTTGTTCAATAAAACAGACAAAATACAAAAGTACAAATCTGCTCTTACACATCACATAAATACAATTTTAGAGAGAATTGTATATAATTAAACATTTTTAAGTACTTTTCTTGTTGTTGTCCAATTTTTTAATCCTGAACCATGATGATACTTATGAAGAGTAAACCACCTAAAGTGACATGAGAAGCGATTTTGTAATTCAGCAACATACTGAGGCACCAAAATCTTACATTTAGGTTCAGAAATCTTTGAAAGTTCAATGTTGCTCTTCAATTGAATTGTCTTTTAAAAACCCTTCCCTTCTGGGAAAAAAAACCCCCAATAGAAACCATCACTGAAATTCAAGTAGACAGAGAAATAATGAACAGGCACACATCTTTATTATACATAATTAATGATGACACCAAAACAGTGAAGCACACATGTACAGGAAAATACAATCTGTAAGAAGAAAGAAAAAATGATTAGCTGCATTATTATTATTATTATCGTTATTATTATTAGTAACTCATCACCAGTAGCTGACAATTTCTAACTACATATTTTAATGTATTGATTCCTGCATCTAAGAATGAAAATTTACTCAATATAGAGTAAATACTGTACACAATATGACATGACAATATGATATACTATTAATATGTTTTAGGCGACGGAAATATCACATTATAATTGAAGACGTGTAAATATCATCTTAATGTGTTATTCTTAAATTATCCATGCGGATTAATGCCGTATTGGGTATCAGATTCAGGATAAATTCAAACCGGTCTTGAAAACATCTGATTTATGTGTTTATGCAGCTCTTATTGCTCAGATTGTGCCAGTCGTGATGCGAATGTAACCTGAAAGATAGACACTTAAGCCTTAAGTGTTGCTTACACGTTACGACTCATTACTCCAGTCCTTTTCTTGCTTTGTATTCCTGCACGTCGCTCCGGTGCGTTTTGAAGAGCTGATTGAAGAAAGAAAGAGAAAAAAAAAACAAACAGAAATTTTTGTATTTATATTGTTATCATTCAGAAAAATACGAGAATAACAGTGAAATTCCTAATGTTTCTGAAAAAAACGTTGAGAGACAGGATTACCATCGCCCACAGGAGAGCTGTGGTCCCGAAGGCTAGACCCACTCGCAGCATGTTCGGTTTGGAAGGATCCGGCTTGGTTGCGGTGAAAGCATTTCTGCTCACGACTGGGGAAAGAAGAAAGAAAGTAAAAAAAAAAAAAAAAAAAAAACAGACTTCGAATGTATCGCAATGTCACAGTTTGATGAAACATAGACAAAAAAAAAGACAAGATGGAGTAATCCTACAGCAAAGTAGTAATGTACAATGAAAAAAACAATGTAAAAATGAGCAAATAAAAGACAATTAGATACTATGTTGCATAATATAATATAATATAATATAATATAAAGTGAATAAATAGCGTGCATGTAAGGAATAAAACATTTCGGGGTGTACTGTTAGAGAAAAATAATCAACGCTGGGGTTCTGATGTGAAGCAGACATCCTGTCACCACCCTGAAGCAGCTTTAAACAGTGGTCCCTTCACTCTGACACTGGAGACTCCTTCCATAAATGTGACACAAAGGTCTCCTTACACGAGGAATACTTCACCTGTGATTTACCTTGTTGTTGGCGCTATTATCATTACTGCTGCTAGACAATAAACCAACACCTTCTGACCAATCAGGATCGACAATTCAACAATATAAACTACGTTTTAGTGTAGTTTATACACAAACACCTAGGCTAGGCTAAGCTAGGCTAGGCTAGCAGGATAAACTAAGGTCAGCTATACAGCCCTAACTAATACGACCAAATGGAAACAGTTGCAAATATTTTACTTTGGTAAAAATATTAGCAAAATGTTTCCAAACCTAAACACTACAGTCATATCAAGACTTACTTTTGTTTAAAGTTGTAGTTCGGAGTAATAACCGACCGAGAGGCATTTTGACACAGAAACAAGAGGACACGCCGCTCGATTAGATCAGTGTTCGGTTACACTCGCCTGAACGGACACTCAAACACACACAGAGCAATCGATTAACATGTCGAAAATGAGTACAAAACAGCCATTATTATAAAAATACGTCAAGTGGTTTAGATGTATTAAGTTATAAAGCCTTAAGTAATGCATTCAAAGTTAACTGGATTAGCAAATGAATCTAAAAAGACAGAATATTGTAGGTACAGCAGTAGTACTCTAGTTTTTTTCTGCAGCGCATTCATCTGTATTTCATAGACCTCCTTTACCCAGATTTATCAACAACACTATCCAACTATTATAGAATATATTGATAAAGTGTAACCAACATTTGGGTATGTTAATGAAGTATAATTAATATGCATAACTAACATGTATAGTCAATATTTAGAAGCATAATCTAAAACTGTAAAATACATTCTGTAGAAAATGTACACAAGAAGCAGAATATTTATTAGTATGGCATTGCATATAAACGTCTATAAAAAAAAAAAATGTTTTCGTTTGCGTTGTTGAATTCTCGATTCTGATCGGTGTTGATTCATTTTCTGTAATAGCAGTTCTGACAATAGTGCTATATATAATAGAGTTTTAGATTAGCAAAGAAAAATGTGTAATTGTTGAGGTGGGGAAGTTCTCTGTAAGCAGATGTTTATTTAACATTTATGGAAGGAGTCTCCAGTTTCAGCGCTTTGTATCAGTCAGTAAGTTTTGCATTTTGTATGTGTTGTTTACTTCAAAAGAGAGAGAGAGAGAGAGAGAGAGAGAGAGAGGCTGATGAAGGAGAGACTTTTTATAGTTGTGTTACATAAGGAGCAAAATATTTATGAGGACCACAATAAAAAGTAAAAAATAAAGTCAAAAAGACACATATTTTATAAATATTATATAAATATAATTATAAATATCTATCCATTTTCTATACCGCTTATCCTACAGGGTCGCGTGGAACCTGGAGCCTATCCCAGGGAGTATGGGGCACAAGGCGAGGTACACCCTGGACAGGGTGCCAATCCATCGCAGGGCACAATCACACACACACACACACACACACACACACACCCATTCATACACTATGGTAAATTTGGACATGCCAATCAGCCTACCATGCATGTCTTTGGAGTGGGGCAGGAAACCGGAGAACCCTGAGGAAACCCCCACAGCACGGGGAGAACATGCAAACTCTGCACACACAGGGCAGCGATGGGAATCAAACCCCCATCCCTGGAGATGTGAGGTGGTGTATGTTTATAGACCCAATATAAAGTTCATTATAAAAAATATATATAAAAAAATATATATATATATTTGGCTTAGTGGTTAGCACCTTTTCCTCTCCCTTCCAGGGTTGGGGATTTAAATCTCGCCTCCGCCCTGTGTATGCGGAGTTTGCATGTTCCCTGTGCTTTGGGGGTTTCCTCCGAGTGCTCAGGTTTCCTCCCCCAGTCCAAAGATATGCCTTGTAGGCTGATTGGCATTTCCAAATTGACCGTAGTGTATGAATGGGTGTTGTTGTGCCCTGTGATGGGTTGGAACCCCGTCCAGGATGTCTCCCGCCTTGTGCCCAGGGTTTCCTGGGATAGGCTCCAGGCTCCCTTGTGACCCTGTGTAGGATAAGCCGTACAGAAAATGGATGGATGGATTATTATTAGTATTATTGTTGTTATTATTATTATTATTATTAGTAGTAGTAGTAGTAGTAGTAGTATTTATGCACTTTAGTATATGCACACTGGCAAAAATTAAAACTACTACAAATAATAATAAATATAATAATAACAACAACAACAACAATAATAATAATAATAATAATAATAATAATAATAATAATAATAATAATAATAATAATAGTGGTGTATTTCGTTGTAGTTTTACGATTTTACCCGGAAGAGAAGCTGTTCCCGGTGCGCACGCGCAGACCGCGGGTTGTCCTGGAGAAAAGC
This sequence comes from Stegophilus panzeri, assembly GCA_024331685.1. Classification (NCBI taxonomy): domain Eukaryota; kingdom Metazoa; phylum Chordata; class Actinopteri; order Siluriformes; family Trichomycteridae; genus Stegophilus; species Stegophilus panzeri. Next base: position 26,607,736 of record JANDJT010000217.1, on the reverse strand, counting down.
CGAGGCCGCCATGTTGGTTCCGTTACCACGTGAAGACTCCTGATCCAAAAGCCAGTGAAGTTCCAGGGGCGGAAATAGACTAGAACACAATCCGGGAGAGGATTCTGACCCCAGCCCAGCTCCAGCTCTGATTAATGTCGATAGCACAGTGAGAGCAGTGACAGCAATGCCCCCAGTAACACTGCCGCCCAAAGAGAACGCTCTCTTTAAGAGAATACTGGTAAGTTATGGGATGTTTTAGCAAACTAACAGCTTCAGCAGCGACTTGTTATTTCAGGACTCGTTAACTAACCCGGTTAAAGTGGACTAAAGTCAACAGTAACGCGTCCTTTATTTATTTAGACGGCGAAATGAAGTAAGTGTCTGAGTCAAGGGGTGGAGTGCAAATAACTTGTACCTCCCTGCATCAGTGCACTACATAGGGAAGGAAGTCATGTCTTGTACGCCCTAATTATTTCCGCTATGTAGTCAATAGAGAGCAGTTTGGAATTGAGCCATGGGGTTAGAGATTATTTAAATAGTGGAAAACCTATCTCATGGTTCATTAGACTATTTAATGACTTTAATGTTTCGAAAGATTTTTTTAAATAATTAAAAACCACAACAATTTATTTATTTATTTTTAAGAGTGTATGTATGTATGTATGTGTGTATATATTTATTTATTTATATATATATATATATATACACATATATATTCTCGTAGCTAACCTTACCTGTTACCTGACGCTTCTGTAGAAACTTAGTCAGCAAGCTGGCTAATCTAAATCTTTAGAAAGGCATACATATCGTGGGTGAAGGGGAAATATGATATTAGAATGTAATAAACTCTTTATTATGCTATTTATTTTGCAAAGTAGCTGAAAAAATAGCTGTGTGCTCTCAAAAAGTCGTTTTAACGTCACGGGCTTATTTGCATATTCATTGGATCGTCTTGTTCATTTGCATATCAAATGGTGTTACATGAAGAATAGAGGGGTTTTTTTTAACCAAATAAATAAGGAATAATACACATGGAGGTGTGGTGTTATTGGAAAATAATGAACGACGGGGTGATATGATGAGTCCTGAGTGTTATTCCTCTTATACCACAGAGATTGGGCGTTACTATTTTCAGTTTATTGCAGATGTGCTTTTTATCCATTTATAGTTATGTTTGGTTGTGGAACGTCTGTGAAACAAGGTCCTGTTATCGCTTATAAACAGTCGTTCTGTCTGTCTCTGTGTTTGTCGGTCTGTCTGTCTGTCTCTGTCTGTCTGTGTCTCGCTCTGTCTGTCTCTCTCTCGCTCTGTCTTGAAGTTAATGAGATTAAAAGAAATTGGAGCTTGTCGTGTTGCAGAGAAACCGCAACTGCGGAAACTCCTCTGTCTTGTCTCAGAAAACACTGTTACAAACCTCTGACACTGGAGACTCCTTCCATAAGTCTCCTTATAGAAAGCTTCACCATATCAGTGATTGTGCTTTTATTTTGTTATTTTATTATTTTTAAAATAAAATTATTTTAAAATTTGATTTATTATTATTATTATTATTATTATTATTATTATTATTAGACTTGGATTGTGTAGATAGTCTGCCCCTGTCAATGAGCTGTTACTATAGAAACAGTGATGTATTCGAGCGGGCGCATTAATATAAACCTGTGAGATGAATTACAGCCAGCGCTTTTGTTATTGAAAATTAATCAACACCTTCTGACCAATCATCATAGAGAACTCAGAAACACCGTGGGATACGTAACGGATATCTAGTCATCACAAATAATTAATTTTTAATTTGTGTATGTTGAGACATGCTTTAAGTCTCTCTCTCGCTCTCTCTCTCTCGTACATCAGAGATGCTACGAGCACAAGCAATACAGAAACGGCCTGAAGTTCTGCAAGCAGATCTTGTCCAACCCCAAATTTGCAGAGCATGGGGGTAAGATAGATATAAACATTGCCTTAATGCTGTGTGATGGTTTAAGCCTGATTTTGAGGTGTATGACGAACATAAATCGCTGTCTTTGTGCCTGTCTCACTGTAGAGACGCTGGCGATGAAGGGACTGACTCTGAACTGCCTGGGAAGAAAAGAAGAGGCGTACGATCTGGTCAGAAGAGGCCTCCGCAACGACCTGAAGAGTCACGTCTGTATCCTCCACAAAGCCGGGCGTGATCTTTCTTTTGTTAGTAGTATTTTAACTGCATTTTAAGGAAGTCATCATTTTGTAATCTCTTCGTAATAAAAAAGTACTTATTTGAGGAACATGGTTTTAATGAACGGCCATAAAACACCATCTAGTTTTTTTTTTTTAAACACACTGAACGTTGACCTCGTTAAAGTTGTGTGTGTGTGTGGGTGTGGGTTCCTGTCCTTGACTCCGCCCCCACAGGCTGGCACGTGTACGGTTTGTTGCAGCGCTCTGACAAGAAATACGACGAAGCTATTAAGTGCTACAGAAACGCGCTGAAATGGGACAAAGACAACCTGCAGATCCTCCGAGACCTCTCGCTGCTGCAGATCCAGATGAGGGACCTCGAGGGATACAGGGTGAGGCAGAGAGAGAAAGAACCATAGAGCAAGTGTGTGTGTTATAGAGAAATGTGTGGTGCAGGTATGGTGTACTAAAACTAATCTCTCGTGTGTGTGTGTGTGTGTTGTAGGAGACCAGGTACCATTTGCTGCAGTTACGTCCGGCTCAGAGAGCATCATGGATCGGTTACGCCATCGCCTATCACCTGCTGCAGGACTACGAGATGGCGGCCAAAATCGTAGAGGAGTTTCGCAAAACCCAGCAGGCATGTTGCAAATATACAGTCGAAGTTGCTTGAAAGTTTGTGAGCCCTTTAGAATTTTCTATATTTCTGTGTAAATATGACCTAAAACAACATCAGATGTTCACACGAGTCCTAAAAGTAGATAAAGAGAACCAAATTAAACAAATGAAAAAAAATATTATACTCGATAATTTATTTATTGAGGAGAATGATCCAAAATTATGTAACTGTGAGTGGGAAAAGTATGTGAACCTTTAGGATATGCAGTTAATTTGAAGGTGTGTTTTTTTTCGAC
>JANDJT010000217.1:26578488-26588984 GCA_024331685.1 Stegophilus panzeri | reverse complement strand
TTGCTTGTATTTTCTCATTTGTAAGTCGCTTTGGATAAAAGCGTCCGCTAAATGAATAAATGTAAATGTAAATGTACCACCTGAACCACACTACTGCACCATTGTGACTTTATATCTCACAACTCTGACATTTTTTCCTTGCAATTGCGAGTTCATATCGCACAATTTCGACTCTTTTTCTCGCAATTACGTTTAGAATTTACATCTCACAATTCTGACTTTTTTTTCTCGCAATTTAGACATAGTACCGGTTTTCCTTGACAAGCTGGTGAGCGTTGTTCTTGCTGTGTATAGCCTATTTACAGAGAATGATTGATGCTTTTTTCGGTGCATTCTTTGTAACTCTCAAAACGGTGAAAAGTGGATGTCTAAATTGTGCGAAATAAAGTCAGCATCGCGAGATGTAAACTCGTGAAAAAAAAGTCAAAACTGTGCGATATGAACTCTCAGTTGCGAGGACAAAAATGTCAGAATTGCGAGATGTTAGCTCAAATTTGCGAGAAATAATTCTCACAAATAGGCCTAACGTTTTCATTTTTTCCCCTCCGTGGCGGAAATGGACTCCCCGAGTTTATTGTTAACGACATTTGTGAAGTGTGCAATTTTTAAAGCTTGTTTTGTTTGGGTTTTTTTTTTTCACCTGAAAGCCATGCGTCGATGAACAACACACCGACTGCGATGTTGTGCTTCAGTCCGTACAACGTTACGCCACCCTGCACAGAGATATTACGCTGTAGTACCACATATTACATCGTAACGTAAGTTTAATACACTACATAGCGCTAGACTGAATGTAACCTATAGCAAGGATAAAATTTGGTAGAGTAACAGAATTATAGTAGGCACCAGGTTCAAGTTCTTTAAGGTCACTTTGAAATCCAGTCTTTAAACTGAAACCTTATAAAAATGTATTTTGTGAGAAATTACATACACAAAGTGTTATCTGAAGATCTGAGTTAGAGTAGAGTTATTACATCATAAAATATAAAAGCCAATCAGGTTCCAGTATGTAAATTAAAACCATGCAAATGACCTTACACAGGTTTAGCAGAGGAAGGGGGTGGAGCTTATGTATGATTGGGAGTGGTTGTCATTTCTGGAATCTGGACTGAAGTGTGTGTGTTTCCGTGCCTTTTTATCGATGTCTAGTAACGTTTTTGCCGACCAATTTATTTATGAAATAATGAGACTGACCGCTGGTACAGTGAGCAGATCTTCTGAGGTCACACTGACGTCATGGCGTAGCTGATGGAGCTGGTTCGGTCCCGTACAATGGAGCTGGAACAACTGTGACGGAAGAAAACAGAGAGAGAGAAGAAGACGTTGGTAAAAATGACGAGTATTCGAAGGTTACCGAGTCGAAGTTTCACTCTCAAGTCCAAGAGCATGATCGTGTCAGATACTGTATGTGATATGAAATTTACTTTCTGCATCGGCTCGATCAGGTTCATGTCGTAGACCATGAAGCCGTCGACTCCTGCTCGGATTTCCAAGAGCTTCAGTCTGAAGTTACGAAATAAAGCAGCGCACGTGACATGATTACAGTAACAGCAGCAAAGTTGTGACCTTGCTATTATAAGGTTCTGACCATTTCGAGATATCATAGTTTTAACAAAACTATAAAATACAAAAAAATTTACATTCGAACCAGTGATTAAATTATTATTTTGTTTAAAGATCTTATTTTTTGATTTAGTACCGCCCTTCAGAAGCTACATAAGATATTTAAATGTCTCCCGGAAGACAAAAGAATAACAATTTACACCGATCATCCTGTTCAAAAGTTTACCCCCCCAACAGCCCTTAATGTATCGTGTCGCCTTCTTGAGCATCAGTGAATGTTTGTACCTTTTGTAATAGTCGTGTTCGAGTCCCTCAGTCGTCCTCAGTTTGAAAAGACGGATCTAGACATCATATAGCCGCGGTTAAAAGTAAAGGAGTCAGATATGTAGAATATGCTGGAAAAGTAAAGAATGTGCAGGACCTGGAGGATTTTTTCTGAAGAACAGTGGGCGGTTTAACTGCTCAGGACAAACAAGGGACTCATGAAGAACTCTCACAGAACATAAACACATCATGTCGTCGATCATCCAGGTAACGACACACGGGATTAAGAATCGAGCGTGTGTAAACTTTTAAACTGGTTCATTTGTGTAAATTTAGTTATTACTGAATGAACTGGGTTTTTTTTTTTGCAATTTGTATGATCCTTTCAGCTAAATGTTACTTCCTCTTCCTGGTGTTATTACTTTAGGAACTGAACACACTAAACGTATTGTTGGTATAAATTACATTTCTAAAGGTACACAAACTTTTGCACTTGACTGTATCGTTAAAATGCATAATAATGAAATAAAATCTTCAGAAGCTCTGAAACTCCTGCAGACTGCCACAGTGGGAATATCAGATCATAAATATCAGATGATTATCATAACATAGATTTAAAAATGAGACCTAAAGGTTTTGTGCTAGAGGAAGGTTATGAGATCACATCCCAGGAATACCAAAGAGCCAAGGCTTGGACCCTTAACACTCGAGTGCTTGGTTTAAAGCATGAATCTCTTTTAATTGAGCAGCTGATCTGCTGTCTCTTGCCTGGTGACGGTGTTCAGTACAGTCGTGTACAGTGAACCGTCTCTGTGTGTGGGTAGCAGGAGTGCTGCCATGCCCCCGGTGGCCAATGCGCCCCTGCGATGGCACGTCTGCACCAGCAGCTCCATGTAGCTACGCAGGAAACGTTTCTCCATGTTCACGTACTTACTGCGGTCAGGGAGCAGGAACTCCGCACGATGACCTGCAGAGAACAGATGCGTTTATTTCTCTCTCTCTCTCTCTCTCTCTCTCTCTCTCTCGGTTAAATTCAAACTCGTCATTATAGTGTTTACATGTACACACCAAATTTGTTCACGAAGGACGCAGAGTAATCCCAGATGCCGCAGTTCAGACCGGCAGAGTGCTCTCGGAGCTCGTACAGGATCTCCTCCATCTCAAACGTAGCCAGTACACATTCGATCAGCACCGTCGCCTTGATACTGCCCACTGGCAAGCCCAGCTACCACACACACACACACACACACACACACACACACACACACACATGTCTCACTATCCTTCCACTGACAATAATTAAAGCAGCTAAAAATCTCAACTCTAACCAAACCTTAACCTCACTAACCAACAGGACACCTTTTGGCTCTTTAACTCTTTACCAGAGGCCCTAAAATTTTGGTATTTTGGTTATTTTTGTACCTAGATAACGAGGTTCAAATGATATAATTTGATTGTGGCACTGGTATACTGTCCATTTTATCTCTCTACCAGTGTTATTGCGGAGAAGTGTGAATTGTTTGCCCAGCAGTGGGCTCACACCCCTCCCCTTTCCCATCGCCCTGCTCGCAGACAGCGAAACACTGAGTCACGATACTCTACACACAGAAACCCAACAGTGTCCTGACTCATCTTATAACAGACTAAATTAATTCATTTGTTTATAAAATTGATTGAAAATAGCACATAAGTTGATATCCGTTCTGCCAGAGGAATTGAACGTCAGTGTACTGGTAGTTTGCTACATTTTTTTTTTTTTGTACTAAAACAAACAAACAAACAAAAAAAACCACACAAACATTTTTCCTCATGAGGACCAGACAAATGCCCCCTCTAAGGTCAAATCGAAGGCCCTAACCTTCTGGGGACCCACAAAGATATCCCGCCCCCCCAAAACACACACACACAAGGACACACATTATGGGTACACGATACGATATAATGATAAAAAGTGTGGCTTTTATGTACGTTGCTTTATTCTGTTTTCACTGAGTGTTACACCCTTTATTGTGTATTCTATATCTAAATCAGGGGTGGCTCAGTGGTTAAAGGCTCTGGGTTACTGATCAGAAGGTCAGGAGTTCAAGCCCCAGTACTGCCAAGCTGCCACTGTTGGAGCCTTGAGCAAGGCCCTTAACCCTCAATTGCTCAGTTGTATACATGAGATAAATGTAAGTCGCTCTGGATAAGGGCGTCTGCCAAATTCCATAAATGTAAATGTAAATTAGGGATGCACCAAGATTTGGTGAAAGTCCCAAAAACATAAATTTTAAGAGTAAAAATGTTGATCATTTTTGATCGAAGTCCTTTTCCACTGCAGGATTAAAAGACCGGGTAAAAAAACAGAGCATTATTTTCCATTATCAAAAGCTTTTAAAAAATAAATAAATAAAAAAAATAAATAAAAATATTTGCAATTTATTCAATAAAGCAAGAATTGAATAGTAACATTAATAATAATAAAAAAAAAACAACCTTTACTTATATTTTCAATGTTTGTTACTTTGTTTAGTCCAGAGTGATCCGATTTGAGGTTTTAGCTGAAAATGTCCTTTTTGGTGCGTCACTATGTATATTCCTTTTTTTTTTTTTTTTTTTAATGTATTTTATTTTTGTGTCTAGCTTGATTTAATTACATCGCTTTACATTTCTAAAAGAGCAAACGTCCTTACCCTGTCCTCAGTCCAGAGAAAAATCTGATTCCACAACCTGGCCTCCAGGTAACTCTCCACCTAAAGAATATTATCAAATGTTATGTACAAACGTGTATCTCTGGTCACTGTTCCAGCTTCAGGCGAACATAAACAATGTACAATATGCAAAGAGTACAGAATCATTTCCTCATTTTACACCTGATGTTTCAGGAAATCCAGAGAATCTTCACAGTAAAACAAACAAAGATAATATATTTCTTCTGATTGAAAGAAGTGATCATGAATACACTGTATGGTCTATCTATGATATTGAACTAATTAGGCTTTTAATTCTACTAAGCTGAAATGTTTTGCTAAGGTTCTGACTTTGGACAGGTAGAAAAATGGCCCGTTCTGGTTCTCAAGCAGCAGCTTTGCATTATGGAACATCAGCAAGCCAAAATCGAAGAGAGGACCAGGAACCTCCCGACCTTTTACCTGTAGATACAACAGACACAAACATAACGACAAGACACCATTCTACTGACTGACAGGATGGTCGAATAGCCTTTAGGTACTGTGTTATTAAATAAGCAATGCTAGAGTAAATCTGTCATTATTACCAACATGTTGTGCTCCACCATGTTCCAAGCACGAGGGCGGAGCATAAGAACCGGGGCCTGGGATATGGGCGGGGCATCTAGTTGAAGAGGCAAAATAATACTTTGTGACAAGTATTAAGATTTTGCATCGACCTTGAATAGTAATTCATTCACTCATTCATCAGGTCAGGGTCACGGTGGATCCGGAGTCTAGTTTTGTTTTGTTTTGGGGTTTTTTTCACAGGTACTTTTGGGATAAAATTCAGTACATAGCAATGCAATCAGTATATCAGATTTATTGGCAAATGTGGAAAATACGCACAGTGCATCAAGTAGCAAAAACTCACCATGAAACTGATTATGCACGACCTTATAAACGTTATAAATGCCCTTTATCTGATTGTAGTATGTCGGGCAGTTGCCGTCGTCAAAATCTACCTGCAAAAGAGCACAACAAATTGATGTTTCTGTTATGAAGAACTCAGGATACAGATTACACGGAGGTTTAGGAGACCAGTGAAGATTTGAATCCGCTTAGAAAGAACCTTTCTAAACTATAATTGAAGCATTTTTGTACCTGAGAGGGCAAAAAAAAAAAACCTCAATCTTAATCAAAATCGAAATATAATAAAATCTAAAAAGTCTACACAGAGCTGTTAAGATGGCAGGTTGAATTAATTAAACCATGACAAATCATTTCAGAACTTTTTCCACCCTCGATGTGAAATTACAACATATGAAAATGAAGTGGAAAAACAATCAGAAACATTTTAGGGAAAAATAGGAAAAATAAAAACTGTTTGTGACATCACCAAGAACAGGATGTCCCTATAAAAACTTACCAGGGAGGCTGCCAGGAGACCTACAGCAACATTAAAGGAGCTGCAGGAATATCTGACGAGTTCTGATTACTCTCTGCATGTGACAACAATCTTTCGTATTCTTCACATGTCTGGGATATGGGGTAGGGCGGCTAGACGGAAACCCTTTCTCACAAAAAACTTCCAAGCTCAACTAGATCACCCCTAACTATGTGGCAAAATGTGTTATGGTCTGATGAGACCAATTCTAAAGGTGTAATAATTCCATAAGGTATATTTGGTGCAAAAAAAAAGCACATCAATAAAAGAACACCATTCACCCACGCTGAAGCATGGTGGTGGCAGCATCATGCTTTAAAGCTGCTTTTCGTCAGCCAGAAATGGGGCTTTTATCAAGGTGGAGGGAATCTGATTGTTTTTGACTTAATTTTTATACGTTCACATTGAAGGGGGGAAATGATTTTATCTTGGTTCCATTTTTTTTTCACCACAAAAACCTGCCATTTTAACAGGGATGTGTTAGACTTTTTATTTTATTTTATTTGAATTATATCCGTTGTATGTTGAATGCTATGCACAGCTGGAATGCGTACATAACTACTCAGCTTTTGCAACTTAAATGTTGTAGTTCTGAAATATTATTATTGCATTATTTTTTACATTATAAACAGTTTCGCATGTTCTGGTGTTTAGGAAAAGTACTGACTTCTGGATCAGTTCTGCTCACGAAGCCCACACCTGAGCTAATAAAATGTTGAAATAAACCTTAGTAAAGGAGTTTTAAATTCTGTATTACTTGTATTCCTTGCGCTGTTGATTTGAGGGCCTGCGTAAGCCGCTGCGTGTCACAGGGTGAAAGGTCACCGATGTCCACATGTCTGCACTGCAGTCGGACAGGGACGGGACTCACTCTCCAGGACGGATCGTTCCGGATGTGAGCCGTGTCCTCCATGAAACCTGGCAGCTCTTCGCTGAGATCCAACTGAACCTTTCGCAGGATTCTCATCTTCAGAACCTGACGCGTGACAAAATGGAGAACTGTATACACTCCAGAGTTTTCCCTACTCCTAACACACCTGAACTGTGGAATGTGGAGTATAATACCACTGATACTGCCAACGTTTTGTTTTTCACTTCTTTACCTTGTCCACCTCTGGTTGGAATCTGGAGCACAGATCTGACAGAAACCGCAGAGCTTCAGTGCTTAAGAGGGTCTCAAACGCCGTCTGCAGCCCCGGAGGTGGAGGCTCCACTTCTACGTTGTATGGTACCTGTGTGCCGAAGTGAAGAGGACTCGGGTTTGACCAATGGTTTAGTAATAATACTGCGATATTAACATATTGTTCGTTTTAGGTCACAAACATGCAAGCGTATTTTATGCCTTTTTTTTTAAAATTAAAAATGCTGTTCCTAAAGACTTACCAGCATTCTCTTCAGACACTCGGTTCCACTTAAGTTGGACTTTGGTAAGGGTCATCGCACTTCTGGCTGGGAAAAAAAACTGACAAACCAAACATGAGCAAAAACAACTGACTCCGTTAAAAAAAAAAACTTATTTAATTGTTTAACACTCATTTAAATCTTTATAGACAGCATGTACATTTCAGGTTAAGGGTGGGGATTGGGGGCCAGTTCATGTTTTATACATTCAAATGCTATAGAGAAGCAGAATTTTTTTTAATTACTTACAAAATTGATGAAGTTCATGGAATAAAATATGTTCTGTAAGGCAAGTGCTTAATATGAAGCATGAGAATAGCAGTGTGAAATGCTATTCTGCTTGAAATCATATGTGACTGTATAACCGTCCTATATATTTTAAATATTGTCTTTTTAATGTATTGTTTTATTATACATTACTTAAATGCACTCTGCAGACCTGTTTTAAAGGTTTATTAACTTTTTTTTAATTGATATATTTAACAATGGAAATAATAGTCACAGAACAGAAAAAAATAAAAATTCAATGTATATTGTACATAGATCAGCCATAATATTAAAACCACCTGTGTAATGTTGTGTAGGTCCTCTTTGTGCCACCAGAACAGCTCTGACCCGTCGTGACATGGACTCCACAAGACCTCTGAAGGTGTGCTGTGGTATCTGGCACCGAGACGTTAGTAGCAGATCCTTTAAGCCCTGTAAGATGCGAGGTGGGGCCTCCATGGATCGGACTTGGATTGGATTGAGATCTGGGGGATTTGGAGGCCGATTCATCACCTTGAACTCTTTGTCATGTTCTTCACACCATTTCTGGGGAATTTTTGCACTTTTTATAGGTACTAATCACTGCGTACCGGGAACCTGCCATTTTGGAGATGCTCTGATTCAGTCGTCTAACCATCACAATTTTGCTCTTGTAAAAGTCACTCAGATCCTTACGCTCGCCCATTTTTCCTGCTTCCATCACATCGACTTTGAGAACTGACTGATCACGTCCTCCCTAATAAAAAAACTCTCGACAGGTGCCACTGTAGTGACAAAAATCCAAAAGTTATTCACTTCACCTGTCAGTGGTTTTAATGTTATGGCTGATCAGTGAATATTGTAATGTATTTATTTAAACTATTTTAATTAATATAACAACAACAACAACAACAACAACAATAATAATACATTTAATTATTTAAATTAAATAAAAATCAAGTAAAGTCTTAAAGTTTATATATTATATTTTAGATAATACACACTACCGGTCAAAAGTTTGTGGACACTATGTTTCTCATGACCTTAAAAAACCTTTTGATCTGAAGGTGTATGATTAAATGTGTGAAATCGGTGTTGTAGACAAAAATATAACCGCGCCAACATAGGCCTATTCATTTTTTTCATTAGTAAACTAACATTTTATTTACAAAAAAAAATAAATATTTTAATCGAACAAAATGCCAAGAATACATTTCTGGAAATTGTAGTCTACTTTGAAGATGATAAAATACTAAATTATTTAGATTTATTTATGTATTTTTTATTTTTATTTATCACAACATAATTCCAATAGCTCCGTGTATGTTATTCCAGATGACGTTTTGACGACTTTATTCTAAAAATGATGAGAAAAAATATACATATAATTAAATAAAGAATGAGTGTGTCTAAACTTTTGACCGGTAGTGTACATCATATTATATGTTTTCTTCTTATTAGAGAAACTGTGCTATATAAAACCTCGCGAGATTTCCGCGCGATGTCACTCCACTGCGTCATAAAAAAAAAAAAAAAAACAATCATAAAACAAATCTCGCGAGATCTTGCGTTGGGTCAGTACGTGGCTGAAAACCAAAACAGTACAGCAGGAGGAGCAGCAGTGCAGGAGAGAGAGAGAGAGAGAGAGAGAGAGAGGTCAGAAATATGGAGTGAGTCTAATCCGGACAGGAGTATATGCAAGAAAGAGGAGAAGGTATCAATTAATATAACTGATTTGATTTAGTTTTGCTTGTTGCTCTGGGTGACTCAGCTAGCTAGGGTTGGAGCATCTGTATACACATACATGCTGCTGTTATCTGTTATCTCTGATTAAACACACACACACACACGCACACGCACGCAGAGTGAAGATGGCAGATATGGAGTCTTCTCTGGAGTTCAGCAGCTCTCTGACCAGCTCCACACTGCCTCCTCCCCGCACCCGGATCTTTAAGATCATAGTGATCGGAGACTCCGGGGTGGGAAAGACCTGCCTCACATACCGCTTCTGCGCCGGTAAGTTCCCGGACAAAACCGAGGCCACCATCGGGGTGGACTTCCGAGAGAAGCTTATCGAGATCGACGGAGAAAAGATCAAGGTGAGAGGACAGATCGGATCTTACTCAGTAACACGGCATTGGGAAAGGAAGCACATTGCTATGGCAATGACGTAACCCCTTAGTCGCTGTACCTATGACGTCACCCTTAGTAGTAGGTGTGATGCAATGTTTTGTTATGCCGGTTACTAGATCCAGGTCATCTATTAACCTTTAGTCAGGTTTATTTATTTATTTAGTTATTGCTATTATCATTTTATTTATTGCATATTTACATACACAATCTCTCCATCACATCACAGAGTCACAGTATTCATCTGTTTAGGCATTTATGTCAGGGATACAACAATCTGATTTTTAAAAAAGTATCGTTATCTGATTATCTAATCTGAAAATCAGCATCAGGTCAGATTTAAATATGTTCACCGGTCCAATCTCAAATCCAAACTAGAATTAGTGATATCAGTATCAGGGCTGAAGGGGTTTAAACGCTGGACCGGTTCAGATGAGATCGGCTTTAATATCAGATTTTATGCCATAAACAAATCAGGGGAAGATCAGACACTGTCTCAATCGTGCCGATGATCTGATACCAGGGGAACATGATGGATCAGATATTCGAAACAACGAATTTGTTAAAAAAAGAATGAAATCCTGTAGCAAATGCAAAATAATTTATTTTTACATATGAATATGCATGATTTTCCTGTGTTTTTAAAAGAGTTGTAGTAAAATGATCACATCGATATCAGCTGATACTCAGGGTTTCAGGATCAGATCGGTACTGATAGAGACCCAGCGTGGTCACTGTGGGGATGTTAGGATCGGATCGGTACTGATAGAGACCCAGCGTGGTCACTGTGGGGATGT
>JANDJT010000217.1:26565468-26575468 GCA_024331685.1 Stegophilus panzeri | reverse complement strand
CGCTCTTTCTTCCAGGTCCAGCTGTGGGACACGGCGGGTCAGGAACGTTTCCGTAAGAGCATGGTGCAGCACTACTACAGAAACGTGCACGCCGTGGTGTTTGTGTACGACGTGACGAGCGCGGCGAGTTTCCGCAGCCTCCCGGCGTGGATCGAGGAGTGCCGGCAGCACGCGCTCGGCCACGAGGTGCCCCGGATCCTGGTGGGCAACAAATGCGACCTGCGCCACGCCGCTCAGGTGAGCACGGAGCTGGCCCAGCAGTTCGCCGACGCCCACTCCATGCCTCTGTTCGAGACCTCGGCGAAGAACCCGCAGGGCGGGAGCAACGACAGCGACCACGTGGAGGCCATCTTCATGACGGTGGCGCACAAGCTGAAGTCGCAGAAGCCGCTGGTGCTGAGTCAGCCGGCCAACACGGTCACGCTGAGGGGGCAAGATCAGGACGAGGAGCAGCGTGGGAGCTGGGGCTGCACCTGCTGGAGGAGCTAGTGAGAGAGAGGAGGGGCTAGATCGGTCTGAATTTACTACTAGACGACTAAATGGGTAGCAGGTTTAAAAGATTCGAAATCTCCAAAGTGTTCGTGACGGCACACGTCGCAAAACGGACGGATCGGCTAATAAGGACGACGGATTAGAGGCTGATAAACTGCATCCTAGGCGTGATCGCGACACTAAACACTGCAGTGTGTATACCGAACCCTACACATGTTCCTGTGCTCCTGGAAATCCTTAACTCGAGTGTGATTCAGATTCAGACATGAGTTATATTATATATTTTAATGACACAAGAGATGCCATAAAAAAAAAAATTACTCTGCTTATTAGACTTTAAGGCTGTGTTTCTTCTTTAAAGCTGAATAACATCATACTTTTATTAAACGGCTACTCGGATTATTAGACGCTCAAGACTCTGAGAGAAGAGACTCACCGATACAAGCATGTGGACACTATAAGATTACGCTCAAACGGATATGACAGAAGGTATTTTCTTCTTCTTCTTCTTCTTCTTCTTCTTCTTCTTCGTACTGTAACCCTTGAGACCACTGCACTAGGAAAATAACTGTGCTTACGCAATGCGCAAACTTAAAAAAACAAAAACAACAACAAACAAACAACCGTACCCGATCGTAAACGTTCATCGCATCAAGGTTTACGTTCTAGATGTTTTGTTGCTGGCGCTTGTCACCTCGTTCTCATCGTTTCATATCACCGTACAGTGAAAGTGCGTGTCTGTAATAACCGGAAACCGGTTCGGCTTTCGGTGTTGTTTTGCGCCACAAAAAAAAAAAAAAGGAAAAAAGATAAACGACGGTCGCATCTAACTGTCGTATCATTCGTCATAACGCCTCATCCTGTGGAGATGATATTGCCGTGTGTAGGTGCTGTGCAGTGCAGTAGAGCAGAGCTCAGTAATAATAATAATAATAATAATAATACTAATAAGAATAATAATCACTCATTAATTATTTGGGAATTTTAACAAGAATGTGAAAAGATTTATGTGACGCATAGCACCTACGGTACGTTCTCGGTGTCCTGTGTGACGGGGTGCATCACCGTTCACAATACGATCACGATATTTACTACAACTCCCTTCTCACTGACCCTCTGCGGCTTATTATTATTATTATTATTATTATTATTATTATTATTATTCCGAGGGATGAAAACGTGAGCAGATGTCCCTGTGCTGCTTTCCAAATGGGACTGATAAAAAACTAATACACTTCTAAGCTGCTTCTTCGATACTATTGCATAGAGAAATACACGAATACAAGAAGTCTTTCCCATTGGCTGGCAACAGCAAACCCCCCCTCCCCCCCCCTTTTTTTCTTTTATAGCAAGACGTAATATAACGTAGATCCAGTCAAGAAATGTAATCAATGCTAGTGACTGTAAAGCATTAAACCAGGTTTGTGTTGACATTTAACAGGTTTTCGCTCTTGTGGTATTCGCCTTTATGGTAGATTTTTCTAGCTTTTTTTTTTTTTTTTTTTTTTTTTTTTTTTTTTTTTTAGGAGCTGATGCTAAGTGTAGTTACACGGTCGTTTTTAAGCCGCTAAGCGCTTATGTTCGTCCGTCCCGTCGTCCAAGATTCTACGTTAGTGCGACGTATACGTGATAACGAATAATTGTTTTGTTGGAAAAACCAGCAGACGAGCTGATTAGATTCAGGGTCAAGGTCAGAGCAAGGTCAAAAAATATTTCCTCCGTGTACTCCGGTTTCCTCCACCAGTCCAAAGACGTGCGTCGTAGGCTGATTAGCGTTTCCAAATTGTCCGTAGCGTGTGACCGAGCGTGTGATTGTGCCCTGCGATGGATTGGCACCCCGTCCAGGGTGTCCCCCGCCTCGGGATAGGCTCCAGGCTCACCGACGACCCTGTGTAGGATAAGCGGTACGGAAAATGGATGGATGGCTGGATCTACGGGAACGTGTTCTTGACAATGCCTTTATATATTGTTCGTATAAAAAAAAAAAAAAAAAAAAGAAGTAATATTTGAATAGTCATCACTAGCTAATTAGCCTCGGTCATTAGCTAGGTTATGCTTGGCATCGATATTTCCATTTCCTTAGTTTGCTTTCCTAAATCACGTATTCTTGAACGAGATTTGAACTTGTAATACTACGTAATTCTTGAGAAATACGGAAGTTTTTCTCAACAATTTTCCTTGCTAAACTTACCATGAAGAGACTCGGCTACGTTTTTGTATGCTGTAATTATACTTAGCATCAACTTTAAAAAAACAAAAAACAAAAAAACAACAAAAAGTACTACCAAAGTGGGCTTCTGACTAACGGTGCAGTAGTCGGAACGAACCCCAGACAGTGATCATTGTCAGCGATCTATATTAGGCTAGATCGATACTTCCGCTCCGTTTTTTAAATTTTATTTTATTCCGCGAATGGCGAAGGAATAGGAGTAACGAGGATTCAGACAGGAGTGAGGGATTTATAAGACTAGATCCTACAGTGCATGGAAATGTTTTAAACATTTAAACAAGAAGAAGAGAGCGCATTGAAATAATGCCGTAACCATAGCGACAATTGTGAGCTCGAATGGGGAGGGGCTAGAATGCTAGCTATAGTAAATCAAAAGACATTTAGCTGGCTGTTTAGTAAAACATATACAAAGTGTTTATTTTATCTTATTTTAAAGCTACTAAAGACTAAGCAAAGATAAATGCCGTGTGTTGTATGCTGACTTCAGAGCTGTAACGTGTGGCGCAGAACTCGTGTATATATATAAAACGTGCTGCGTTTACTGTGTGCATGGCGTTCTCATATTACTGTAGCAGAAGGATAAAGTATCAGCGTCTCACTCAAGCAGCCTGCAACCTTTCAGAATGACTAACGCAGCAAATGTGTGTGTGTGTGTGTGTGTGTTGCAAATCAGGCCAACATGCACGCCTGATCTGAATCGTGGCTTGTCCCCCCCCCCGCAGCCGCAGCAGGTCCTGTGGCGCGCGCTTTAGAAACCCTTCAGGCGTGGACATTTTCAACATGGTTAATTCATCAGTCTTGAATGCTTTACTGCTCTTCTGTGAGTGAACAGCGATGTCTCTCTGACTGCCATGAGCATCCACATTTGTTTTGTTTTGCAAAGGAAATGCAGCGTGTGTTCAACAGGGCAAGGGTGAAAGTTTGCACACCTCCTCACTGGTTATGGGTTCCAGTATTAACAAAAAAACCTCTGTTTTACGATTGATCCACAAACAATAGAGAACGGGAGACTCCGGGATTTCGTGATCGCTAAAACGAACGCCAAACTCAAACGCGATATTCGTAGGAGCGTGCAATCTGTCAAAATTTTCCGCAGGTTCGGGCCGAGACGCGTCGTCAAAACGTGCGTTTGACCGAAACCCCTCTTCGATTCACGCGAGTGCAGCTAGACGTTCTCGTTTACCAACAAACATCGGTGCGAAAGAGCGCGCAGAACAATCTCGTGCGATCGCGCCAATTCGAGTAGTTTTACGCAAAATAAGAAGCACAAGAAACTCGGCGAAATCCTGTACGGACTGAACAGAGTACGCTATTGGATGTCAATCAAAATGAAAAATCGATAACAATAACAAGCCAATCAATCAACGTGTGAATGGAACGATTGAACCTCTTATTGCTTATCTCGTAATGCTTTTCTCTGTGTTCTCATCTCAACTCGAATTTTCCCGCCTGAAAGATTTGCCTTCTAGATATACAGAGAATTCCTTAACGGATGCGAAATCAAATCGATCAACTTTACACATTATATTATTAGACAAGCACCTTGTTAACTTTATTTATTAGCAATATCACTGAAAATTGGTCAACAGTGGTTAAAATAAACAACAACAACAAAAAAAAAACCCACGGTTTTCGGCCATGAGAGGAAGGATTTTGACCAAAAAAAAAAAAAAAAAAAGGTTTAATAGGCATACAATAAATAAAATGTCAGATCTAACACTTTTACAACAAATGTTATTGTTAATGAGATTAGACGAGTGATCTGGAACAGAATTATTTCGAAAATGTTTTTATTTTTAAAGGTTTTGCCATAAGCCTCTTCGTCCTGATTCTTCAAAGGCAGCGTATGATGATGGCGAAGGTCAATGAGAACAGGTCAAAGGTGAGGTGTAAGGAAGAACGCACCAGGAACGGGCTTCGAGGGGCCAAAATCTACAAGCGAGAGGATTTAAAAGCTGAAAATCTGGAAGCTGAACAGTCTTAAGAGACTTAAATAACGTTAAAATATCGATATTTCGATTCGTTTCACTATTCATATATACGTATTAATACGCACTATTTGGGTATTTTTTTATTACTTATGTAAAACCTAATACGCTTAAGATGTCTGTTTCATTGTAAGGGTGTGCAAACTTTTCTTTTGGACTCAACTGTAGGATTATTGTAATGGGGAGGGGAAAAAACACAACCATGATGTTTAGCAGTGAAGACAATCTTGACGTTGTGGTGTGTTGGGGAGACTGGGTTGGGTGTTGTGGTGAACGTGTTTGCGTTATGTTTTGCCAAAAGTGGTTTTAATATCATTTCTGTGCCTAAAAAAAAAAAAAGAAGAAAATCCTAACAGGAAACCATGCCTCTCACGTCCTCTGGGATGATTTTGTTTCTCAGGATGTTTATATACACATATACATTTATGTTTCAATGTCTTCTGGTCAGCCAAACCCTCACGGCGTGGTTCAGTTCGATGCCTCTACAGCGTCACGTCATACACATCCGACAATCGGCCAGTTTCGCCGTTACGTCCCGGTCACGTGTCTGATTTCTCTGCCGTGGGACAAACCGAAAAGAATAAAGTCTGAAACTGGATTAGTGTAATTTTTTTGTTTTTGGTGTTTTCAAGGAACGTTGCTTGTTTTTTGTTTTTTTTTTTGTTTTTTTTTAACAGATGGAATAAAGCGCTCTTCACATACATTTGTTGTGATTTCTTCAGGAAGTACTTTTCACACAACACTGATTTAAAGATTTAAATCTTTAAAGTGCACCTGCTAACGACTACATCTGTATACACAGTAAATTCTGTTTAATGGCTAGGAAAGAAAAAGAAGAGCGCAGAAAAATGATCCGGAATGTTCCTGCGAGAAAAAGGCTTCATGGCTCAAAGCTGTGCATCTAGGTAAAAACTATTTATTAAAAATTAGTTGTTTATTTCACAATATATACAGGCATTTTGTGATAAATTAAAAAGGATAAAAAAAAAAAACAAAAAAAAAAACAGTGCATACGTTTAACATGGCACATAAGAGCTTCAGTCGGTAGAAAGGAAAAAGTGCGAGGAAACATGGAACTGGATTCGGGAGCTGCTTCTCTTCAGGGTTCTTACCGAGAGCTCGAAATCCACGGAGAGTGAACGGCGCGAGTGTTTACAGCGAGTGTACACTCAGGAGTGCGCACTTCGGTGCCTACGTGAGTCTGCTGTATGGAGGAAGGGCAGAGCGTTCCTGTTCCTGTTCCTGTTCAGGGCAGCGCTCCATAAACGACACGGGGGAGTTAAACAGCCGCTCGTCTCCACCTGCACGACACACAGCAGCGTCTCAGCGCACCGAAGCTTCAGGAGAAATCCACCAGCACCACTTTAATACTGATCTTTATCATTAACGTCATCTTCAAACACGTCCCAGATTTATTTCGGAATAAAATTACCGAGTTGACAAGACATTTCATCAAATAATCAAACAATAAAATCCATATAAAATACTTATTTTACAATTAAATTGACTATTAGATTATTAATCATATAATATAACCTTTTTTAATACAATTTATTTTAAGTACTTTCTGTTAATTGTCTTACATCTTATAGCTTTTTAATAAAACTCTTGTATTATATTGTAAGACTACTCATTTTGATTTACTGATTTTTTTTAAGCTCTTTGAACGTTATTTTTCTCTCTCTCTCACACACACACACACACACACACACACACACACACACACACACGTCTCACCATGCCATGAACAGACCAGTTCACCTGAAGCACTCGGGTCATTCTGAGGAACAAGCGTCTCCTATTAAAAAACACACACATCTTTCTAGGTTAAAAAAAAAACAAACTCTGAATCTTTCTAGGTTCAAACCCAGATACAGTAGAACCTTATAATCCTGAGGTCGTAAAATCTAGGGGTTAAGATCTAATGCTGTATTCGACTTTCCTTGTAACTGGTAATACGCCAGTTGGAATGATTTCATTTTCGACTTCATTGACAAAAAAACCCAAAAAAACCCCCAAAACGAAACACAGACACCTCCATGTTCATGTTTTTTTTCAACAAGCTAGCCAGCTAACTGTGATAACTGATGTATAATTTCCTCCTCAAAACAGCAAACTGTAATTATATATATATTAGTCATTGTTTTAGATTCAACAAGCTAATACAGTGGTGCTTGAAAGTCTCTGAACCCTTGTGGCAGACTTTACCCTGATCCTCTGTTCACCAAAGGAGACCCGAGTGCAAAACTGTATGTGGTAATTGCAGCCCTAACACCAGAGCAGCAACCATAGTCCCAGCAACCACTGCGAGAATGTCCATGTGAAACTGAGGTCCAAAACTATTTCCATCGTACTTCAAGCGGCACCGTCCTCAGCAATCTCCATGTCCAGTAAATAAATAAATGTCCAAAGTATAAAATTTTTACGTTTTCTTTGTCTACTTTTAGGACTAGAAAACTTCTAGGGTTCACAAACTTTCAAGCACCACTGTATATCTGTCCATGTTGATTGATCTAAAGCAATTATATTACACGGTATGTCTCAAGTGGTAAAGGTAAGAAGGTAAGAAGTGCTACTCTGTTTACTTCCGATGCTGTGAGAGGCCATTTTGATGTCACCTTGACGTCACTAACTGTTAAACTGGGAAGGAACTCGTAGACTCAAGTTGAGGGGGCGTTTACTTTAGCTTTTATTGATTGGAGGTTGGAGATGGTTCACAAACATCTGAGAAAATTTGTCACACTGTGCAACACTCAGGAATCAACACTTCAAGGTTCTTCAAGGTTCGCCAATGTGTCCCAACACACTGTCTCTCCTGGACGTCTGAAAATCTTCAGATATTGTGTGTGTGTGTGTGTGTGTGTGTGTGTGTGTGTGCGCGCGCTCACCATGCCTGTGACTGAATCGTAGCAGCCACAGAGCGGCAGACTGCGACACCCCATATACGCGATGAGGGAGGAGAAGATGAACGAGCCGACTCCAGCGAGCACCATGGTGCTGTTCGCTGCCTTCACCATGCGGCTCAGCACAAACTTCTGCACAGGACACACACACACACACACACACACACACACACACACACACACACACACACACAGAACACTCTTACTCGGAGAGAGCGATCAAGTAAGACTGGCTGTAACATTCCGGAAATCTTGGAAGATCTCTCGTGTACAGAATACACAAGGTAGAGTTGGTGTGATGCAGGGAAGGCTGTACCACTTCAGTGATGTGACGGGGGTGGAAAAGTTCGTCGTCTTCCTCGCCGTAGCTGAGCGTCACGCCGGCGTAAACGAATACGATCACGGTGGCAACGTGAGAGACGACAGATGAAACAATCATGACGTTAACCTTAAGGAAAACACGTGGGCAAAAATATACATTCAAGTGACCACATTTTTATTAAGGTCAAAGCATTAATCCAAGAACGTTAAAGGGATACTCCGGCATGTTTCAAGACAGTTTCTATCTACGTCACCCGTACGTGTGTGTGTGATTACTACAGCTAAAATAAATCATACAAAATACAGCCACTTCCCTTTACTTTGAAGTGTGAAAAACCCCCCACAAATCAGCTAGTTTACTCTAAAGTCACTTATAACAGAAGTATAAGGGCAGATGATGTTTAGCATATTAAACAGTTTTATTAGCATATAAAAAAAAAGTTTTGTAGTACCCGTGCACCACTAGATGGAAACTGCGGCACCTCTGTGTGTATACACTGACTTAATAGTTTGTAGCTAATGCATAGTCCCCTCCAAAAGTATTGGAATGGCAAGGTCAATTCTATTCTTTTTCGCTATACATTGAAGACATTTGAGTTTGAGATCAAAAGATAAATATAAGCTATTTCTCAGCTTCAAAATGGCTTGCTTTTCTCCCGTAAACAGCTCTCTGGTCTTCATGTTGGTTTATCCTTTTTAAGAACAAATGCAGTTTTCACAGGTGAAACCTAGAGCTCAAACCAGGAGTAGACACTCAGAGATATTAATTCTTTAAACAATCAATTTAACAGGGCACACCGAGAAGGTCCTGGCTGCAGCCTGCAGAATGGGGCGGGGCTGAACTTTTTGGCAGGGCTACATGTGTCGCTCCACCCATAATTGGTCTCATTGGTTAGTGGCAATGTAATGACGTCGACGCCCTACCCCTAACTCAACCCTTAACCCTGACCCCTAACTCTTAACTCCAGAAAGTGCAGCTGCGCCCCATTCTGCAGGCTGCATCGAGGTCTATTGGGAACACCTGGGCAGCATGAAACACCTACTGTATCAGTCACATGCTCAAATATTTTTGATCGCTTGAAAAATGGCTGAGTTCAAACAAAAGGTACCAAGTTGTTTAACACATCTAGATGAATATATGAGGAATTAAAAGCTGGGATTCTGATCCATCATCTCATATTCATCTTTTAATCGCAAACTATTTTTTAAATCACAGCAGCATAGTATTTACTTAATTAAATCTTCCGGATTTCGAATGAGACGTTAAACCGAGGTCCTGACGCTCTGTGGTCATTAAAAATCCCAGGTACCTACTTATCGTAAAAGAGTACGGGTGTCCTGGTGAAATTCCCCCATTGGCCCTTCTCTATCATGGCTCCCTAATAATCTCTGAATTGGCTACATCACTCTCTCCTCTCCACGAATATCTGGTGTGTGGTGGATGTTCTGGTGCAAGAATATCACCAAACTTTATATACACCAAAATACACATAATGATACAAATCTGAAACTGACCAGCGTGGGGTTTTTCCTTTGTGAGGCAAAAAGTGCGAGCACGCCAGGGATAGCCATGATCTAAGAGAACGACAAAGAAGCACAGGTACTAAGTCCCACCAAAAATAAAAGCAAAGATCCTGTTAATGATTCATAATGAGGATATGCACTGATATTGAGTATATAACTAATTAACAAGTGACTAGACAGTTTTGCTCACCAGCCCAGCCCACAGAGGAGCTCTGGTTTCGCTGAGGGTCGTGTCCATACGGAAAACCGCATCTATAAACCCACACACGACACACAAGCCGGCGCAGGCCACCTGCAGAACGCCCCACACGACCGCCAGCTTCTGGTTCAGTATGAAGTGCCTGTAGCGCTCCATGATCATGGGTCTTCAGAAACACACAAGGGGGGTGTAAACTTCTGAACAGGATGATCGGTGGACATTATTCATACTTTGCTTAAACATATTTTTTCATTTAGAAGCTACATAGATATTTACATGTTTCCCAGAAGACAAAATAATAACAATTTACACCGATCATCCTGTTCAAAAGTTTACACCCCCC
>JANDJT010000217.1:26552843-26565154 GCA_024331685.1 Stegophilus panzeri | reverse complement strand
GGTAACGACACACGGGATTAAGAATCGAGCGTGTGTAAACTTTTGAACTGGTTCATTTGTGTAAACTCAGTTATTATCAAGTCTTGTGGACTATATGTAAACATCTGTTATGTGAAATAGTTTATTCAGGGCAGGACTAAATAAACAACAACATGGGATTTTTTTTATTCCTCTTTTTTATCATTACCATTAAAAAAACAACAACAAAAAAAACACAAAGACAAATCATTTTACACATTATGTGCTGCATACACACACACACTAATATATATATATATATATATATAAAAATATATAAAGTGGATGAGAGGCATCCTAAGAGACTACAGCTGCTTTTCCTCAGTTTATTGTCTCTCCTATTTATCTGACAATTTCTATTTGCTTAAGGTTTTGATTACATTAAGATTATTAAATCTCTCAAGCTTCTTATCTTAAAAAACCCCTCTAATTAGTTAAAATATATAAAAGTATAGTCAGTTCCACTTGTACAATATATGAAGTGCACTTGAACCGGTCTTAGAGTGCGCATTAACGCATTTAAACGTGAACATTACTAAACACGAATATGAGTTCCGCTTCTTTTAGCGTCTCACAGCGAAATTACAGCCGAAAGATGAGGATGTGATGCTGAATACACACTATGGATACCAAAACAACAACAACAACAACAACAACTACAACAAAAACAACAAAAACAAAACACGCACAGAATTTACCTTCACTTCTTCTCTCCTGGACGTCTCGTCACTTCCGGAGTCTAGCGCGTGTCACTTACCTGCAAGCCGCGCAGGTGCAGTATCCAGGCCACGCCCCCTTCCTCGATTGTCGGCTGTCAGAGTGGGCGTGGCTAGACTGACTCGTAGTATTAGTTAAGTCCTATTCAAATGAATTAGCATTAGGCTAAATTGTGGCTTCTGTTTGTTCTTTATAACAAAAAGACAATAAATTGTGGACTTTAAATAAATACTTAAATAAATACTTATTAATAAATAAATACTTATTTTAATATTATGTTACACTAGAACGAGCCTTTGTTCGGATTTTATCAGGTACACCTGCCCACATAGGTATACATGTATGAACTGTAGCCCATCTGTTGCTACAGTAACTGAAGAAAAAACAACAATCACCCTGAAAAAGTGTGATCTCTGTGACTTTAATGAGACTAAGAGAGGTGCATAAATACATTGTGAGGATTCTGGATTACGTGTATAATCATCCGACCATGCAAGTAAAACGGGGCTGTAAAGTTTCAGCCCCCTTTTGGGGTCAGCAATAGTGTTTAGGCAAGGAGGGATTTTGTCCCCAGTTCTCTTTAATCTCTCTATTGATGATCTGTCGAAATGTTTGAAAGCCTGTAATACTGGGTGTATGATTGGAAATATTCTACTGAACCATATTATGTATGCAGACGATCTTGTGATCTTTAGTCCTCGTAGTGCTGGTCTTCAGCAGCTCCTCAATTAATGTTCGGCTGACGGGAGTGCAACCCGATGTGGTCTTCTGCCATTGTAGCCCATCCACCTCAACTGTTGTGCTTTCTGAGATGCTTTTCTGCTCACCACGGTTGTAAAGACTGGTTATTTAAATTACAGTAGACTTCAGCTCAGTAGACAGTAGACTGTCAGCTCGAACCGGTCTGACGGTTCTCCTCTGATCTCTCTCATCAGCGAGGCGTTCCCACATGCAGAACTGCTGCTCACTGGATGTTTTTTGTTTTTCGCACCGTTCTATCTAAACTCCTAGAGACTGTCGTGTGTGAAAATCCTAAGAGAGCAGCAGATTCAGAAACGTTTGAAGTAAAAGAACATTATCTGAAACTCTCGACCTGTATCTGCGTGATTATGTACGTAATTTGCACCGAGTGGCGATGTGCACGAACGACCAGGCGTACAGCCGTAATACTTACATTACTATAAAAGGAAAACAATGACAGTCATGTTTTAATGTTTTATTGATAAATCCTGGATTAGAGATTCTACATATCAAAGACCTGAATTCATTTCTTATTGTGATCTGCTACTCATTCCACTGTCTCTCTCTCTCTCACACACACACACACACACACATATAACGCGCTTTCACACTTTTCCTCTTACTGATTTAAAACAAAAGGTTTAAAATGAAACATTTACAGTGCATGAGCAGTGCTAATACTGTTCTGAAAGTAGAATAAGTAGGATCTAGTGTTGCGGTTCACTCTCGGTGCAGGTAGACTGAAGCTGAGGAGACAATGCTAACTGTAATAACTGCATTGCGAGGGTTTGAAACACAAACTGCGATGGCGATATCTACGGGAGGGTTAAACCGCACACTAATGGACTGCATTGCAGGTGCTTGTAGAGGTTCGCGTAGCAACAAAGAACACCTGCTGGGTTCGGTAGTGCATAGTTCTCACTTCAGATGAGTCATGGAGCTAATTCACATCATGCTGTGCTTCGGTCGCTTGAAATATTACTGCATTCATGACAGATACAGATGTTGAGATCTGTACACGTCGTAGCACCTTCATATTATAGAACAAGATACTGCAAAAGCCGGGCATTTCTCCCCGAATCCGTCGAGAACGATAAAGAGAGCAGGTTACGACGATACTATTACGACGAAGTGTTAAAGATACAGTTGTTTAGCTAAGAGCAAGACAATAAAAGAGGCAGATTTAGGTGTTGTTCTTTGTTTTGTTTTTTTTGGAAGGGGGTGGGGTTAACAAGAGTCCTTAACTCTTCTTTCAGCTTCTCTTTCCTGAAACTCACGTAGCTCCTGTTTGTACCAGTCTGGAGCCTCTGGACCTGATTTCCCAGAAGGTTCATGGTCGTAACCGTAAGCGACTGTGAGTTCCTCGTCTTTCTGAACCGCTCGGATTGTTCGGATGCATTTGATTGGCCCGAAGCGAGCATGAACGAACCTAACAAACAACAAGAGAGACAAGAGAGAAATGTAAGGTGAAGATATCATCAGTTCTAATACAATAGTGTAAATTTGACCAAAAGGTTTCTAATCCCAGGGTTGATTCAAAGTTATTGGAACATAATTAAAGTATTACAATATTAAGTATGCTACGGGTGCGAAAGAGCGAAATATCCGGTAATCGCTTCGGACTCTATTTGAAATACTACATTCAAAAGCAGTACACCATATGTACGCGAGCAATGTGAATATTCCTGGAATGACAAAGATGACAAAACCGGGTCCGAATTTCTAAATATGAAGATAGCCATGGCTATCTTTTCGGGCTGCTGTTTTACTGTCGATTTTGCTCTGGGGGATGCAAACTTTTGCACACAATTGTACGTCTGCTTGGGAATCCTGCACCTGAATCTGGGTCACGGCACCATTTTAACAAGCTGCTATGATCACTATACGGTTGTGTTGGAGATCTAAACAAACTACAAAGAGGAATGTTTTTGACTCTTAAGGATACAGTGCTGAACACGTGCTGCGTTATTTTCCACACGTGACATTTTCACACTCACGGGTCGTATTTGCAGTTGGGGGTAAATGAGTGATTGGCTTTGTGTCCAAGCGATGCACAGTAATTCTCTGTATGGTTAAAGGGTTCAGGAACATCAATCACTGTGTCTTCATCTAACGAAATGGTGTTCCCGTTCAGGGACCAATCACGGGCGTCCACCTGGCAACCCAAACCATACGATAAATTATTACAGTTCTCCTTCTCATCAGTTCACGCGTAGAGAACAATTATATTTAAAGGAGCAGTTTGTCATTTTTAGAGATCTCCTGCTGCCTGCGAGGAGAACTGTAACGAAAATACAAATCACCCCCTACCCTCGGTGACTACATGTGTATTGCATTTTAAAGGACAGAGCTAAATGGCTGTGCTTTGGCTGAAAGTGGAGATCATTTCTGGGTCAGAAAAACGGAAATAGAATCCTGAATCGAGATCCAAACTACGCAATATTCCAAAGATTTGATTTATTTATTCTTTTTAAAGTATTCACCACGAAACATAATTTCTGAGATGTTTAGATATCTTAAATGTAGGTTAATACAGGTTGAGAGACACTTTTAAAAATGACAAACTGCATCTTTAAATGTTGGGGGGGGGAGACGACAAACATATAAGCATTTGGCTGTTTTAATTTCCAATCCGCTATTTGGGGAAAAAAAACAAAATACAAAAACAACAACGACAACAACAACATTTTAATTGCAGACCAAGGTACACACTCATGGATACTTATATTAATATATTATAATTATATCTTTCTTGGCAAGTCAAATGTACAGGTTTTATGTACAATGCTGACATAAAATCGCACACAAACACACCTCAGAATGTGTGATGCGTACTCCATTGTAAAAAGCCATGACTGTGTCAGCGTCTGCATCAGTTTTGGCGAACAGGCCTTCTCCTGCCCCAGAGATCAGCGACTGCCCCACGTACACACTGTCGTAAACACACACATAGCCAGGAGTATGTTTAATCCACGGTGTACTTGTGTGAAGCGCAATAATCAGCCAAGTGTCTGCATTCAAACGATATACATGCAGGAATAACTAATATACTCAAAATATATATATTATTTATATATGTACTATGTATTATATATATATATATATATATTAGTACATGCAATCTATTTATAATTTTGAATAAATTGCCATATACTCATATAGGTATGACTCCTTATTCTGCATTTCAATCTAGCGGCTAAGAAGCAATCTGAGTGGCTCGTTCGAACAACGCGGACGTTGCTGACTGGCCCGTTAATCATATAACATTAAAACCACGGCCAATTGTTTCCCTGGAGCCATAGAGTTAAAGTCTGTACAGAGCAGAACGCATAGCAAAGACAACTATAGCTGTTATTCAGGAAATAAAGAGACAAATCGTTTGCGATACAGCAGTTTGTTCAAAACATACATTACATATAAAAGTCCTCGTCATACATTACATATAAAAGTCCTCTCTGAGCTGAATGTAAACACTTCAGTAAAGTGTTTACTTGTATGCAAGTATACATACAAGTGATTTATTTCTTATTTCAATTCATTAAAAGATAGGAGTATATGCTGTGAGCTTTTACATACACCGAAGAACTAATTCGCTTATTAGCGAGTCAATTTTCTCATGAATCGTTAGCTAGTTGTTTTAGACTGTTTATTTAATAAAAGAGTTCATTATTGTAGAGTGATTCATGTGTACTGTAAAAAGAAGTCACCGTTTTAATTAGCCTCATTTACGAGTGTAAGAAACTACAGGACACCGTATATGATGGACATATCAAACACACCATTCCATCCATTTTCTATTCCGCTTATCCTACAGGGTCGTGAGGAGCCTGGAGTATATTCCAGAGGACTCGGGGCACGGGGTAGGCAGGGGTCACCCTAGACGGGGTGCAAACCCATCACAGGGCACAACTGCACACACACTCACACACATGTTCACACAATACGGACAATTTAGAGACGCTCATCAGCATACAAGGCATGTCTTTGGACCGGGGGAGGAAACTGGAGTACCCGGAGGAAACCCCCAAAGCACAGGGGAGAGCATGCAAACTACATGCACACGGGGCAGTGGCAGGAATCGCAAATGTGCTAATCACTAAGCCACCATGACCACGTATTTAGACTAATCAGATGCAAAAAAACTAAAACAGTGAAAATCCTTCAAATGTGTCATTTATATTTGAAAAAAAGTTATGACATTATATATATATATATATATATATATATGGTTTCATCAGATTTAGACGGTTCTGGATTATACCAACCGCTGGCTCTCGTAGGGGTCGATCAGTGTTTTGTGAGCAGCGATACAGGAGGAAGTGGATTTGTCGTAGGAGTAAACAGGACCTGAGAGACAAGGACAAAGAGAAAAGGTCTTAACAAGTCTTAATTTTTTCATTAGCCAAACTGTAATATTCCCATTTGAGTTGTTTATACAGTCGGTATTTTATGCTAGCAGTTATGAAAAGTTTACGTGAAGGTACAGTGCACCACACTTGTGAAAATTAAGACTGAAGCAAACGCTTAATCTCAGGTAACAATACAACGAGGACAAAAACAAAACTAGACTACACCTGTAGGAGTCTCCGAGGTGCTGCTTTAAAGGCGGGACATTAATAAACGTCATGAAAATACAGGTGTTGCTAAAATAAATGACCGGTTGCTGTTCCCGGTGGTTTGTAATAGCTAGTTGAGGTTTCCATATCATCTGATATCACAACATAATGGAGCTTGATAATTTAAGAGGTGATATATGATTCCGTGTTTGTGATGGTTGTCTAATGGGATTCAAAGGTGTCCTATAGGAGTCTGATGGTGACCTCATGTGAGTTAATAGTCCTGATTTAATGGACCTAACGGCCGTCTGCGCTATTCGAAATGGCCGAACTGGTAAATATTCCATTAGGATACAATTCAATTTGCAGATTCGGTGTTTTCGAGCTGCAATACGAGAGCTGAAGGGAGTGCGGTGTTACTGACTGTCGGGCTGAACGGTGAAGTGAGGTCTGCCGTTCTCCTGATCGGTCAGCGTGGCCAGTCTGGCCTCGATGAGCTCCCCATCCACAAAACTCCCGTACAGAGCAGTGTGTCCGTCGGGGTAAACGTAAGCCACTGCTTTGCCTGTCATCTCCCCGTCCTCGTTGACCTCGCCCACCACGCAGCCTCGGTCCTACACACAACGATCGTCTGATTATAGACCGTCAGACCTGATAGATAGCTTCTGGATAAAACAGAAGCTCTACAAGGGTTGCACAAACACACAGTAAAACGTACCGGGTAGTAAATCCAGCAGATGCCAGAGTGGATGTTATCCTTGTACTGGCCCTTGAAGATCAGACGTCCTTCCGGGTCGAACTCCTGAGCGGGACCGTTGAGCTCTCCGTCCATGTAAGTGCCGTGCAGCACTCCGCCATCCTCGTAAGTGTACACACCCTGGCCCTGAAGTACATCGTCCACGTAGGATCCATCTAGAGTGCTGCACGGGAAAGCAAAAAGAGAATTATTATTATTTTTTTTTTTAAAACAAGGCGTTTTAACTAAACCATTCGTGACGTGCACGTCCGTTCATCTTCAAGAGGTACGGACGTCCAGCGTAGTAACGGGAGGTATGACGGTGTGAAATAGAAAAAAACTATGATTTTTCTATTGTGTTGTTCAAACTGGATGTGCATTACAAAGAACACACACATTCGTCTATTCTTATTCAGTTATTAGAACTAAATGAACTGATGTCTACAATGAGGGTTCGAATCCCGCCAAAGACGTACATTCTAGGCTGATCGACATTTCCAAATTGTCCGTAGTGTGTGATCGTGACGGTGATGGGTTGGCACCCCGTCCAGGATGTATCCTGAGTCCCATGGGATTGGCTCCAATCTCCCAGTGACCCTGTATAGGATAAGCGGTACGGAAAATGCATCGATGAGGTCTACAATTATTTTTAAACTATACAGTGATACAGACTTGTGCGATACTACACCGCAGCAATATACTACATATAATCCAAATGTATATCGACATTATCCTATATACCCTGCTTCGGTCAAGCTTCCAGGAGCCGATCAAATTCTCAGCAGTGCACGTATACTGAAATATACACGAGGTGCGTTATGGAGAAATGTATAACTAGGAGTATATCAGACTGTGTCAGAAACCACAGAAGCAAGAATGTCTGAGATACTGAACATCTCTGTATGCTTTGAGGAGCGTGTGATGATTTAGATGTTAAACTGCCACCTGTGAGATTCCTTTAGGCAAAACTACAGCTTGATGATTTATTATCAGGATATTACTGAAATTTAAAAAGAAGTCAGCGAGTGTGAGACAGAGCAAAGGTTCTCGACCTGCCTGTAATGAATGATTAAGAGTTATTGCCAGACTAGCAGTAAATATATATATAGATATATTACATATGACTCACACCGAGCCAATAACAGCGACGCTGTCTGTGTGTGTACGTGAGTGTGTGTGTGTCTGTGTAAGACTCTGACTCATCTGAAATATGAGTCATGATCATGTCTGAGAAGTTCTGTCTTGTGTAAGTGTCAAAAATAACACAGTGCTGTAAATCATCAGGAAGTGATGTTTAACGCCAAGTTGCCGCGTGTGGTCTCGCACCTGCCGTCGAAAAAGAAGAATTTGCCCTTTCCGTTCTTTTCTCCATGGAAAAAGTGGCCTTCGAAGCGGTCACTGGAGGAGTAGGCGACAGTACAGAAGCCATGGGGGAGCCCGTCATCGTCTACTGGGCCTGTGGACTCACGACACGGCCAGTCAGCACACAAAACTCACACACGTACATACACAAATCTATAACACAGATGTATAACTGCCCGTGAACTGGACTATTCAGCCTAAAAGAGCAGAAACATTCAGTGGGAATGATTCACGATTAGTTTTCTGAATGTCTGCTTCGTACTCATTAGAGACGAACACGTGAAGTGTTACTAGTGGTTAAGGGTCTTGTCCTAGTGACCTAAACGTTGTGAGATCAAATCCTACACCTGCCAAAGAGCCACAGCTGGACCCCTGAGACAAACGTTCCAAACCTTACTAAGATATAGTGTGTGCTTCTTGGATAAAAGGATAAAATTATCTATCAAAAGTATGCACTAAATACTCACTAGGTTTTAATAAGTCGATTAGGCATTGTAACAAGTATGTACATGTTACAGGCACTAAGTCAGCAGTCATTCCAAACATTAAAGGGGCTATTCGCAATTTTTAGATCGTCTCTGTCCACAAATAACCGAACTTATCTCTAATACTGAAAATAACCGCACATCCTTAAGTGTTTTATAACTTTATGCTTACAAATTTAAATGTATTAACCTTTTTTTTTTTTTTTTTTTTTTAACCATTTATAGTTTCATTTAATGTTGTGTAATGTCCAGGAGCCAAGTTAGTTCCCATTATCACTTACGTTACAGCAGCTATAAACAGCCGTTCCCTCACCAGCCTCTTTTTTTTCTCTCTTCAAGTTAATAAGACAAAAAACAAAACAAAACAAAAAAAAACATAGGTTGTCATATTTACCAAGAAACCGCAACGCGCAAACTGCTCTGTTTCGAAGTCCAGAAAACGTACTGACTGTACTACTTACACAGCACTGACACTGGAGACTCCTTCCTTTACAATGTTTAAAAACATACACAAAGCTTCACTATAGCGACTACATCGATCAGGCATTTTCTCTGCTTTTTAAACCGTTTATTATTAGGTTTTGTAGATTACGCAGGTACCGCCATCCATGCCCATGGGAATGAGTTGTTACTATAGAAACGACAACGTACGTGTGTATATATATATATATATATATATTAGAACGAGTGGATTAATATAAACCTGGGATTTACCCAGGAATTACCACCAGAACTAGTGTCAGATAAAAACTAATCAACACCTTCTGGGCTATCTGATCTGAGAATTCGACAGCGCTGTGGGTATTAAGTTGAAATAAAGATGTAGCACTACAGCTTTTTATTTGTCCACAAAGCTTCCATAATGGGGACATTGTGACGTCACAAAGTTGCAAATGCAAATGAGGTCATTATGAGGTTAAAGCATTTAAGAATCTCTCTGATGAACCTCTGACTGAAGTTATAATAAAAATATAGATAGATAGATGGATAATACTATTAATAATATTAATATTAATAATAATACACACACATACTTATCAAAAGTTGCCCTGACTGTAAACAAGACCAAAACAAGTAGCTTTAACTAGCATTTTGTACATAAGGATGATAACATTACCTTCTAAAACCTCATCCACATTGTCGTCGTCGCTGTCCATCTTTTATTTAAACAGTTTCTTGTCAAGTTTATATATATATATAAATATATCTATATTAAAAATAAATAAATAAATAAATAAATAAAAGCTTTTGTTTTAGTCTCAGAGAGGGAAAAAGACCGTTTGTCACAGCGTGCACGCGCACTTTACTTTTACAGCCGCCATGTCAAGTGTCGTTCCAATGCGCAAGCACAGCACAAAATTCCCCGGATGTTGAATGCACAGCGCTGTGAGAGGAACTGAAATCACTCGGCTCGCGCGGACAGGAAGACAGCGCGCGACGATCTACACGTCATACCCAGACCATACTTTGGATGAGGAATGCTATTGATATCGACGATTTTGATGAGGTCAGGGTTAACCCCATAAACCCCACATTTACACACACACACACACACGCACACATTAACCCACTTTATACAAAGACGATTCCACTTCTAGACTCCACTGACATTACACTTACAAATAAAAAATATATTTTTAAATATAGATATAACGCGTCATTCACAACAACATGAATAAAACCTACAGCACTTTGAAAACAGTATTTTTGCCCGCCCCAGCCCAATGTGACCATGTAACTACACAACATCGTTAAAATACTTAAAAACCTTAATATACTTATTACTTTTACCAAATCCATGCAACATCAGATGGTTCAATTGACTTTAGGTTATGAAAAATTGACATTTTGCGTCCCAAAGCGTTCACTCAGCCTTGTTACCTGAACACGTCCACCCTCGTGAAATATTTGGAATACTCCACCAGTCACGTTTGACCAGGAAGGTCAAAATTTCTTGAAGATCATGGGAAGAAGAATTGA
Source organism: Stegophilus panzeri (assembly GCA_024331685.1). NCBI lineage: Eukaryota > Metazoa > Chordata > Actinopteri > Siluriformes > Trichomycteridae > Stegophilus > Stegophilus panzeri. The sequence goes on along the minus strand of JANDJT010000217.1, from coordinate 26,554,559 downwards.
TGCTATATATATAAACTTTGAAAATCTATCTATCTATCTATCTATCTATCTATCTATCTATCCAGATAGCCTTTATGAATGCATATTGAAATGAACAAATTCAAAAAGACTGGACGTGTTGCGAACCAACAGAGAAGTAGACGTCCATAAATAACCACTGACGAAGGCACAACTGACATGGGACACCATAAACTCTGGGTATAAGTGATAAATTATTGAACTTACACAAAGTCTACAGGTATTTAAATACAGTAAATGACAGTGATTTCTGTTGGTTCGAACAGCTAATTTCACCCCTTGTTCTAACCTAAACCGTAACCCTTCATATAAGTTGACCATACAAGTAAGACCATGTTACAACACAATCAGTACGTTTACATAGACAACAATAATCCAATGTTAACCCGATTAAAACAATACTCTGATTAAGAAACTAACATGTAAACAGCAAATTTTTATTACCTTAATTAAAGTCATACTCGAAGTATGTAGACGGTAAGTACGCGGTTTGGGACGCAGCCCACAGCTTCAAGCAGTCGTCTATCTGCATGTATAACATGACAAATAATTAACTGCACTTGAAGCTTTCGAAAAATTAAAAATGAAACACCCAAAACTGTATATGGTCCCATAACGAAGACCAACTGTATGACTATACGTGAAATTGTGGAGGGAACGTCGGACGGCGTGGCGTGGGGACGTAATGACGTGTGCTGTTAATCGTTCTATGTTCTATGTTCTACATGTAAAACAGGAACATGAAAGGAATATTCTAAAAGCAACTCATGTAAACACCTTAATCAGAATATTGTCTTATTCAGAATAAGGTCAATAATTAGATTACTGCTGTCCATGTAAACGTAGTCAATGTCAGGTGGCAGGGAAGGGTGCATCTGCAGGTATGTTAAAATTTTATTTAGAATGGTCAGGTGATTGGCAAACAGCATAGACTATTTCCTGAGAAGTTTCCTGGTTAAAAGACAAAAACCGATCATCAGTCATGGAGGCGTTCATAACACAGCTCTTGCTCTCCGGAACTCTCATTTCACTTGCCGAGAAGCCGGAACTCTGCGTCACACCCTGGACCTCGAACTACTTGATTATTACTGTAAGGCTTTTAATATTTAAAGTGTTTCTAGGTAATAACGATATAATACTGAAAATCTCTGTGATGTAATGCCTTTGGCTGTTTTTTTCCCCTCATCTGAACATTATAGTCAACACTGACTAATTCATTGATCTTGCTTCCAGTTGATGCTAGTAACTGGAAAAGAATTTATATAATGTTTTACCACTCTGCTTAATCACCTGAATGGAGTTTAAAACCTTTAAAACCTTATGTTCTTTTACTTGGAATAAAGTGTGAAAAAGTTTTTAAATATATATATATATATATTTCTATTCATTTTAAATCAGCTTATTATATAACTCTCTCTCTCTCTATCTCTCTCAAATGTACGTTATTATTCATCATAATGAATATGAAAACTGCTGCAGATGTATAAATGATGAAATATAAAATTTACACAAAGTGTACAGGTATTTAAATACAAGACTGAACTGTACCCTTCATATACGTTGGCCATACAAGTAAGACCATGTTCAAGTTCAAGTTCAAGAGGTTTTATTGTCATTTCAGCCATATACAGTTGGTACAGTACACAGTGAAATGAAACAACGTTCCTCTAGGACCACGGTGCTACACAAAACAACACA
>JANDJT010000217.1:26459413-26471580 GCA_024331685.1 Stegophilus panzeri | reverse complement strand
CCCCTTTACTAACTGCTGCCTTTACATACCGCCCCTTTACTAACTGCTGCCTTTACATACCTCCCCTTTACTAACTGTTGCCTTTACATACCTCCCCTTTACTAACTGCTGCCTTTACATACTGCCCCTTTACTAACTGTTGCCTTTACATACCTCCCCTTTACTAACTTCTGCCTTTACATTCCGCCCCTTTACTAACTTCTGCCTTTACATTCCGCCCCTTTTACTAACAGCCCCTTTTACTAACTGCCTCCTTTACTTAAGTGCTCCCTTTAATAACTTCCCACTTTACTTACTGCTGTCTTTACTTAAGTGCTCCCCATACATACTGCCCCATTTACATACTGCCCTATTTACATACTGCCCGCTTTAATAACTGTCCCCTTTACATACTGCCCCCTTGTGGATCATCCCATTATGACTCCAGCAGGGCACCAGAATGTGTGTAAGGTATGTAAGTAAAAGATTTGTGTTAATTCACGTACTTGCGGTCGTATTCGCGTACTTGTTTGGAATACGTACGATACCTTGATCTAATTGGGTGATAACTAAGTAAGAACCCTACGTTCACAAGCCACATGCAAGCATTGCTCTTATCTGTGCATAGCGACACAGCTGCAAGTTCAGCGACCGCACGACACCTGAACTGAGACGACACAATAAAGCAACAAATTCAAACAACGGGCTTGAATAGTTCTATAGCATATGCGGTCCAACGTTTCATCAGTTCCCGACTAACAGCTTTAGTTCCTACCTGCAATTAATTCCCAGTTACTGTTGATGCTCAGAAGTAGAAGAAAAACTGTGGTTTTGTCTTATATCGTCATACACGGCCTATCAATAAATGCGAATAGAGACATTACAAAGTAAAATAAAGCTTTGAAGGAAGTAGCGTAGATCGTTGGCGCTTCTGCTGAGTGTACGTATCTAGTACAAGACTTAGCTTGCTTTGCTAATCTGCCTATGAACCCTAGCATGCAAACCAATTAGTGTGTTAGTCTAATTTGTGTTTAGAATAAAAAACAACAACAGTAGACAAACTAGAGACTGTACGTGTGAGTGATTTGTCGCGTGCTAGCGTGAACGTAGGGTTCGACGGACTTTCCGTTTTCGTACCGATGATGTTTGAAGATTGAAAATATTGTTTTGTGTTCCTGTTCGTCTCAGGTTCTTATCGATATCACAGAGCACCGCTTGTCATCAGACGGACCAAGACGTTCACAAAGACTGAAGAAACTGCCGCGTTCCACTATAGAAATCATCGATCTGAATAATGTATCCGAGTCACGCGTGAGCTTTACAGCCAAACCGTGTGGGAAAGTTCACCAGTCGTCGTACACGGTGAACCTTGAGACCGATGTGATTTGCTTGGACTCTGTCGATGGAAATGGCGGTCAGTCTCCTGTTCCTGTGTCACGTGACCTAGAAAGGTCGTACACGACCCGACACAACGGCGTCCGGTCATGTTTACAAGATGGCAGCACACAAGGATCGGTAAACGTTTCACACCGTTCAAGCCCGAAAGATATTTCGCTCGCATTTCAGCCTTCAAATGGACTCCTGGAGGTTTTCGAAGCACAGAACACTAACCACACAGAGCAAACGTCCACGTCACCACCTGCTGAAAATCCCCCCGACCACGATGAAAGGCTGGACTCCCCACACAGCTGGCTGAACAAAGCGCTCTCTCCTTTTAGCCTGGATAGTCCATACTACTGCCCGAGTGAAATCGATACGGCCGTGTTCTCCGACGAATCCCTTATTCTTTATGACGATGACAAGGACCAGAAATACACAACGTGCAGCCTTGATCAAACCGAATCCCTGTTTGAGTTTGGCGAAAGTATGGAGCTGCAAGAAAAGACACACGCACACACGTTATCACCTTATCCACGGACTCAATCACAGCTAAACCCTCAGACGCTACCTACCTCAGACCGAGCACCCGTGCCGGTCAGCCCTACGTCTACCGAGCTCCTCGCTGGCGATTCTCCAGAAACAGGATCTGATCTGGACATGGAGAGTCCACCTATCAGCCCTGTGAAGTCCTTTTACACTCTCAGTCCACCATCACATGTGGCGCCAGGTGTTAAAGACTCTGCTTCAGTGTTACAGGCAAGCGGCATGGACGTGGACGGCGCAGATCTCTCCGAACGCCATACAGAAGACGGACAGCAGATTTCTCTGGTGCAGTTCAAAAAGCTGAAACATTTGTTCGGGGGACGAGTTCAAGATATGGTAAACATCTCCATGGCTTATTTATTTAAAAAAAAAAAAAAAAAGAAAAAGTTTTATGCTAATTAGCTGGCCACAAAGGCAGGTAGATCCTCTTCTCAGTGGTGAAGGTTTCACTTTCACTTGATGTATACGTATAAACCACTGAGGATTAAGGCGTTTGAACATTTTCAATACTGATCCTCGACGACTTGAGGTCGACACTGAGAAAAGGTCATTTATTTAACAATTTAACATCAAACTTTAGTAACGCCAGGGTGTAGTTTGTTATTAAATCTGTATCACCGATCCCTACTGGGTAATACTGATGTCTACTACATGGCCGACGGTTTGTGGACACCTGACCTTCACACGCAGATGTGGTTCTTCCCCAAACTGTTGCCACAAAGTTAGAAGCACACGATGGTATAGAATCTCTATACAGCGGGGGAAATAAGTATTGAACGCGCCAACATATTTTTTTTTTTTCAGTAAATATATTTCCAATGAGGTTATTCACATGAAATTTTCACCAGACATCAGTATTAACTCAAGAAATCCGCAAATATAAAGAATTCATAACATTAAAGTCTGTAAATGAAGTTATTGAAGATATTTACTGTTGACGTGTTCAATACTTATTTCCCCCACTGTATAATTCTGCAGAATTACAATTTCTCTTCACTGGAACTAAGAGAACCAATCCTGTTCTAGAATGACACACAAAGCGAGCTCCATGTAAACATGGTTTGCCAAGGTTGAAGTAGAAGAACTCGAGTGTAGATAATAATAATCGATTATGAAAATCGTTGCCAACGAATCTCATTATCGATTAGTTGTTCTGGCATTTTATATTAAACATCGCCGAGAAGATTTATAAACTTTATAAAGCGGAGTTTGTGGAGCACGGAAGCATGACAGTTCAAGTTTCATGACAGTTCAATTCCAGTTTATTGTCGTTATGTGGTGTATTTGCGCGCTTGCAGTGTAACTTGCGTCGTTTATTATAACGGAAGTGACGTGTTAGTAACGAGGCCGCGTTGCTCCTCACGCGCGATGCAGACGCGGTGATACAGAGTGTAGCGCGAGTAAGATCTGTAATGTCTAATTAAAACACTCTGATCAAAAGTAAAATAATATGTCTAAAGGCAGCGAGTAACAGAAACCACACGGTGCAGTGAAAGGGAGTTTTTATTATTAATTTAGGACTGGAGTTTAATTCAGTGCTTTTTGTGCATCCATAAAAAATAATTCTATCTATCTATCTATCTGTCTCTCTAATTTAGTTAGTTTATATTTATATATTTATCTTATTTAGTTAGTTTATATTTCTATTGTATATAAGTACTTATACGTTTTTTGTTTTTTTTTATGGATTCACAACAAGCACCGAATTAAACTACAGTCCTAAATGTATATTCGTGTGTGTGTGTGTGTGTGTGTGTGTGTGTGTGTGTGTGTTGGGTTATTTTCTGTTTTGGACAAACAGTTGTGTAAAGTAAACAAACAAAAAAAAAAGGCACTGAAAGTTTGCCCCGCCCCCCGTCCGATTAATCGATCAATCGAAAATAAAAATAAAAATAAATAAATAATCGGCCAACTAATTGATTATGAAAGTAATCGTTCGTTGCAGCCCTACACGCCGTAATAAAGGTTTATTGTTTTAAGCTGTTCTTTGTTGTTTTTCTATGTATTTAAACTGTGGAAGACATTTTGACTCATAAAATAATGGATGTAAACACCCCCCCCCCCCCGCCCAACATAATAGGATGGTTAAATGTGCCCAGTTACTCAGTAATTCCCAATTGTATGCCCCTGTCTCACCCTAACCCTAAATCCATGCCAAAGCTTATTCCTGTTTTAACTTAAAGAATAGACAGCTGAATAGCCAGTCTAATCTAATCCACGTCTTCCCTGTAATAGAACGCGGCTCACGAGGACAGCAAAGACTTCGGCATGGCCGAGCCTCTGTGTAGGCAGAGCCTGAGTCTGGTCTACAGCACCATCGAAGAGAACTACACCGAGGGCACTTTGCAGCTTCTCTCTGACCTAATCCAACCTTGTTATTACCCTCCTGCTGATATCACAGCTCACCTCCTGAGAGGAATCCTCCTGGAGCCACAGTGCACTCAAGTGCTGGCACTGGAAGCCTACAACCTGCTGATGAGGACGCAAAAGTGAGTCATGGTGATCACCGTCATTACAGTATTATAGTTCAGATGTAATCTTTTTACTGTTGACGCGAATACGTTGGATTCAACTTCACTATCAACCTTTCTCTATTGCACTTATAGAAGATAAGATAAGATAAGATAAGATAAGACATGTGTTTGCCCTAAAGCACAGATCAGTTTTACCTAGTAATATGGCAATGTTTTGTAGTTGTGGTGCTTTAAGAGGTACAGGAACAAATCTTTAAATGCCTAAGGTGTATCTAATACTCAAATACAACTAATTGCCTGGACAATACAAGCACTACAGTGCTCAGAAAAAGTTTTGGCCCCCCCTCCCTTTCTAGACCAAGGGAATACGTAAACACACGACACGGCAAAAAAGATTGTTTAATCTTTTTAAAACAAAAAAGAAAAAAAAAAAAAAGTATTTATTAGGAACAAAGATGTCAAACATGTAACCATATTCGATGGCTTGTTGTACCATCTTTAGCAACGACTGTACATAAACTTTATCCCACTTTTTAATAATTTTTTATTTTTATTTATTTTTTTTTTTTATAAAGTGCATCTATTATGGTTTTGAAACGTGCCTAATTGTGTTTTAAAGGTCTCATATAATAGATGCATCCAAGGTCAAAAAAACACTTTAACGTGCTCATAATTTAAATTGCAGCATTAATTTTTTTTTTCCCCCCAGTGTCACAAACGACTCGTTAAATGATCCGTTCTAAAGGATTTGTTCTAAACTCCTCCTTTCAGAGAGCATACTCTGCTCTGATTGGTCAGATGTCCCAGTCTGTTGTGATTGGTCTACCGCTGTCAGCGAGCAGCCAATCAAAACCAGAGGCGGGGCATTGTTTTAAAATTTTATTTATTTATTTATTTATTTATTTTACAAACCCACTAGTACAGCAAGTGAGTCTGGAATCACTGACGACTCGTTGCAGCAGTTCAGAATCGGTTCCTTCTTTTAGGAGTCAATAACTCCGTTCGTCGTGCGCTTTGATTATTGAAACTTTGCAGACTTTTTACATTCACAAACCGCTCTATAACACACCACATGAAAGGTAATATGTGGAAAAACCATAATAGGTGCCCTTTAAGAAATAGGCAGTAATAGAGTTGATACCACAGCACTGTTGAATTCTCGTTTCTGACTGGTCAGAAGGTGTGGATTAATTTTCTATGACTTCTAAGGAACTTGTTTCATGGATGTTCCACAATATTATATGTATTTATAAATAAATGTAACGTAATAAATAGAAATTCTAAGCGCTGGCGTATTGCTGCGGTATAAGAGGAACACGCACACCTCGGGAAGTGCTGTCGTAGGAAAAATAATCCACTTTAAGGGGGTAAAAGTAGCTCTGTTTTACGTCAGGCCACATCACACCACCTCATTGCTGATTATTTTCCTATAACAGCACACCCCCAGGTGGTTTATTCCTTACAAAGCACTTTTTAATAGTACTATACATCTGGGTTTGCATTGCATTGTATTATCTTTTTGTTTTTTTTTTTGTTTTTTTCCATTTTAAAGGCTAGATTAAATCTGGATAATGTTATCCTACTGATGAAATTTGGCAACATAACATTAGATAAAGAACACTTTAATGCAATGGTTATGCAAAGAAAACAAAAGAGCAGGATAGTTAATGTGTAAAAATGATATAAGAGAAAGTCATGGGACACTAAATCAAGAAAACTATTCATCCAGATACCATCCTGCAGACAGATCGACTATCCCATGGGACTGGGAATTGATATCATCCGTGATGGCTGAACAGGTAGGAAAGACATAAACGCTACCATGTAATGGCTACATTATCATTTTCGTTCTGCGTTTCTTACACTTTGGACATCGTTTTGTGTGCATAAGGACGAGGCGAGGAGGCTGCGCAGTGAAGTGCGCTGTCTCCTGCTTCAGTACGTGCTGCAGGTTTTGGAAGACGACTTCCAGTTCAAGCTCCCGATGCTGCGGCTTCACCTCTCGATCGCTAACGAAATGATTTCGTGTGATAATAGGTTCAGACAGGTCAGGTGAGTCTCATAAAATCGGTCCGAAAGTGCGTTAGATAATTATGGCGCATAGATATATTAGTTAGACTGCAGCCATCATAAGTTTTCTTTTTTTTTTTTTTTCTTTCCTTAACGTTCTTCTAACTTTCTTCCTCTTAGGGACCTCATGACCTGGCTGTTAGATGCAGCTAAACAGTCATTCTGTACTTCTGAGGATGAAGAAATGCAAAAAAGGGAGCAGAACTGCTGTCTTAAGTAGGTTTACGTGAATGAATAAACTGTTAGCTAGAACTATGTGCCATGAATGTATCGTGTGTGTGTGTGAAATTGAGAAAAAGCAGACAGCACATTTCCATGAAACTGTTTTAATTTAGTAATTACATTGATCTGGTTTATTTCTAGATACGTGCCAGTGTCAAATGTTTCTATGACGTCAGTTGGGAACCCAAACGTTCACAAACTTAATCTTTTGCCCCTCTAAGGAAGTAGAAAAAGTATATGAGGTTCTCATGTGTCTGTGTGGGTTGCCTCATACCTCCCAAAAACATTCCAGGATAGAATAGACGAAGTTAAATTGCCCCTAGACCAAAATGAGAGTGTGTGTGAGTGTGTGTGTGTGTGTGTGTGTGTGTGTGTGTGTGTGTATGGAGCTCTGCGATGGATTGGCGTCCCATCCAGGGTGTATTCCCGCCTCGTGTACAGTATTCCCGGATAGGCGCCGTGTTCTCCACGACCCTGACCTTTTGTCAGGGTTTATGATATGATATTATTTCTATATTTTATTTAAAAAAAACAACGGTATGTTACTAATAAGTCCTTTGTTAAACCAACAATTCTTTATACCATGTTTTTCAAACTTCTTGTCCGATGAATAGAATTATCGGATTGCCATCTTCAAGATAAAGACTTGCAACGTGCCTTGAAATTACTCCATACTAAGGGATAAACTTTAGGTTAACCCTAACCTAAAAGCATCAGGGGGGTATTGAGGACATTTTGAAATGTGCATGATAACGACATTGCGAGTTTTCAACGATAAATGATTCACACAGATGCACAGATAAAACGGACTGTTTATTATGTATGCAGGATGTTGCTAATTCTGCAGAGGATGCTGTTATTGGCCATGGAGGTGGACCTCAGACCCACCTGTAGCTCCAGTAAGCTCTCTCAGGAGCTGTGTATCAGCCTCAACAACATGGCACCGTGCAGGCGGCTCAGGTAAATAAACAACAACGGGAAATACTTCATACTCGTGTATGTATGGTAACAAATTACCCTTAAATTACCAGGCACATGCACAGCACAGCTGATTTGTAGTTGATGACTGCCAAAAGCTCCATAAAGGCAAAGCTCAAAGAGCTGAAATGATGTGTAAACAGCAAGAAAAAAAAAAAAAAAAAAAAAGACTTTCTCCAAGGTAGAAGTGAGTTATTTTGACTCGTGTCAACTTTAAAAAAATTTTAACGACGTAACAACTCCACGAAAAGGCCAAAATCCAGAGCCAAATGACAGAAAAGGTGAATTAGATGTAAATTAAGTGAGGGGAAAAGAAAACGCATTGACATGAAAACAAAAACAAACAAAATGTAAAAAAAAAAAAAAAAAAGCGGGACGGTTTGTGTCGCAGGAAGCCGCCGACGGTCCGCATCACACCAGGGAGTATACGGCACATTGCGGCTCGTACCAGATTGTTCACTTTATCAGACGCTTAGTTCCGGCTCTAATAAAGTTTTACACCGCATTAAAAGCGGACACGGTGGCAAACCGAGCCAATTAATACAGCGTCATTTCTTCTTAATTGAATGACTGGTCTTATTTGTATTCATTTATGGATTATGTTGGCTTTAGGGATTTATGGATTTATCAAATGCCTGCGTTTCACAAAAAAGTATTACATTTATGTGTGTAACTGAAATAAATAGGCTATTAAAACTTAATCCGTAACTCTGATTATTGTAAATTATACGATTTGATGCTGATCGATCAAGGTTTATAGTAATTAGTCTTATGCATACACTTACACACACAAAAGTTATGGGATTTCCATGAATTCCAGACTCCACGTTTTAAATGCTCCTACGACCGATTTACGGATAAATCCGTTCATATCCTGCTCGATAAATGAGGCCCAACGAGAGCGAAAGTATCATCAATGCAACACCGTGGAAATTCTCAGGTGATTAAGCTGGTGTGTGTGATGATGATGCGCTTGTTGCTGAGGAGATGCAAAGTTTGAGTGCACTAGTTTCTGTATTTACAGTGCTGATTAATCGCACTAATTCAAAGCGAATGATTTCAACATACCAACTATTTCCTTTTCCTGTGCGTTTTGTTAGATTTTTGTTGTTAAGCACGCTGCAGAGCAACCTGCTGAGGTGTAAGATGGTGGAGCTGCTGCTGGATCAGTCCTGCTCTCAAAAGAGAGTGTTGCCCATGTCCTTCAAACTGCTGCTGCACTTCCTGCACACGTCCACACTGGCACCAGACCCATCGGTGAGACCACAGCACTTCACACTCACTCATTTCTTCATCATCATCTTTTTTCATTTTAAATGTAGCTCAAAGTGCTTGACATTCTGTAAAGTCGACCTCAATCGCCAACACACACTTTACATGGGACCCTATGAGAAGCGGCCATTTTGTTCTTGAAGACTTTTTCGATCACAGCGGAGCGCTTCTAAAACTTTTGTTTTAAAGTTTGGTCGTGGCAGACTCGATAAAACAAACATGGAGGACAAATTAGAGGTGAAAAATCAGTCGTATTCGTGCGAGGTTATGAGGAGGATACCACTACTTGGAATATATATACTCATCTGTATATATTCATATTCTTATTCATCTGTACATACAGTGAGGTGTTCATAGTGTACATATTACTATTATTATTACTCTTATTCTTATTTTCTTTTCCTGTTATATTTTTTTTTAGACATTTTTTTTTCTATTCTATTCCTATTTAGTGTGTATTTTCTTATCTATTGTTTGTGATTGAGCTACTGTAAAGAGGGAATTTCCCCAGTGTGGGATCAATATATCTTATCTTATCTTATCTTAGTGATATGATGACACTTTAACTGCGGATGCATGCAGCCAAATACTCGACCTCCTCATCGCCAGAGTTACACCAACCTTTATTTCCCAACGATCTTTATCATCCATCTTTCTAATAATTAACCTAAGCTAGTTAGTTAGCTCATACAGGTCAGTACTGGTAAGGGCGTTGTTTTGGTTACAGTGTGTGCGTCATGTGAGGTGCTTTTTCACGCTTGCACAGCACTCTTCTGTTTTGAACACAGTTGTCAGACATTATGGGATGTACACTGATCTACCAGGTTATTAATTATTAATCACTTCAGCAGCATAGCTAATGAACTATAGGGTGTCCTGAAAGTCTCCACACAGTAAGGGACTATGTTTGCCAGCACCACATCGGTCGTGTCTTCGTCAGCGGATGTTCGTGGACGTACACGTCTTCCAGTCTTTTTGGATTTGTTAATAAGTTTGGCAGCAGTGTCGTATGTGTGATGTGCTCATCATGCTTCCTGTTAAAGTCCAACGCAACCTTGCGACACCTTCCCGATCCAGCCGTGAGAACGATTTCAATACGCTCTTCTTTTGCCATTCTTAAAGGCTATCTGAAAGAACTAAGCATGAAAAATTTTACAAGATGTTTTGCTAAACAAAGTGTGGAGACTTTTGGGACACCCTGTAGATATGTTTAATAACTTGATGGTTATATACTGGTAAATCTGCGTATTGTGTACCGGGACAAGAACGGTCGTAATGCTGCCTTCAAATCCTGTTGGAAATATCGCCATTACGAGGTGAGCACTTGAACGCCATAACGACGACGTTATTAAAACTCGGGAACTCGTATTTTCTTATGAATCTGTTTGGGAGTGTCAGGAACAAAAAAAAAAACACATTTAACAGTGGTCATGCCAAAAAACGTCCATAAAAACAAAAGGAATTTTCTCCTAAACCACTCGAACGCACACGCTGTCATAATCACGACCCCCAAACTCAAACCCATGAACCTCCAAGGAGGAATTCAAGGTAGCATAAAGTGTTTGCCCTCACATGATGTTGTTGTTGTTATTGTTTTTCTTCTATCAGGATGGCACGGAGAGATGGAGAAGGTGGGACGAGCTCCTGCAGCTTGTGTGGATGCTCATGCTCAGCTATCAAGAAGTGATAACAGGTACAAAACTAAATCCTACATTCAGCAGAGACTTTCTGGAGGAAGAGGTTAGTAATAACGCATGGTGTCCCCTATCAGGTCATCTTCGCTACTCCATTACAGAGCGGTTCAAGCTAACCCGCACTCCCATATGGACCCAGAACGACCAGTTGACCCGAGCTGCGGTCCAAGAGGCAGCCGAGGCGTTCCTGTCCCGCGCCATGGAGGATCTCGGCCACGATCTTCCCTCCCAAATCCAAGAGTCATTATCCCAGCTGCAAGAACACTTACTGAGTATCTCTCAACAATAACGAACCAAAACTGAAAATGTGTACATAGGATAAAGATTATTTTTGCAGATATTTTATTATTATACATTTTAAAGGCGTCCAAGTTGAGTATTTCTTCGTGGGTGCTTGTTGTCTATTTAAATTGTTGAATTGACTGAAATGAGATGGTTTTGTGCAGAGATTATACGGTGAGTAAAATTTTGTTTAAAAAGCACCGAGTGCAGAAAATCTTTTAGGGGATCGTCCCACAGCCAGGACCTTGAAGTAAAAGCCAAATCAGTGAAATATAAGCAAGACCATCTTCTCCAATCACAGTTAAAGTGCTTTAGTTATAATAAGCACATTTTTGGCTACAAAATTATTCAGAGTATTGTGCATTCCTGCCTCATACCCAGAGTTCCTGGGACAGGCTCAGGATCCACTACGACCCTAACCAGGATAAAGTGCTTACTGAAGATTAAGATGGAAGTGTGACTGCTTTTGAAAATAAACAGCGTTGGTGGGTCACGGTCCCTGCTTTGATTCTGAGCTCAGGTTACCGTCTATACGATGTTTCGGCTCACGTTCTACACGTGTCTGCATGGGTTTCCTCAGGGTTCTGTGGTTTCCTCCCAACCCCCATATTTTATTCTAGTAGCTGGATTGGTTATGATAAACTGCCCCTGGGTGTGAATGCCCCTGTGTCCTGCATAGTGTCCTCACATCCCATCTTGTGTGTATTCCTGCCTCACACCCAGTGTTTCTGGGATAGACTCCAGATCCATCGCAACCCTGACCAAGATAAAGAACGTACGGTTTCTCCGGAGTTCTCCGGTTTCCTTCCACTCCATAAAAACATGCTGCAGGGTGGAATGGTGACTCTAAATTGCCACTTGGTGTGAATGCATGTGTGTGCTGTGATAGACTGGCATCGCGGCCACCCATCCATTCATCCATCTTCCATACCTATCCCGGGGCACAAGGCGGGGCACCCAAACCATTGCACGGCACCATCGCATACACTACTGACAATTCGGAAATGCCAATCAGCCTACAGTGCGTGTCTTTTGACTTTGGGAGGAAACCGGAGTCCCTCGGGGAAACCCATGAAGCACGGGGAGAGCATGCAAGGACACGGGATTCGAACCCCCAACCCCGGAGGTAAACGTGCTAACCACTAAGCCACCTACACCTATAGGTTCCCGGGATATGCTCTGCATCCCCAGCGACCCTCCATCCATCCATCCATCCATCTTCTATACCGCTTAATCCTTTTCAGGGTCACGGGGAAACCTGGAGCCTATCCCA
>JANDJT010000217.1:26446847-26459313 GCA_024331685.1 Stegophilus panzeri | reverse complement strand
GGGGAGGAAACCGGAGTACCCGGAGGAAACCCCCGCAGCACGGGGAGAACATGCAAACTCCGCACACACAGGGCCCCCAGCGACCCTGACCTGTATAAATGAACGTGAAGATCAAGACGAACTTGTTCATCAGTAAATATAACTATGTGAATAGTTGTGTAAGGAGGTCCAAAAAGTTTACGAACCCCTGTTAAGTCAGGTTTGACCTTCCAGTGTGTGTGTGTGTGTGTGTGTGTGTGTGTGTGTGTGCATGAACAGAAAGGATTGATGTGTTTAGAAATAATCAGTGCACACAGTTATGAATGTGCAGCAGCTCTAGAGGGATGATGATGATGATGACGATGACGATGATGATGAAGATGCACCTGGGTGAATTGTGCTCAATTAAAGCGAGCTTCCTTTCCTCCAGTGCCATGCAGGCAGAAATAACAGCACCCACACGCCATCATGCTGCTTTGCTTACTGTATCCTTAATCCAGCAGAGGAAAAACCGAGTACACACCGAGCCCAAACCCGGACACAGAGCTCACTCACTGCAGGGGCTTGGTATGCTTTTACAGGTAATCTCCAAACACGGTATACATTTAGCATTTAATAACACCGTTTAGATGTGATCTGCTTACTCTTTAGCTACTCATCTAGCTAGCTCTTTGTGTCCATAACCACGGAAAGACATTAAAGTAAAGATACTTTCCACATACACGCACAAATCACGCACATTATAACAATAACAATAATCTAGCAGTTTAATCCAGTGCAGTTTGTTTATGCTTTTGTAGCTGGCTCCAGAAATCGATAGCTATGTTAGCAGCAAGCTAATATACGCGTCGATGTCATTAAACCGCAGCTAACTAGCAAGACCTTACTTTTATATAACTATATATTTATATATATATATGTGTGCTTCGTAAATTAAAACCGGGCATTTTGTCCTTTATTTTACATAATATGAAGCAACATAAAGCTGAAATGTCTTTCCGAGTTTCTTCGAATTTCCACGAAGTGTTTATTTTATTTTATTTTTTTTTTAGCATTAAAATTAACTCCAAGATGCTAGCAGCTTCATGAGACGCAGCGCTAGCATGTTAAAGATTAGCTAAATTACGTAACGTTAATTTAGGTGAAATTAAATCGCATATAAATGCTTTTTTTTTTTTTTTTTTTTAGTTTACGGTTCGCTTTCTTGTTTGTTTAAGGTGTTTTTTTTTTGTGTGTGTAAGTTACGAACAGTGAATTAAAGAAGGTTAGCTAAATAAAAAACTAGCTTCATGAAGTAAACAGCTGTTTCTGTTATCACTCCGTATTGTGACTATTTCTTGTACGTATTGGTTTAAAACATGGCTTTTTAACAAATATTTTCACTTCTAATGAGATGTATCTATATAATATGATATTCAGGACGTACTGGAGTAGTTAAGCTAATAAAATTATAGTTATCCAGGAATAAGACATAATTCCCTGCAAACTCTTGTGATTTTCTGGTATTTGTCTCACAAACAAACAAAAACAAAGACATTAATAAATATTAAGAGTTTTAAATGTTTTATTTTTGTTAGAATTTTTTAATCTTTCCCCAGAGTTTTAGTGATGGAACAAGCTCAGGTATTTATTGTCCACGCAGTGATGTTGAAGTTAAAAACACAAGAAGTCTGAAACTTATATCATTAAATTGTGTAACAAAAGCATCACCTGAAAGCAAGGTAAGTTAAGTAAGGAATAAAACACTCGGGCTGTGCCGTTATCGGACATTAATCAAGGACGAGGCGGCGTGATGTCCGACACCAAGCGACGGCGTTACTGTTACCACCTCGAAGTTGATTATTTTCCAGTAATGGCATGTCATGGAATGTTTTAATCCTTTTATACCACAGCAATTAATTTTTGTGGTTACTGTTCGAGAAAAATCAACACCTTGTGACCAGTCATATTTGCGAATTCAACAGCGCTGTGGTGTGAGAGAGTTTAGAAATCCTACACAGAGCTTTCAGAGATCTGAGCTACGCCTGAGTTTGGACATGAACTCTGGTTCCACTTTATTTCCACTTTATGAGTATACAAGACAGCTCTGCGCTCTGTAGTGTACATAAACATTTTGTTTTGTTTTGCAGTGGTCCAGGGATGCCCAAGGAGAAATATGAGCCGCCAGATCCCCGGCGGATGTACACGATAATGACCAGCGAAGAGGCAGCAAGTGGGAAAAAATCTCACTGGGCTGAGCTTGAGATCAGTGGTGAGTGCTAATCCATTTTATAGTTTGCACCGGACATGTTAATAAGGGCTCGGCATTACGACAATATCATGATATCGATAAGAACATTATCATCATCATCATCATCATCATCATCATCGTCGTCGTTACACACTGTAACCAGTGACTGATTGGAAATTATCATCCTTATCCTGTTCATACCGATGTTTTCTTATAACGTGATGTAATCACCCCTAATGTTATGAACGAGTTTATATGTTAGGATTATTTTCCAAATGATCAAATTAGTCCAGATTTACACTAAGCATCCACGGCTACGTGTTCACTGGGCAGTGTTTGATCTGTTTGCCGTGTTTTTTAAGCAGTTGTACGTATTACACGGCGTACGGTTACACCACACGCCTCACCGGTACGTATTATATACTAACACACTGTTCCTTATGTTAAAAGTGGTAGTAGCTGATGTAGCCGTGACGAATTAGAAACTAGTTGTATAGGCAGGAAATCAGGTACGTTTTCGATCAAAACAGGCTGCATTAAGGCAGCGGTTTTAACGTGATTAGTCGGCGTTAGAGGTAAGTTTTGATCCTGTTCTGCTTTTGCTTTTTTTCGTGTCTCAGGTAAAGTGCGGAGTCTGAGCTCGGCCCTGTGGTCGCTCACTCACCTCACCGCTTTGCACCTCAGTGACAACTCGCTGTCACGTATTCCCCCCGACATTGCCAAGCTACACAACCTAGTGCACCTGGACCTGTCGTCCAATAAGATCAGGAGCCTGCCAGCTGAGCTCGGCAACATGGTGTCTCTCAGGTGAGCGGGGTGGCCTAGACGGTCTTCTTATACCTGACTGTCTGAGTGCTGACGTTATTATTATCTTTTGTACATATTATTCGCATCACGCGAGAATCAAATATTTATTTGTTATGAGTAAACAATACAATACGTTTCCCCCCGAAGAGAGGAAAAAGTGTTTCACAGTAAAGAGTAAGACTCTTGGAGGAGTGCTGTTTTAGGAAAATAATCAACAGTAGGGTGGTGTGAGTCACCAGAGTCACACTCGCCGCCTGTCGTTGATTGTTTAACAGCAATAACGATATGACTTAAAGTTTATTATTCTTTAGTAAAGACCAAGAAGTCGTGCTTTTTATCAGTTTATAGTTGCATTTAATGTCGTGGAATTACACCCCCCCAAACACCCCCCAACTCCTTCCATGAGTTAAATAAGTCTCCTTACAGAGCATCTGACAGGAAATGATAATGTATTAGAACAAGTCCATTAATATATACAAGTCCCTGTGATTTGGAGCTCGAAATACTGTCAGAGCTGCTGTTATAGAAGATTAATCGACACCTTCTGAATCAATCTAATACATTCAGTATTGTATCGTAATAAATGAATAAATACCACCACGACGAGTCAAAACATTTGGTTAGGCTGCGAGTTCTCTTAAGTGGCCCGTTTGTCTTAAAGTGTCCATCTCCCTGTGTCCTCAACAGGGAACTGCTTTTAAATAACAACCAGTTGCGGGTTCTACCTTTCGAATTGGGGAAATTGTTTCAGTTACAAACACTGGGGTTAAAAGGTGAGCATGGTTATTCTCCATCCTGAAGCCTCCACTATGATACAGATGATGATGACGTTGATGTTGAGCAACACATTTCTGCTTCCTGTCCCTCCTTCCACAGGAAATCCACTCGCACAGGACCTCATGAGCCTCTACCAGGAACCAGATGGCACCCGCCGACTGCTGAACTACCTTTTGGACAATCTTGCCGGTGCTATTAAACGCAGTAGGTTTTCTCAGAATGGCTGTTGAGACGTTTGGAATGTTTGAAAGTTAGAAACGAAGCGAGGGCTAAATCCCACTGCACCGGTAACAGCAGGTAGTCGAACGGCATCGTGGGGAAATATGTCAGAAACTGTGAAGTGGAAAAAAAGGCCAAGTTAGTTTCGACAAAAATCAGAATTTCGTTCCGGGAATGAATCTTCGACACCGTTGAACAGTAAATATTAATTATGACAATTAGTAATAACCAAGTTGTTAGAAAATGACACAAAGGTCACGTAAATGGTGTCAGAATCCCCGTTTATATACACACACACACACACACACACACACACACACACACACACACACTACCAGTCAAAAGTTTGTGGACACTCGAAAGAAACGTTTCTCGTGATGTTAAAACGCTTTTGATCTGAAGGTGTGTGATTAAACGTGTGAAATCGGTGTCGTAGACAAAAAATATAATCGTGCCGACATTAATTTCTCTCGTTAGAAAACTAACATTTTATTTACAAAAAAAATTATTTTTAAACGGACGACTCGGAGCGAAATATTCGGAAAAGCAGGCGATGAGAGTCCGGCGTCGGTGTGAACTCCTTTAATACTGTTTAAAAATCATCTCAGGGAAACTCCTCAAGAAATCAGTCGAGAAAACGCCAAGAATACATTTCTGGAAATTCTAGACAAAAAGGGCGTCGACTTTGAAGATGATAAAATATGAAATTATTTTTATTTATTTTGGATTTTTGTCGCAACATAATTCCCATAGTTCCATTTGTGTTACTCCAGAGTTTTGATGACTTTATTATTATTATTAAATGTGGGGGAAAAAATAATAAAAATAAAGAATGAGCGTGTTTAAACTTTTGACTGGTGGTGTGTGTGTGTGTGTGTGTGTGTTTATTTTTATTTATTTTAGTCCCAACTGAGCAACCGCCATCCCGGTCGTGGATTGTACTGCAAGAGCCGGAGAGAGTCAGGCCTGCAGGTACTCATTTCTCATCTGATTTGTTTACACTGCTTGTGGATTTGCATTTTCAGTGCCAGTGGTTTAAGCGTTAACTGAACAGGTGGTTGGCAGACGGTAAAAGAAAAGGCCTATTGTTTACGCCGCTCCGTGTCTTTGCACACAGCCGTGTTCTCAGTAATGTGCTACAACGTACTGTGCGATAAGTACGCCACGCGCCAGCTGTACGGCTACTGCCCTCCCTGGGCTCTCAACTGGGAGTACAGGAAGAAGGCCATCATGCAGGAAATCCTCAGCTGCAATGCTGACATCATCAGCCTACAGGTACCATCTGATTAAAAAAAAAAAATAATAATAATAATAATATGGGTGGTGTGACTTGAGTTACTGTAGTTAATGATTAGTGTTTTTATAACAGCAAACTTCAACAGTTTTATTCCTCATGTTATATATCTGTCTCAGTGTTGTAAAGCGCTATAAAATCCTGGTACTTGATGGACATCCAGTGTATAGTGTAAGGTGCATAATTTTAATATTAAGGTTTATTATGTTGTGTGATGCTGTCCCTCGAATCCATTGCTTTCTGCTGTTCAGGAAGTGGAGACAGAACAGTATTATAACCACTTCCTGGTGGAGCTGAAAGAGCAGGGGTACGATGGATTCTTCAGTCCAAAGTCCCGAGCCAGAACCATGTCCGAGTCAGACAGGAAACACGTGGACGGATGTGCAATATTCTACAAGACCGAAAAGTACGTACAACTGATTTTTCACATTTTCAGCATATGAGTTCAGTGTCCTGCCTGATTCAACTCGCCAGCTGATTACGAACACATGGACTAATGCGTGTTGTCCATGAAGCATAGCATTCTGGTGGTGGAAATCACAAACCACATTTTTCCAAAGTTATTATGTTTATTATTGAGTTCTTATCGTTATTAGCAGGTCTGACTGGTCACTTGATTCAAAAGGGTTTAATCCAAACCTTAATAACTCATTAATAAACATCGTCATTTAGGGGAAAAAAGCCCAGTAAATAGCCAGAATATTATTGTCTCTACTGACGGAGTCTGTGGAATCAAAAAAGATTGAGAACCCCTATTTTAATGTATAAAAATTAGGGGCGAAAAGGAAAATCATATGGGTGCTGAATCGAGTCGCATGGGTGCTGAATTGAAACGTTTTGGGTGCTGAAAAGAATCATGTGGATGCTGAATCTAATTGTATGGGTGGTGAGTCAAATAAGTGCTGAATCGAGTCGCATGGGTGCTGAATCTAATATTATGGGTGGTGAGTCAAATAGGTGCTGAATCGAATCGTATGGTTACGGAATTGATTCGTATGCATGCTGAATCGAATCACATGGGTGCTGAATCGAATCACATGGGTGCTGAATCGAATTGCATGGGTGCTGAATCTAATTATATGGGTGGTGAGTCAAATAGGTGCTGAATTGAATCGTATTGTTACAGAATTGATTCGTATACATGCTGAATCGAATCGCATGGGTGCTGAATCGAATCACATGGGTGCTGAATCGAATCGCATGGGTGCTGAATCAAATCGTATGTTTACTGTATAATATTTAACTGTATTAAATACTATGTATTGAGATGTTTATGATACTGTCTGATAGAGGGAGATTCACACCCTTAATGAAAAAGGATGAAGACTCCTCCAGTGTGACGACTCCTAAACTACCGAATGATTCCTCCATGTCAGACTTATGTTTTGCATTATGACCTTGTCTTGAAGGTCATACATGTTTTGAAGGTTTAATTACATGCTGCTCGTGTGTTTTGTTCAGGTTCAGTGTGGTGCAGAAGCACACGGTGGAGTTTAATCAGCTGGCCATGGCTAACTCGGAGGGCTCGGAGGCCATGTTGAATCGTGTAATGACCAAGGACAACATCGGGGTGGCGGTGCTGCTGGAGCTACGCAGGGAAATGATGGAGATGACACGTGAGTCTCTGTGAAATAAATCATTCTAGTTCGTTCGGTTCTAATTCTGTTTAACTTTCTTTTGCTATCTTTTTTTCACGTGAGCAGCGGGCAAGTCTCTCCTTGTGCTGGAGAAACAGCTCCTCCTGGTGGCCAATGCCCACATGCACTGGGACCCCGAGTACTCCGACGTGAAACTGGTCCAGACCATGATGTTCCTTTCTGAGGTGAAGAACATCGTGGACAAAGCCTCGCGCAGCCTCAAGCTCTCTTCCATGTCTGGAGAAACCAATGCTATCCCTCTGGTGCTGTGTGCTGATCTCAACTCACTGCCTGACTCGGGTTTGTCCTCAGTTATTGAATTAAATGCCTCAGAAATGCTCGTGTATATTACATTCTTGTGTAGAGCTGCAATCTTTTCTTCTCTGTTAACCATATTAGAATGAGTTTCTTCTGTGCTAGTTTGCTATTTAATAGTTCTGTGAGTAAATGTATTTACTTTTCCACATACCCTGGAGACTCCTTCCTTACTGGAGAAATGATTGTATTTTCCAGGTGTGGTGGAATTCCTGAGCACAGGCGGGGTGGACTGTACGCACAAAGACTTTAAAGAGCTGCGCTACAGCGACAGTCTGACCAACTTCAACTGCAACGGCAAGAACAGCTCGTCCAACGGCAGGATCACGCACGGCTTCAAGCTCAAGAGTGCCTACGTGAACGGGCTCATGCCTTACACCAACTACACCTTCGACTTCAAGGTCAGCGTCATCGGATCTTGCACATTGACGCTTAGCTTTTTTTATTATTATTATTATTATTATTATTAAGAGATTGATGAGGAAGGGTCGTACTTTATTATGACACAGAAGCGTTATGTGGTTCAGCAGGACTGCCTTCATATTCAAGTTCGTTAATACGTGAGCTCATGCAGATGTTTATATTTTGTGCATGTGCTCAAATATACATATATATATATTTATATATAAATACACACACATTACCAGAAAGTGCAAACTCCTCTGTCCTGAAGACTTTCTTAGGTTCCCAGGGTGGAAAACCTAAATTTAAGGCGAGGTGAATCGAGTCGTGGGGGGAGGCGAGGCGACTCAAGTCGCGGGGGGAGGTGAATCGCGTCGCGTCACGTGGCGAGGCGACGCGACTTGTCTCGTGACGCGAGGTGACTCGAATCAAGGTGACTCGACTTGCGAGGCGAATCGAATCGGGGAGGGGTGTGGTGTGTTGTGGCATGGCGTTGCGAGGCGAATCGAATCGGGGAGGGGTGTGGTGTGTTGTGGCATGGCATGGCGTTGCGAGGCGAATCGAATCGGGGAGGGGTGTGGTGTGTTGTTGTATGGCATGGCGTTGCGAGGCGAATCAAGGCGCGGCGCTGCGAGTTGTATAAATCGTATGGGTGCTGATACTGGAAAACATAGCGTTCCATCCGCTTCCAGTTAGTTTTACGTCCTGTATTCTGTGAAATGAATCTCTCCTTGCTGAATTGTTTATTTGTTGTTTTGTTTTTAAATTCTCGGTCGTTCTAGTAAGCACGTTCTGTAACGCACACGAGCGTGACGTGTAAACAGATTTTCCGTCTGTTTCAACCAGTGAGAAATTTAATTCGGCTCTAATTTAATTCTAATCTAAAAGATTATGATTTTAATTGAGATTGCGGTAAGATTATTAACTGATTTATTGGTGGCATTTTAAACATTGGAGTATGAGAGAGTATTAAATTACTCCTTAAATTGCTTATTAAACATGCTGTTCTACCCCCCCCCCCCCCCTTCCCCCTTCCTCTCTCTATAGGGTGTGATTGATTACATCTTCTGCTCTGAGCCTCAGCTGAACGTTTTGGGTGTCCTGGGACCTCTGGAGCACGACTGGCTCCTGGAGAACAACGTGAGTGGCTGCCCGCACCCCCACATCCCGTCGGACCACTTCTCCCTGTTTGCACAGCTGGAGCTGCTCCTGCCCCAGCATGCCCCCATCAACGGGGTGCATCTGCCTGCACGCAGGTAGTCAGACCCCGCCCTGAGACGTCACCGCGAGGGGTGGGGCGGCGCTGCACACTCCCACCTCTGACACGTTCTTCTGGCAACTTACTGAAAACGACCGAACCTCTGAACTACGCCATTTACTTTGTGCTTCTTTTTAAAAAAAAGTTTATTTGATTTATTATTTTTTTTTTAAATCTTTTATTTCATGACTTTTTTTTTTTTCCTTCCTTGTTTACTCGATGGAACCAAATTTGCTTCTAAACGCTAAAAGAGGCTCGGTTTCTCAGTCTCTTTTCTCCGCTTTGTTTTTCTACTTGTTTTCTAGTCGTATGCATGGGTTTCTGTTTTAATCACTACTTTTCCACGCTGCTTCGGTATCGTCGTTCTCATGCGAAAAAACAAAACAAAAACAAAACAAAAGGCGTAAGTAGTTTGTAGGCATGTGGTCTCGTATCAGGATGCAGAATCTGTGTCGTTTAGCTCTCACGTGACGTCATTGTGACGTGACGTTTGTGATTGGCGCACGTGTCCCACGCACTCGAAGGAAGTCTGGGCTGAAGGAAACGGAGGTCATAATGCCAATGGCAGTCAGATGTTTAATAATCTCAAGCCAGCAATGATTCCTGAATCCTCACCCAAGTGCATTAAACCTCCTCGTTCCTTTCTAAGCCCTAGACGGATTACAAAAAAACAACCAACAACTCGAATATCTGACAAGCAATAGCTCACATCTGGTTATGCTTTTTTTGTATATACACGCACGTGTGTGTGGATGTGTGTGTGTGTGTGTGTGTGTGTGCTCGGATTTTAGCTTTGGTTCTTATACGCGTCTTTTTAGAGAAGCTTCGGAAAGCGTGCGTGCCGCTTAAATGGGTGCCAGTCTTTTTTAACGGGAGTGGCTCGAGCCGTCACGTGTTCACTCCTGAACGGTGCAATATTCTCAACCGTTTTAAAGCTAAAGCCGTGGCAAATGTTTTTTATACGAGCTTAAATATGAAAAATCCAATCCTCCAGTGCACTTATTCCGAAAGGTTTACTAGCATGGCGATCGATTGGCTCAATGAAATTCTGTTCTTCGACGCAAACAGTTCGTTTGAATGCATCGGCTTGATCACTGGTTACCCGTTAACTTTGTTGTTATTGTTATTATTATTATTATTATTATTATTATTATTTTGTTATTGCGATTGAGCTATGCACCTGGAAATGTTTAGCTTCTAGAAAACATTGGATGTGAGGTCACTGTGGACACGCCCACACGGTGGAGGAGAGAGTGATATAGAGAGAGAAATAGAGAGATATAGAGAGAGAGAGAGATAGAAAGATATTTTATATATATATATATCTGCTCTCTCTCTCTATCTCTCTGCCTCTCTCTCTAAGTGTATATATATGTATCTATCTATCTCTGTATCTCTCTCTCTCTCTCTCTATATATATATATATATATGAGAGAGAGATAATATAGTGAGAGAGAAAGAGAGATGTGGGTGTGGGAAGAAGACTTCAGCGGGTCTGTATTCAACCAGCATCCGTTCACTGTGTTTTGTGGAAAAGTGGAGAACATTCCGTATTTTTTCCCACAAACCGCTCATAACTTCTGAAGGTGTGTAGCACTGTCTTTTGCGGCCAGTAGTTTTCCGCCCAGTCATTAATCATCCTCGTGGGCTTTTTTTTTCTTTTTCTTTTTTCTTCCTTTCTTCTTTTCTCTCCCAACCAACCCCCCCAACCCCCCAGTGATTTTATAAGTGTATACACACATTTAATCTTTAATATTTACTTGATTGTATATGAGCCACACACAGAGAACTTTTTTTTTTTTTTCTTTCTTTCTCCCTCCCCACACAATTTTTTTTTTTCTTCTTTTTTGTAATATGGATAAATTATGATATTTTATTTTTTTTTATTTTTATTTAAAAAAAGAAAAGAAAAAAAGATTGTATTGTGTAAGTGTGACTGCAATTTTTAACACAGGAATCAAATTTACCAGCTTGTTTAAAAAAAAAAAAAAAAAAAAAAAAAAAAAAAAAAAAAATAGGTTGAAGAGGTTGTTCCCAGGTGCCACTGCCACACTCTTGCACTCAGTGACGTTTTTGTTAGTTTTTTGTTTTTTTCCGGTTTCTTCTTGTTATTTCCTCGACGTACGTCAAATCCCGAGTCATTGCCGCGTGGTAGAGGTCCGCGTTGTGCCTCGGTGTGTCCTTATCTTGCACTACCAGTGAAAACCTGTACAACCTCTCATCCTTTCAAACACCTTGGAAGTTGTATGTGATTTTTTTTTTTTTTTTTTTTTTTTTTTTTTTTTTTTTTCCTTTTTTTCTTTCCTCCCTTCTCTTCTTTCACTTTTTTTCCTGAACTACTGTACTACGCAAAGGAATCAGGTCTGTAATATTACAAAAAAAAAAAAAAAGAAGTTATTTTTGTAGCTAAAGCATCTGTGGTAGGGCTCTGAATATCTTTCCTAGTTTTGAAACTCCACTCGTCGGTCAACGTTTTGTTTCCACACATGTTCCGTAGGTCTCTCCTTTTTTGTCCCCGTATAACCCGAACTGACTTTACAGTCTGGTTCTGTTGATGTCTCGCCGTAATAGCTCTAGTCTGGCCATACGCTTTATTATTATTATTATTATTATTATTATTATTATTATTATTATATATATATTTTTCCTGTGTAGTGCCACGTGGTGCGTTCTTCTTCTTCTATGAAGCCATTTCGCTTTAGATTCCCCTCTTTGACTTCCTTTTGTTGAAGTGGACAGGGACGGGGGGCTCGTTCTGGTTTCGTGTTTTGTTTTTTTTTTTGTTTTTTTTTTTGTTTTTTTCCTCAGCATCTCCGTCGATACGTTCAAAGCTTTAGGACCAAACTCCAGTCTTGTAAATCTTTCTGTGGTTTCATCTGTATCATGTTTTTTCTTACGCTTTTAGAAAGTAGACGAAATGCTGCATCAGTTAGCACTTGACACGAGATGAACTGATGGGAATTATTCAGTCACCTCTCTCTTTAGCTCTTAATTGGTCACGAAATTGTAAACGATTTTTAGCAGTAAGGATAAACCAGTACATTTAACTTAAATTCTGAGCAGTGTTTCTGCGCCACATGGTTTTTATGTATTGTAAATTACATGTTTTTTTTCCCCCCTGTTAATGACCTTGACTTGCTGAAGGTATTGTAGATTTCAGTAGCTTTTTGTAAAGTGTGAATAAAATGTGTATTGCCTATTTTCTTTCTACAAAAGACATTGTGTGTGTGTGTGTGCAGTGATTAAATATTTTTTTTGTATATCTTCTAAGTAGATTGGAGCTGGTTGTAGGGGCCCAAGCACGTTTGTCTCAGCTTGAGTAAGTTGGATCATTTGACTCCGCTCATCAATAAGAGTCGACTCTTTCAGCTCTCAAACAGCTCATGGCCATTTTTAGGACAAATATTTTGACCGTTGTTTGTTGGTCTTTGCCTAACTAACTAATGGCGGGGGTTGTTTAATGAAATCTTTACTCTATTCACCATTCCATTTTATAAAATCAATTTACATGAGTGTTAAAGCAGAAAACCCCCAAAAACTAGAACACA
>JANDJT010000217.1:26419251-26438879 GCA_024331685.1 Stegophilus panzeri | reverse complement strand
GAACTGCTTTTTCTTAGCGTGTTCAATACTTTTTTCCCCGTGTCATTCCACTTTATTACACATAACTTTATTTATGGGCGTTAATGTTGTGAATTCTTTATATTTCCAGATTTCTCGAGTTAATACTGATGTCTGGTCAAAATTTCATGTGAATAACCTCATAGGAAATATATTTACTGAAAAAAATGTTGAAGCGTTCAATACTTATTTCCCCTGCTGTATATATATATATATATACATATACACACACACATATACTGATCAGCCATACCATTATAACCACTGACAGGTGAAGTGACTAACAGTGATTATCTCGTTACAATGACACCTGTCAAGGGATGGGATATATTAGGCAGCAGGATGAATCTGGAAGAAGGAGGTCTGGTCTGATGAATCACGTTTTCTTTTACATCATGTGGACGGTGCGTGTGTCACTTACCTGGGGAAGAGATGGCACCAGGATGCACTATAGGACGAAGGGAAGCCAGCGGAGGCAGTGTGATGCTCTGCCCAATGTTCTGAGCATTCATGTGGGTGTTACTTTGACATGTACCACCTACCTAAACATTGTTGTAGACCGAGTACACCCCTTCATAACAACGGTATTCCCTAATAGCAGTGGCCTCTTTCAGCAGGATAATGCGCCCTGCAACACTGCAAAAATTGTTCAGGAACGGTTTGAGGAACATGACAAAGAGTACAAGGTGTTGACACGGCCTCCGAATTCCCCAGATCTCAATCCGGTCGAGCATCTGTTGGATGTGCCGGACAAACAAGTCCTATCCATGTAGGCCCCAACTCGCATCTTACAGGAGTTAAAGGATCTGCTGCTAAGGTCTTTGTGCCAGATACCACAGCACATCTTCAGAGGTCTTGTGGAGTCCATGCTTCGATGGTTCAGAGCTGTTCTGGTGGCACAAGGGGAATGTTCAAATCAACAATCAGAATGAAGGGAAAAAAACATGATGTCAGTAACTTTAATCATGTCAGGATTGTTGGTGCCAGAAAGGCTGGTGTTAGTGTTTACAAACTGCTGATCTCCTGGGATTTTCACACACAACCGTCTCTAGACTTCACACAGAATGGTGTGATGGTGTAATGGGTGGAAACACCTTGTTGATGAGAGAGCTCAGAGGAGAACGGCCAGACTGGTCCGAGCTGACAGGACGGCTACGGTAACCATTCACCGTGCTGAGCAGAAAAGCACAACACACCGAATCTTGATGTGGACGGGCTACAACAGCAGAAGGCCACATCGGGTTCCACTCCTGTTGGCCAGGCACAGGAATCTGAGGCTACACTGTGAGGCACAGACTCACCAAAACTGAACAGTTGAAAATTAGAAAATCATTAGCTGGTCTTTTTGCTAATTAGGTGTACTTATTAAATTAAAGTGATCAGTGAGTGTATAGAGTAGGGACAAAGATGCATGGAGGTGGAGAGACTAGTTTAATTTAATGTCTCTGAATAATAGGCCAGTAATAATAAAAAGATCTTGCCATATGGTAGAGACACACGGCTTCATTCAGTCGCGATTTTCTCTCAGGCCAGTTACATGCTGTTTTAAATCTGTCCAACCTTATTGTCAACATGGAGACCAGTTTACTGTAACAAATTACTAAAACTTTACATTCCTGTTTTATTGTTCAAATCCATTTCAAACCATCTCAACCTCATTATCAAAGTAACCCCACTAGCTGCCGTCTGTAAACAGAACGACTAGCTAATATCTCATTACCGGAGTTAAACTAGGACTGTACCATTGTATGAAACCTCTCTGGGGTCAAATATGGCCTTCGTCATTGAAGCTATAAATGTGAAAATGAAAAGGTCTTATGTTTAATTATCAGCATCCAGGACGCTGCCTCTGCCTTGCCTTTGTTAGCATGCCATCACCTTGGTACCCAGTGCCACCTGTACTTTCAGGGATTAACTGTCACCAAAGGGTGATCCGGGAGCACTCGTTCTCCACGGCAACCTTGAAAGTCAGGCATGAAATATGAACGACGAGGCCGCCTTAGCGACCATAAACAACAGCTGGGGCTTAAGGAGCTTCCAGTGGTCCGACACAGGCGCTTAAGTGTCTCGTCTCCATGGTGAGCATCCTCCGATAGCTCCTAATGACAGACAAGCACACAGGCCACCTTGTCTCCACCAATCTGATTGGAGGTAAAGCAAAGTTTCCACAGATATTCCAGTGCAACACCTAACACCTCACATTTTCTTTTCTCATGCACCTGTTTGGTTTGACATCGATTGGTAATCTAGTCCACATCTTGATTTAGGCCTTAGTGTATTTGACTCCATCGAACAAGTTCGCACACTCCAAGATCAACCGAACTTGACCAGTGTTTGGAAAACCGAACTAAATAATTGTGTGAAATCATGCGTATCGTCAGTCAATGTTGAGATTGTGAATGAATTGACATAATACGGTACACGTTTAGTATTCTAAATAATTTATTACCCAAGCCTCGAGTTAAGTCTGCTGCATTTACCTTTCATTCTAAAATTACATCCTTGCCAGGTTCATGATCTGGTTTCCACGGTAACAGACAGAAACATCTATGAAGCTAACCCAAGGTGGCCCAACAGCCAACAGAGACTTTTTACACTTTCATTGATATGCAAACTCAATAAAGTCTTTAATAATGACATCATATCATTATATATCACGACATTACATATGAACTAGGACATATTTTTTCTTTTCTTCAGTAATGTCTGCATTATGTTGTGGCTCAGGAGGATGGATGTAAAAACATTCATTTTTAAGCAGTGGAACATATCATATCCATCCTCCATATGATAAAAATTTCAATGTTTTGAAAGTCTTGCAGTTACAGCTGCAAGAATTCTGGCATGTCTTTCTCAGCTTTGCACATCTGGATCTTTGACCATTTTTCTTGGCAAAATTGATCAAACTCTGTCAGACTGGATGGAGAACATCGGTGAAAAGCAAGTGTTGCCACAGATGCTCAGTCGGACTGAGATATGGGCTTTGATTGGACTACTCTTACACACACCTGCTTTCGAATCCTTCCGTATGCTTAGGGTCACTGTCCTGCTTGTAGGTGAACCTCTGCCCCAGTCTCAAGTGTCTTATAGATTGGGATTGCCCTGTATATGGTTTATCCATCCTGGGCTCAACTCTGACCAGTTTCCCAGTCCCTGCTGTTGAAAAAAATTTACACAACACGATGCTTCCACCACCATGCTTCACTGTGGACATAGTGTTCTCAGGATGATGAGCAGTGTTAGGACTTTTCCAGCTCAGTTTCAGTCTCATCAGAGCAGAGAACCTTTCTGGATATACTCCATTCAGATAAATATGTAACATTTGATTGCAACTGCTTGCAATATTGTCCTGTTTTGTTTAGATTCATGACATAAATCCCAATTAAGTCAATTTCCGTTTCACTATAAAAAAGTGGACAAGTTCAAGGGGAATAAATACAATATATGTACAATTACTTCGTACCATATGAAAGTATTTCGTCGAGGTTTTGATTTGTTTGCTTACAGTACTAACAAATATAAATTGTAGGTAAATGAATGAAGTCTAAAAGAACAGCCGCAGCTATATTAGGAGCTAAAGTGGATGCTTTAGCCTTGTGTTTTAACGCTGCATTCTGATCATGCCTCCACCTCGGCTGCTTGGAGACATCGCATTATGCGCAGAGAACATCGGAGCGAACATATTGTGTTTGTGTGCACAGTTAATCAGTGTTTTTGAGCTTTCATGAATTGAAATGAATCTCACTCACATCCTAAGATACCAATTTGATCATTTCTATGCATCTCCATTTCCCACTGTATAACACATACAGTATGTTCTGTTCTGGGACAGTTTAATTTCTTAGTAAAAGTGGAACAGTGATTAAGTTTATGTGACAGTAAGATGAATTAAAGGTGTTTAGGTGTAATGAGGCATGAATTTGAAACAGATATACCATTCCATCCATCTCTTATTGGATGGATGCTTAAAAAAGCTTCACATGTGAAAGCTTTCTTTAACTCAAAAGAGTCAACTTTAAATAAAAAGAGTCAGTTTTAAATAAAAAGAGTCAAATTCAATCAAAAGAGTCAGTTTTAAATAAAAAGATTCAACTTTAAATAAAAGGAGTCAGTTTTAAATAAAAAGATTCAACTGTTAATAAAAAGAGTCAACTTTAAATAAAAGGAGTCAGTTTTAAATAAAAAGAGTCAACTTTAAATAAAAGGAGTCAGTTTTAAATAAAAAGAGTCAACTTTAAATAAAAGGAGTCAGTTTTAAATAAAAAGATTTAACTGTTAATAAAAAGAGTCAACTTTAAATAAAAGGAGTCAGTTTTAAATAAAAAGAGTCAACTTTAAATAAAAAGATTCAACTGTTAATAAAAAGAGTCAACTTTAAATAAAAGGAGTCAGTTTTAAATAAAAAGATTAAATAAAAGGAGTCAGTGTTAAATAAAAAGATTCAACTGTTAATCAAAAGAGTCAGCTTTAAATAAAAAGAGTCAATTAAAAAGAGTCATCTTTAACTAAAAGCCCAAAAGCTTCACATTTGCTGATCTTCCTGATGGAAAGGGTAAACTTTCATCAATAAGATCAGCAAACGTGAAGATTTTGGGCTCTATTTCTAAAATGGTTCATAATAATATTATACCACGGCACTGTTAAATTCTCAATTCTGATTGGTCAGAAGGTTTCGAGTTTGTGAATTTTCTATAATAGAAGCTCTAACGTTAATTCCGGCTGATCCGAGGTGTATATTTATGCACGTATACATTATCATTTCTATAGTAACAACTTAGGAGATGAGGAGATGTTTAGGTAACGTTTTACTTTTGGAAGGAGTCACCAGCGTGAGTGCTTGGTAACAAGTTTTCCGCCACTGGAAAGTCTTCAGGCTGGAGGGCTTCACGTTTTCCGGTTTCTTTGTAACATGATAAGAGAACGATTATTTATAGCTGCTATACTGAAAGTGATAACAGGAGGTAACGTGTCTCATGGA
Source organism: Stegophilus panzeri (assembly GCA_024331685.1). NCBI lineage: Eukaryota > Metazoa > Chordata > Actinopteri > Siluriformes > Trichomycteridae > Stegophilus > Stegophilus panzeri. The sequence goes on along the minus strand of JANDJT010000217.1, from coordinate 26,433,883 downwards.
TGTTCCACAACAGTAAAAGTATGGAATGAAACACTTCAGGAGGTACTGTTACAGGAAATGTGTCAACTTCAGGGTGGTAATAAATCAGCTCTGTATCAGGCCACTCCATCATTGATTGCTTTCCTATAACTGCATGTAGAAATACCCTGGTATAATGTTGCTAAGTATATCAACACAACATAAATGAACTGAAGTATGAACTTTTTCCACAGACAGACCAATCGGCCTTTTTCCAGCTTGTTTCAATTAAATTCATCTTCAGTGTCGTTTCAAAGGCTTTCAGCGTTGCACAGGACCTGTTGCTGTTTTGCAGGGCCTTATGGGCGACAGATGTCATTGTTTTGGTCACACTGCGCTCATGTGACCGCAATCCAGCATGTCTAGAATCTGCCTTTACATACTAACTAGTTAGCAAGACTAAACACTATAAAAACAACATGGAGGCTTTGTGCTAATAACTCACTGAGGTCAAACAGGTAAATATATGAACTTCCTTATGTTGCTAGCACAGCTATTGCTTTTAAATAACCAGTTAGCGTGCTAGGTAGTGAGCATAACAATAGCTTTTTTAGCACGGAGGCTGAACTGTCGTCTAATGAGCTTCTAAATTTACATCTAGAACATAAACAGGCTCTTGTGAAGGAGAGAGAATGGTTTAAGGGAAAAAAAAATTATGAAATGACTGGCAGAAAAAACAAACATGCAAATCATAGAACTTCAAATAAAAAAGAGTTAGCTTTCAATAAAAAGAGAGTCATCTTTAAATAAAAGGGGTGAACTTTAAAAGAGTCAACTTTACCCCAAAAGAGTTAGCTTTAAAAAAAAAAGGGAGTCCAATTTAAATCAAGAGAATCAATTAAAAACAGTCATGTTTAAATGAAAGTGGTGAACTTTAAAAGAGTCAACTTCAATCCAAAAGAGTCAGCTTTAAATAAAGAGAGAGTCAATTAAAAAAGAGTAATATTTAACTCAAAAGAGTCAACTTTAATAAAAAGATTCAACTTCAACTCAAAAGAGTCATCCTTAAATAAAAAGAGAGTCAATTAAAAAAGTGTAATATTTAACTCGAGTCCAATTTAAATCAAGAGAATCAATTAAAAAGAGTCATGTTTAAATAAAAGTGGTGAACTTTAAGAGTCAACTTCAGTCCAAAAGAGTCAGCTTTAAATAAAAAGAGTCAATTTTAAATGAAAAGAGAGTCATTAAAAAAGAGTCATCTTTAACTCAAAAGAGTCAATTTTAAATATAAAGGGTCAGCTTTAAATAAAATGAATCAGCTTTAAATAAAAAGAGTCAATTAAAAAAGAGTCATCTTTAATGCAAAAGAGTCCACTTTAAATAAAAAGAGTCAGCTTTAACTCAAAAAGTCAGCTTTAAATAAATAAAAGAGTCAATTAAAAAAAGAGTCATCTTTAAATAAATAGTGTGAACTTTAAAAAAAAAAAAAAAAGTCAACTTTACATCAAGAGAGGCAGCTTTTAATGAAAAGGGTCGACTTTAAAGTCAAGATTAAAAAAAAAGAATCCGCTCTAAATAAAAAGGCTCAAATTTAACTAGAGTGAACTTTAAATAAGCCTGTCATTTCAGAATCCGACTAAACAATGTTCAAACTTTATTGACCACCTGTCAGATTGTAAGATAAAGTTGTACCGAGATTCCTTATATCATGCCATGTCAGGAATGAGCACTAGCTGACTCGTTACTCATTTCCAGTGAAGGGTGGAGTTTCTTAGCTGATTGATGATATAGATTAATCTGTATAAAATCAAATAAAATCAGTCTATCTTGTCAGGATTTGACACTTGGAGCTTTTTGTCTCTAGAGAAATTTAATTCCCAACTCTGGACAGTCTCAATTTGAAAAAACGAAAAACAAAACAACAAAACAAAAAAAACCCTCCACAAACACCACGAACCAACAATGTGACATACGGATTGCATAGTGGCATGAATTTGCATAATTCAGCATCACTCATAGGTTTCATTCTTTAACTCAATTTGCATGAAATCCGAAAATTTATGACAGAATTTGGGTGGGAGGGAGATCTGGTTTTGGGTTTTTTGAAGCTCGACGGAAAGTCGGCACTTTTTCCACGATGAAAAAAGAAATTGCATGACAACTTGAAATCTTTGAACTACATCCTCGTGTTTGTCCTAGCGGTTCTCTCAGAAGAACAGCCAAGCTCCAGCCTAAGGTCACAAAAATGTGAACATCTTTGCGTGCAGGCAAAATAAGTGTTTATTTATTTATTTATTTATTTATTTTTAGAGCTTGAACTTATATTTGTCCCTTGATCGGCATTAGAAGAGAAAATGTCAGCTTTGTTCCACAAGTCAGGTACGTCTTCACCTGTCAACCTGACCTGAGAAAATACAGCACCGTGCAACACCGAGAGAATTCTTCCCTCAATCTGATATTTAATTTGCTGTAATGTTCTTCAGACAGACTGCCTCTGAGAAAGTGCCTTCGCTTTTACAGCGCAAGTTTAGTGATTGACAATGTTTAAGCGTGAAGCGCCTCTCTAACATGGGATTTGACCACACAACCTTCCGGTCGCTAGCTGAAAACTTCAACCACCTGAGCTACCGCTGGCCTAGTGACATTTTAATCACAATGGCATTGATTAGACTTGCATTATCAATGGTTACGCATTACGTATGGTTAGCGTGTGTCGAAAAGGACACGCCCACTACCGTAACGATTTTCAGCTCCGTCTGTCAGCGAGCAGACGATGAAGACCAGAGGCGGGGCTTTTTTGTTACAAACCTACGTAGATTAGTACAGGAAGTAAAGTCTGGAATCACCAACGACTCGATTCAGCTGTTCAGAATCGGTTCCTTCTTTTAGGAGTCGATAACTCCGTTTGTCGTGCGCTTTGATTTCTGAAACTTTGCAGACTTTTTACATTCACAAACCGCTCTATAACACACCACATGAAAAGTAACATTTGAAAAAAACATCATAGGTGCACTTTAATATTTATATTTATTTATTAGAATTCAATAAAGTGACCACAACCAAATGCAAGACAATGTAGGACAAAAATAAATAAATAAATAAATAAATAAAATACCACAAACTAAACACGATGGTTGAACTTGTTTGTATTTGTGTGAGGAATTTCATAGATATTTGTGAAAACTCTGATTCACAATATCATCATGCAACAGATAACACTTCTGGCTATTTTCTTCATTTCTTCATTCTATTGTTGACTTTTTTCTGGCCTGGAAATTAGCTCAGAAACGCCTAGCTTCACCCCTTCTCCTTAAAAGGTAGCTCGCTCACTGGGTTTGTTGCGTAGAAACGAAAAGGTGTGTCAATTGAAATGAGTCATACAGTACGGAGAGATTTAAAATTTACCAACCACTACTTTAATATTCGTCGTTTCGTTAATATTAAAGAAATAATAATAATAATAATAATAATAATAATAATACATAAAAATAGATAACCTACACACCATCTAATTATAAAATGTTAGTGTGTGTGTGTCCCAAGAACTAATGCCAGATTGTAATTTTATGCAAATCTTATTTTATGCAAATATACTGTATGACGCAATACTTCGTTTACTTGAGTATTTTGCTTGTTATGAGGCATATCCGTAGCTGTAATGTCAATGAGAATAAAAAGCCTGGTTTGTAGTTTTTTGCTTGTTTCACAGGATGCGAAAAAGTATTTATTTGCAGAAGTGCATCTGCATTTGTTTATGTTGCTGTGTGTCATGAAAACCTTTACATCTCTACATCGGTTTCAACTTTACGCCTGATGACTGACTAAAATGAAGATCCTCAGCTAGGTGGCAAAGATTTCTTACCTGCAGAATGCATGCAAACACACACACACACACACACACACACACATATACAAACACAAGCTTCCTCTACTGGTTTCTATGGAAACCCCTGAGGGAAAGGAGGAAGATTCAAGGACAGGCGTGTTTGTAAACTGGAACATTGGGTCATTTTTGTGTATGCGCACGGACACACAGTTAGAACAGAAAACGATCCATCTTAATCAAGGTCAAATTAAAAGTTGTGCAACGTTAAAGTATAAAGTATTTTTCTTTCACTTTTTTTTTTTAATGCTAATAGTCCTGCAAAGGAAGAGTAGCACCACTGCTATACATTCTAGACGTTTCCTTTATTTTTTAACTTTTACCTTATACTCTTGCCTGCCACTTTATTAGGAACACCCGTACACCGGCTCGTTCCGCCAATCATGTGGCAGCAGCTCAATACATCAGCTCATGCAAATACAACTCACCTCAGACGCCTTACAAGAGTTCATCAGAATGAGGAAAACAAAACATGACTTCTCTGTGACCGTGGTGTGCTTGTTGGTGCCAGACGGGTTGGTTTGAATATGTCAGGATGTGCTGATTTTCCTGGGACTTTCACACGAAGCGGTCTTTCACAGAATGAAGCGAAAAACAAAATACGTCAGTGAGAAGCAGTTCTGCAGGACAACAGATGAGACAGAAAGGCTGCGGTGACTCAAATAACCACTCTTTACAATTGTGGTGAGCAGAATAGCATCTCAGAACGTGCAACACGTCTGAACCATGACGTGTACGGGCTACGACAGGAGAAGACCACGTCGGGTATCGTTCCCGTCAGCCAGGAGCGGCGGAACAGTGATTCTGAGGCTACACCGTGGGCAGGCTCACCCAAACTGGACAGATGAAGATTGAAAAAAGTACCAAGCGACGTTTTATTCCGTCTTCAACATTCCAGTTTCGATGGGACTGTTCCTACGATGTTTGTCTTTGCAATTATGTGCAAATTTGAATCACTAATTTGTATTTTCTGAACAGATTTAGTCTTCGTGTCGGTGTTATTTTGACCATGTTTAAACCTGAACAACAGATGACTCGCTTAAAGTCTGTTGACATCTGTACATCACGTGCAGTGTGTTTGTGCCGTGACCATGTGTTTGGCTGAATCACACACACACGTCAATTCAATAACAGCCTTAATCCAACAGAGCGGCCCCAAAACACTTCATACGTCCAACTTTTCCGAGCAGACTGCAGACCTTTGTGCGCTTAAAGAATGCTGCTACTTTAGACGAGTCAAGTACGTCTAACTGACAAACATCTGAAGTGAAAAATCGTCGCACGCTCGTGTTTTTGTGCTGTGTGGCGATGTGGTGAACGGGTGCTACATTATATTGCATTATTTCCTCAATGATTAAAACGCTTTAACTGGTCTGAAATTCAGCCTGATAAACTCATTTTAAGTCTGCTGCGGTCTTGTTTCCCACGTACACAAGGCCCTTACTTTGCTTATAATGTTGAGGGGACAATGCTTAATAAATGTGTGTATATACATGTGTGTGTGTGGGATGTTCTGCATCTCTCTCAGCTGAGACGAGTTCATTATCAAAATGTCAGCTAGGTTCTGGCCGAATCCTGCAGTCCAGACTGTTCTCCTGTCCTCGTCTGTCTCACTTCTGCTCTCTGTCTCTTCTGTTCTCCTTCTCATAAACCACATGCTGAGAGTTTATTGAGCTTTGGCTGACAGGCAGGGGCGCTGGTAGGTATGCCAGAATCCAGGACAAAAACCCAATATCCCAATATTGCACATGTCCATGTTCTGGTGCAGTTGTAAAAAAAAAAAAAAAAAAAGAACAAAATGTTCTTAATGATTTTAAATTATAGCCTATATGCAATTTTACCTCATCTTGGATAGGAGCCGATCAGCAACACAGTAAAACTAGTACTACTACTACTACTAAAATAATAATAATAATAATAATAATGAACAATTTATTTATAAAAGCCCTCTTCATACACATTATTTATTCAAAAATGATGAGGATGAAATGACAATATAAGTACAAAAATAAGCATTAGGAGGTAGAAACTATGCAAATATAGATTAAATTGAAATGGATAATAAAATAGGAAAAATAAAATAGTGAAATAGTACTACTATTACTTCTGCTAATACTACTAAAACATTTTAATAATACAAAATAATATTAAACTATAAACAGCAAAATAGAGGACGTATTTTCAAATAAAAGCGAAATAACCAAGATCCATTTGACAAACTTGAACTGATATATTATTAACAGCATAAAAGCAACGCATATAAATAGCACAGCAGTTTCCAGTTTATTAGACGTTCTAGTCGTGTAATTAAATTTACAATTGGGTAACAATCGAGTGCAAAAGTCTGGTTTCCGGATTAACTTATTTACCAAAAAAACCAACGACAACAACAAAGAAACAAACAAAAAAACATCACTCCAGAACCACAAAATTGGTTCTGCTTTATTATTGCAACTGAAAGAATTCAAAATTTGTTCAGCGATACAAAAAAGTGGCTTTCCACCCTGAAGCCACACGGAGTACAGAAGAAAACACTAAATTTACAGCTTTACACAAAGTCATAAATGTGCCGACACTGGAGACTCCACCCACAAATGTTAAATAAAAGTCGACTTACCAATAACGCCACCATATGAAAAACAAAAACATTAATATAAACCTGTCATTTGATTAGCAGCTGGAGCTAGTTCCAGAGCTGCTCTTAATCAAAAACCGATTAACATCATCTGACCAATCAGGTTTAAGAATTCAATAGTGCTGTGGTGTAATCATATTTTAGCATAGACTATTTGACTTATAATAAAGGAACACTGGTGAGACTAAACACACTAATGCTGGAGAAGCTTTAGTGAAATGAATAGGAATTAGGAAAAAAACTTTATTTGAACGAACCCTCCGAATGAACTAATGACACAGTCATCATACGTCAATCAGTGGTTAAGCTTCTGTGCCATTGTGTGGAAAGCTGTTAAAATTGCAGAACTGAAAGGTTGGGGTTTTGAGAAATGCTCTTGGATCAGATCCTACCTGACTTGTACGCCATTGCTGAATGAATGAATAAATAAATGTAAATGTAACTGGACAGGAATGCAAAACCGAAAGACTGAAAGGACTGTGTGCGAAACCCAAGGCCAAGATCTCAACGTTCGGAAAGAGGAATGGAAACTAAACTGTTCCAATTTCAGCACATATTAAGTTTATGTTTTTGGAATCCCGAGAAACTATTTGCGTCTTTTGGGAAAAAAACATTTGAGATCTTTGGCGTTCCACAGCGGTTTCGCAGCTGCCATGTCTCACTTCAGCTACAGAAGAAGAAGCCAGACAGACAGAGGTCTCGTGCTCTTTCCTTCCTTCTCCTCCTCCTCCTCCGGCTTGTTGTGTTCGTGTGGAGCGCGCGCCGTGCCAGTCTCCTCTGCATATGGAACTACTCAGGAGATTAAGTAACGTACACCGTCCCTAACAACCTCACAGAAGAACCCAGGATGCTGGGAGGGATGAGATCCTTATACAAAGAGAACGATTTGTGAGGATGAGTGAGAGGGTGAGACAGGCATGGTAACAGTTCCAGAATCATCTGGAAGTGTTGGGGTTTATGATCCGGGACTGATTTTTTTTGGGGGGGGGAGGGGACAGATTGGACACGAGAGCTGACACCAAAAAACAACATGCAAATAAAACCATTCTAAATTATCTATGGATGGAAAATTGATGAAAATTGATTGCATTAGAAGCAGTTCATGAACTTTCTTATGAGGACACATTCTGTTAAATGTCTTCTCAGTCCAACAAACCACATTTCATTCCTTGTTTTTGTTTGTCCTCAACTCTATTTCTGTCCAGCTGTGGCCTTGGTGTCTGTTTTGATAAAGTGATCCAAGTATAATACTCAGAGAGAGGTCTTAATTATGGTCTGGTTTGTCTGTGAAATCATTTTAAACCTCAAGTCTTCGTGTTTGTCATGGACAAAAGTGACCATAGCTGGAGAGAAGAGAAGAGAAGAGAAGAGTTGAAGAGAATCCCAGTGATGGACTAAGAGTACACAGGCATGCTTTCCGAATCATTTTGTCACCAGGGAGCATGGTGGCTTAGTGATTAGCACTGTTGCCTCACACCTCCAGGGTTGGGGCTCCCACCTCCGACCCTGTGTGCAGAGCTGCATGTTCTCCCTATGCTTCAGGGGTTTCCGCCGTGTACTCTGGTTTTCTCCCCCAGCCCAAAGACATGTGCTGTAGGCTGCTTGGCATGTCTAAATTGTCAGTAGTGTGTGAATGGGTGTGATTGTGCCCTGCGATGGGTTGGCACCCCGTGCAGAGTGTCCCTCACCTTGTTCCCTGAGTTCCTTGGGATAGGCTCCAGGCTCTCCGTGAACCTGTGTAGGATAAACAGTATGGAAAATGGATGGATGTGTTTTGTTTTGTTTTTTTACACCAAATTTTAAAAATTACTACAGTAATTCCAGTCCTTTTCTGTAGTAAAGTGGCATGTCTGTTATCATAGATACGTTTTTTTCCTTTTAACGTTCCTACTTTCTCCTGGTCCGGGTTGTGGTGCACACCCAATGGAGTTCTTCTGCAAGATTCGTGCTATCATACTTGGCTGAATCATTGGAGCGTAATTAGATGACATTTTCTAAATTATTGGTTGAAATGATCAAATTTAAATATTCATCAGCTTTATCAGAACCCATAAAATCAAATCATGGGTAACTCTTGCAAAGCTCATCAATTTCCCTGGATATTCCAGATTCAGATGATCGCTGTGATTAATTCCAACGTAAAAGTGGACGTAAAAGTGAAGCGTTTCCGGCATGAAGCTTAGTGGAATCACAGGCAACTTGTTGCCAGTGTATTAGATCTAATCGTCTAATAATTAATAAGTGTATTTTATGACCACTATTATAAAGTTTAATTGGAAAACATGCACACAGTGTAGTAGTAATTATTCACCACTGATGTCGCTGTCAAGCCCAAGACAAGGGCTGGCAGAACATGACTCTTGCTATCGGTTTACGTTTATAATCTCTTCCCCAATTACAGCAAACTCAATTAACAATGACATTTATTATATCTCCACTTTGGAAAAATTGTGTGTAACAAATTGGCTCCATTGGCTCATTGTTTTCTTCAGGGACTTTAGCAGTGTGAAGACGAGTGCAGATCAAAACAAAACATCAAAACATCATTCAAAATGGTAAGCATTTGCAAAAGAGGCCTGAGGAGAGGGACATCCAGCAGAGGAGTGTTCTCTCTGTAATAATGATGTGTGGTCTGTCATGGTGGGGGTCCAACAAAGTGAGTGCTTGGACCCCGCTGCTTGCAGCTTCATTCAAACCTCTGATTCTGGCTTTGCTTCTGTGAGAATAATCATATGATGATTCATATTTCTCATCTGCGGTTGATGTAAATTGTGTGCTTGTGCCTGAACCACAGTTGTAACCAGAAAGGAAAAAGAAGGACTGCACAATAAATAAGGAATAAAACATGACAGGGTGTGTTGTTCTAGGAAAATAATCAATGACAGTCTGGTGTGATGCAAAGGGTCACTCGGAATTGGATTATTTTCCAACAACAGCAGTATTTTATTCCTCTTATACCACAGGAAACAACTCTAACAATGTTGTATTTAGTAAATATTGACACATTGTACTGTTTATCCGTTTACAGTTACATTTAATATTCTGGAAGGTCCATGAGACAAGTTAGGGTTAAGACTAAGAGTCGCCTTCCTTAAACGTTTTTCCAGAAAGAAACCTTTCATCATATCGATAAGTAGTCGTTACACGCACGTCCCTATGTAAACTGTTACTATGGAAATAAACATCGTAGAACGAGTGCGTTAATGACTAAACCTGTGATTTGTTTTGCAGCCGGATCTACCGTCAGGGCGACTGCTCTAGAAAATGAATCAACATCTTCTGACTAGATTTGAGAACTCATCAGGGCTGTGGTATAATTATTTTGTTGTCATGGAGAAGACTTGGCAGAACTGTAGAGGTAAAAAAAAAAAATGAATCGTTTTGCTTTTGAAAGTGGGAGGGAAATGAGTGTGAACATGCTGACAGAAGAAGTGATAGCCTGCTTCATTTGTATGTCTATTCTAGGAACAAATCAACTCATCAACACCCTCCTGAACCACAAACTACCGCCGGTACAAGACAAGCAAAAAATGCTGAAGTGTCCCAAAAGCATACAAAAAAAAAACTATTTGTTGTTTCATAGTTGGTAAAACTGCATAGCACAACAATGATTTCATACCACAAAACATTGAAAATATACCGCGACAGGAGCTGGATAACAGACGGTGTAGACAGCACAGGAGGAAAAAGCAAGATCAAAAGCAAAAACTAATGTTCCTAGATACACAATGTGGAATTGGTAAAACCTCACACAGTGTGAGTGGTGTGGAATTTATATACAGAGACTTAATGAATGTAAGAAGGAACAGGAAAGTCAGAGCTGGATTTGAAACAATGACTACTGAAGTGGAGGTGGATTCAGGTGTGACAGGTAGAAACATCCAGGGGCTTTTACAAATGGTGTTTGAAGTAGAGAAGCTGGAATATGAACATGGGTAGAAAGTGTATTTAAATTTAACTGTAATGGTAGTTATTGACCGGGCGCACGGTGGCTTCGTGGTTAGCAGGTTCGCCTCACACTTCCAGGGTCCGGGGCCGTGTGTGTGCGGAGTTTGCATGTTCTCCCCATGCTGCGGGGGTTTCCTCCGGGTACTCTGGTTTCCTCCCCCGGTCCAAAGACATGCAAGACATGCAAGACATGCAGGGTAGGCTGATTGGCGTGTCCAAAGTGTCCATAGTGTGTGAGTGTGTGTGTGTGATTGTGTGCCCTGCGATAGATTGGCACCCTGTCCAGGGTGTACGCCGCCTTGTGCCCGATGCTCCCTGGGATAGGCTCCAGGCTCCCCGTGACCCTGAAAAGGATAAGCGGTATAGAAGATGGATGGATGGATGGTAGTTATTGACTACTAACTTTGCTACTTTTAATTTTGATCAATGTTACCGAGAAAAAAAAATCAGTCTCTCCAGGATTCCGTGATTCCATGCAATTTTTCAAAATGATGGCAGATTTTCCGCAGATTCGGGCCGAGACGTGTCGTGTGACGTCATCACAACACGCATTCGGTCAAAGCCCTCTTCGATTCACGTGTGTCGAACACGAGTACAGCTAAAAGGTCTCATTTACCAAAAACATCACTGCGAAAGATTTCGTGCAAATTGCAATTTCACCAGTTCAAGTAGTTTGCCGCAAAAAAAGCACGAAAAAAACCTCCTCGAGTTGCATCGCAAATTCTGAAAAAAAAACAAAAACATTTTTGGCCGCAACAATCACAAAAAAATTCTGCGAAATCTTGTATGGACTGAATAATGTAACATTAACCTGCGAATTTTAAATAATCATTTCAAAACCCAAACATATTAAAGCGGTTCCCTGCTGCCAGACGCCAAATACTTAATCAGCAGCAGCAATGAGACAGTGGAGACGGATCTCTTGTCCATTTTATCAGCTATCTCCACTTAAAAAAAGAAAAAAATGCTTCAAAGAAAATACCATGATAATGTGGAGTGGAAATATAGCATTTCACAGCTCAACATCTAATCAATGCAAACACATACAGTACAGGTAAGCCATTAGCTAGCTTACTGAGCTAGACTAGCTAGCCAGAACCTTTGATGTTTTACAGAAACAAGCCCTGTATTAAACTTAAGATAAGATAAGATAAGATAAGATCACATTGATATTTGGTAGCCGCTACAGTGTATTGTTAACACTCAGGATAATTGCATCTTTGTTAGAAACATGTATGAATTAACATGAGCTAGCTAGCTACTGAAACAGTATTTGGCTAACCAGCTAATGTTGCATTTCTTCGTGTACTGCTGATAATCGAGGTTGTGTTCACTTCAGCATAGTTCATTGATTAGTGAACATAAGTGTGCTTTGTACTCTAAGACAGGATTAATCAGAGAAGCAACCATGAGACCACTACAAAGTGGGGACTAGTTCAATGGCGGTGACTCCTATGCAAGCCATTGTAGATGTAGATAGCTAGTTGTGCCTGCTTGGTTGGATCAAACATCTGTCCAGAGCACTTTTTTAAGTTATACCCAGATAAACACCACACACACACACACACACACACACACACACAAAGCAAAGCATCGATGTATTGTTTTTTATCTCGCAAACTAGGTCGTGTGTGTTACGAAGTCGTTATGCTGGTGGATCCTCTTCAATTGATGGAGGTGACTGGGTAGAAAAAATGCATCTAGACATTAACTGTATGACCGCTTTGATGTAAATTATTAAAGCAAAGTTCAACAAATTTGTTATCGGTGTGTTTTGAGTGCACAGTAAAGGTGAGACACAAAGTGCCAGTGTGGTAGAGAAATGGAGGAAGCAACAACGCCAGAGCTTGTTTGTTCAGACATTGATCCAGAGCCCCCTGGGTATATGGGTCTCCGCTTCTTCTTGGCAGCGCTTGAAGGGAACAAACAGGCGCGAGCTCCAACACCAGACCGCACGTTGCTCAGCAACAGCACTTTAGACTGAGTAAAGGTGCATCGGGGAGACATGTGATTGGTCTATGAAGAGAAAATCAAGGCCGTTATTAGTCCTTGGCAAAAAAAACAAAACAAAAACAAAAACAAAACAAAACAACAACAACAACACAAAAACAAAAGAGCTGCTTTTGCATCTTCATACAGCGCTACATAGAATGATAATAAAATGAGAAATGTATTCACTATTATGTCTAGCTTCCAAAACATGCAAAAGTATTATCTGATTAATAAAGCAAGAGCATTGCGTCATTCTCATCACAAGTCTTACCATTTGATTCTATACTGCTTCACTTTTTCTACTCCAATGAAAGCCTTTTCACTTGTATTAGCGAAAATCAGTTGCTTTGCAACATGACCTGTACCTTTGGAACATTTTATTAAGCTCCCCATGTTTATGTTTCTCCATGAAATCTGACTACTAGTCTTAGTACTTAGGCTACTAGACTAACTAGCACTTTGCGAGTTGATTTTAAATGAAGTGCAGTAGCCGGTTGCATTAGTTACCTTGGATTGAGTAGGGTTGCAGTGGAGAAGAGCTGGTCAGGTTTCACTTCGGAAAAGCACATCTGTACAGCTTTAAGTAAAGTAGATCGTATCGTTGTCGGATGTTAGTACGGGATTGATAACCCAATAACAGTATCAGTATCTATGCATCCCTAAATATACTGTAACAACACATCTGTAAGGACCTACTGAATAAGTACAAATTCATACAGCATATATTGTATACTGTATCTCCTGCCAAACATTTCCCAATGTCACAAATCTATTTGGCCACCTGAGTCACTTATATATCAATCTATGGTAATTACTGCGTTAAAATATCAGCCAAAACAAAAAAGACTCCCCTGCCAATTAAGGTCGTATAATCCGGATGAATGAATTCGAAGAAATCTGTCACTAGATGTCGTGTCAAACGTTGGGAATCTGTGCACTCATTTCCTCCTCGGCTTATAGGCTATCAGCAGCATATGCTAAAGGTTCCTGTGTGGGCTTGCCTGAGCCCCAGGGCAAATAAAAAGGAAGGTTTATTGGATTACGAGAGGGAGCAAGAGATGAGATTGCCTTCCCTTTTACCTCGGCTGTACAGTCTCCCATTTGATCAAATCTCAGTCAGGTGATTTTTTTAATAGCAAAATACTGTATGCGCATCACATTGTATTAATTTTGAGTGTTTAATCAAATTACGACAATTACACCTATACTGTATTAGTTTATTCAGATGTGAGGCCGAAGCTGAAAATTTGGGATTAACTAATAAGTTCATAGAGCGTGACAAACATAATAATGATAATACATTTATTAGACATAACATAATAAACTAGCATTTTAAAACGATATCTCATTGTGACGGTGTCTTTACCTTTATCTTATCTATCGTTTTACTCTAAATCATTCATTTAGCAAATTGTCTATGAAATCGATCAAATCTCACGACATTCAATTAACTGCCATGAACAGGAGTCCATGTATAAAATATGGACAAGGTTTATTTTTTCCACATTTTCCTACACATTTACATTATACGTTTCTATACGTTTCTATACATTTCTAAACTTTTCCAAACTCAGATATGTACATTCATAGAAAGAAACATTCAGTAAACCTGTCTACTCCCAAGTTATTCAAAGCTAATTTGTTTCATAGGTACATAGCTAACACTTTACCAGTGGGGTAGTGTTCTACGTGTATACCCTTCATGACAACTGACAAACAAAAATAAACATAAAAGCTTATTCAAATATGTGACGCTGACTTACGAGCTGAGTAAAGTGGCAGATTTTTCTTGACAAAAAGGACTTACTTCTGGTATGTGAGTCACATAATGGTAAGTCAAGTCAAGATGGCGAAATGAACAATTCCAAAGGAAGATCCGGAACTTGGTGATACGGTAGTGGTGTACGTCTTGGAGTTCTGGCATGGAAACCTTCTGCGTTTAATACGTTAAACTGTGCGTTAAACTGTGCTCACTGAAACCTCAGTGCCTGTTGCCACCAAGTCTACCTAGCCAGTTCAGGTATTTCATATTTCTTCTACCCCTAGCCAGTTTGGGTGTTTCATACATCTTCTACCCCTAGCCAGTTCATGTATTTCATATGTTTTCTACCCCTAGCCAGTTCAGTTATTTCATACATTTTCTACCCCTAGCCAGTTCATGTATTTCATATGTTTTCTACCCCTAGCCAGTTCAGTTATTTCATACATTTTCTACC
>JANDJT010000217.1:26381992-26393983 GCA_024331685.1 Stegophilus panzeri | reverse complement strand
TCATATTTATACCCCTGTGAAACAGGAAGTCATGGTTGAGCAATTTCCTGTTCCTAGTCACCCAGGTGTACAAAAAAAAACATAAAAACATTAAATATCAGTGGGAATATCCTTAAATATTTATTTCTCATATGAATTCATAGGGGTGGCAATAATTGTTCCACACTTATATTTAACAAAGATATCTGTTTTTTTTTATAAACCTGTATTGTGTTTGTAATTGTTTGATATCCATGAGAGCAGAGTATTTTTGTGAATTTGTTGAACAAAAGATCAAAAGGTTAAAGACAACTTTTCACAGCCTTCTTGTTGAAATTGTTAACACCTGTTTACTGTTATGGAAGGAGTCTCCAGTGTCAGATTTGCCATATATAACTGCTATAACGTAAGTGGTAACAGGAACTAACTTGTTTCATGATGTTCCCCAACATTAAATGTAACTCTAATGGCGTGACGTCATTTATGAATAAATAAAAAACCTAATTGTTGGATAATTGCTGTGGTATAAGAGGAATAAAACACTT
This sequence comes from Stegophilus panzeri, assembly GCA_024331685.1. Classification (NCBI taxonomy): domain Eukaryota; kingdom Metazoa; phylum Chordata; class Actinopteri; order Siluriformes; family Trichomycteridae; genus Stegophilus; species Stegophilus panzeri. The sequence goes on along the minus strand of JANDJT010000217.1, from coordinate 26,393,459 downwards.
CCAGAGAAGAACCATCACAGCTTTTAGAACTATTCTACATGATGTATCTATTCCATAAATCGGCTTAACGATATCGACTTTGTTTTATAATCTCATAACGAAAAACTCGAGCTATATTTATTTGACAATTGTAAAGATCAATCATATTATCACGTCATGATATTTCTTTTTTAATTGTTATGAATGCAATGCTACATAAACACTTTGCCACCTTGATATTTGAAAGATGTTTGCAATGTTTATGAATGTGTTACGCACAATATAGCTAAGCTTCAAATACAGAGTGAACTTTTTCCTAATATGTCTATTATCTAGCAAGGAAAAATAGATGCTGTGATGCTATGAGAGAAGATTTGAGCCTTTTGTGTCTGAATTTACTGCGTTCTTCTTGTTGCTGTTGTTGTTTCTTCTGCTAATCTGATCATGGAAAGTGTTGTAAATGTACTTGCGCTTGTGTACTTTGGTTAAAGATGGTCAACACCTTTTGACACCTTTCTGGACGCTATCCTAAAAAGCAGGCCTTCATTTTGCAAATCCTTAACCGAGTTTTTAAACATTAAAAAAAAAAAAAAAATTGCCGTGTTAACACATAAATGTAGTTCAGTGCCCTGCGGCAATATCACACGTCGAGCTATTCACACTTCTGCAGAAGCAAGAAAAATATGGAAATTTCTCTCAAGGATGTAAAAAAAACAAAAACAAACCCACCATGCAGAAATTTCAGACTGCCCTCAGACAGTGTGTATAACCAACCAAAGTCTTATGCCAAATGTTTTCACCCATCTCTCTCACACACACACACACACACACACACACACATGCGCGCACACACACATGCGCGCACACCCTACAGTTACATATATTTAGAGTGCAAAATAATTTTACTTGACAAAAAAAAAAAAACCCAACACAAAAACATTCCAGTCATGCTTCTCTCCAATGTGCTGTGCAGGAACCAGAGTGTTTTCCTGCATCCAGGCTGAAATTGAGATAATTGCACAGTTCACTCGGGATCATGACCCGTCGTGGTCACTCGAGGTATGAGAGCCGCGTCCACATCTGTGCTATGCTCAGAGACAGAAGTTGCCATGGAGATTTTAGCTGTCAAAAAATCTAAACTATGAAATTAAAAAAAAATTTTTTTTAAAAAAGATCCAAATCACCAGAGTTGCTGTAACAGGTCTCAACGTCGCATAGAGAACACAAGAGAACTCAAGAGAAGTACATCTGTCTGCCTTTAAGTCCTTTATATTTACTCTTTATATATCTAAACAACTCCATATTTACAGCTTGCATAATGGCGGTTTATCAGACACAACTCAAAACAGACATTTAACATAACGCCTTTGCTGTTTCGGCCTCTCGTGCTCCTACCGTATGTCACTAGAACACACACACACACACACACACACACACACACACACGACATGGGTTATATAATCCAAATAATTACACACAGGTCAAACTTCTCACTATTTACCCTCACACTCATCTCCCAAACCCCCCCCCCCCACACACACACACACACATCCACATTACAGCCATCGCTAAAACCACACCCTGTCTGACACAATCACTATGTACACAGTTAAAAATACCTGCATACTATATTCCAGCGACTGTAGAATTACCGCATTAGAAACACATGAACTTTCATTGAAACCCTTACACATATTTTTCATTGTAATTCCAATATACAGTATAGTGTAGGCCTACATAAATGCATCTCCAATGTTCCCCTTTGTCTCAAGTGATTACACTGAGTGTTCCTGATGTAATATGTTCGCAAGGGGACGCTTTCAGTTTTTAAAATGCAGCTTTTTAAAAATTTTTTTATATCAACCGGACGTTGATATCACCAGCGCCACTCCTCATTCAACAAGTTACTGAACTAAAATGTCAAAAGTTAGTAAAAAGATACATCATATAGCTTGTTTTGGACTTTTTCTCTCTTGATATAATGAAGGTAATAATAATAATAATAATAATAATAATAATAATAATAATAATAATAATAATAATAATAATAATAATAATAGTCATGCCTCTGTATATAAGGGGCGGCTGTGGATCAGGTGGTAGAGCGGGTTGTCCACTAATCGTAGGGTCGGCGGTTCGATTCCCGGCCCACGTGACTCCACATGCCGAAGTGTCCTTGGGTAAAACACTGAACCCCAAGTTGCTCCTGATGGCAAGTTAGCGCCTTGCATGGCAGCTCTGTTACCATTGGTGTGTGTGTGTGTGTGTGTGTGTGTGTGTGTGTGTGTGTGTGTGTGAATGGGTGAATGACACACTGTGTAAAGCGATTTGGAAACAAGTGCTATATAAGTGCAGACCATTTACCATGTATATACAGTATGTATGAGTTTTACTCAACATGTTACCGCACGGTCACTTGGTCACTAAACTGAAGGGACTTACTGTAGCACTTAGAGTTCACTGCACACTGTCAGGCAGCTGTGAGGTAGATTTATTTAGACAGCTATTTCACAACCATAATGTTTTATTAAGATAACGAGATCAAATAGATGATACATCAAAAAAAAAAAAAAAAAATAGATCAATAAAGGAGAAACCTGCACTCCTGAACCACAGCCCTGTAGGGTTTATTTCCTGTATTTAACAGAAAGAAAGAGCGACAAACTACTGTAGGCAAACTCACAAACTGAGCAGCTATGGCTTAAACTTCTGTGAGGTTTATACTCAAATATCCAGAATAAAGTTTTCCAACTATGTGTATAAGATGTGTAATATATTTTATTTTGTTGTATTTGTTTTTTTTTCTTCTTTTTCTTGAAGCTGATAGTCTGATAGGGGGTGATAGTCATGGTCTCATCCTGTCTGGTGTGTGTGTGTGTGTGTGTGTGTGTGTGTAGGAGACTGAAAATGTAAAAAATAACCCCCGTTTGTAGCAGGGTCCAAGCCAAAACACTGTCTAATATATGATATGTCGATATGTTAATATAATGTAATATGTTGGTCAGTGTTTAATATAGCCTCAGAGAGTGAGTATTCCTGTTCGTGTCTTCATCATTCTCTACAGTACATCCCATCTCCATCTACTGATGCAGATAAATATCTAATAAATGCACCAGATTAATTCTGACCTGATGCCACCGATCTGTGAGCGTCAGAATCCTAACCTTTCAAGTGCACAATTAAAGTCCGTCCCTCTGCTCATCGTTTATGCAAATTCATGCAAACAAATGGTTGCCATGTGTTTGACCCCACACATGGCACACAGCGCCTGCTGACCTCCTCAAAAGTGTCCCTGATTATGTGACTTCTGAAATTCATTTTTAATCCAACGTCAGGTGTGAAAAAAATCACAGAACGCAATTTAAACAATTTACCCGTCTTCTGATGGCTTCTTCCGGCATGACGACGCAAACTGGTTTCATGAACATAATAATGAGTTCAATGTTCTTCGGTGGCCTTCAAAACCACTGACTATGAATCCAGTAGAGCACCTTTGGGATGTTGCAAGATGCAATCATGCAATCAACATCTTGTGGAAACCATGCCATGAAGAACTGATTCTGTTATGAGAGGAAATGGATGCCCTACTCAGTATTCGTATTGAGTTCCTAAGAAAGTGCTCAGTGAGTGTACATTAAGGATTTTATCAATGTATGTGGATAAAGTATCAATCATTTGCTGATGTTTATAACGTAATACTTCGCACCTTAAACTTACTTACACAACGAGGCTTTAATCAGTCACGCTCAGTCATGGCATAACTGTCATATCACAGCAAACCAATGACTACATTTCCCATCCAGCACTGCGGCCTACAAACATGGCCGCCATGGAACACGATTCCTAGAACACTCATTCATTATAATCATGCACACCTGCATCCAATCTCACACACACTCACACCACAGTTTAAAAGGACTTTCGAGGCATTACTTTGCGAAGTATTGAGAGTTATCACCGTACCAAGCGTTTGTACACTGTTCCTCGTTTTGATTCATGTTCTTTGATCTTGTCTCTCGTTCTCGATCCTCACCTTGCCATGTTTATGCTTGTTTGCAGATCGCCTGACCCCATTGCCTGTTTTTGACCACGCTATTGTCCCATGATTTGGATTTGTCTGCCTGCCTCTCTTTATTAAAAGCTCTTATCTGCACTTGAATCCATCCGAACCTTCATTACGTCCAAAACGTGATAATAACTCTAAGTTATGCTTACATAATGTACAGATGAATTGTTCTACTATAGATATTTAGGCTATAAAAGTGGATATTGAATGCAGATATAGTACTGTTCAAAAGTCTTGAATGCTTTAAAGCAAACCTGCCTTAAAAATAATGAAATGAAACATTTCTACATTAAAAAAAAATGACTAAAGAGCAGTAAAGCGTATTAAATTAAACCTTGTCAATATTTGGGGTGTCAATACTTTTGCTTTTTAAAAATGCATCAGAAGTCTCAGGTACACTTTGTGGAGTTTTATAAGGAAATGCTACTGTAAGGAACGGCTGGTAAGTTATACCGAGCATCTTGGAGAACCTGCCACAGTTCTTCTAGAAAACTCTGACTGGCACGCTTGCTTCTTCTTTTTTTTTTGCACATAAAACCCGACAGCCTTTGTTATGATTCTGGTCTGAAAACTGGTGCATTCTGTAATATGGTGCTTTCCTTAATGAAGTACAAACATTTTTCTGTAACACTTCATGATTTGTTGGAAAAGTAATGTTTGGAAATCTAAAATGTTTTTGTACTGACTCAGTAATGCCCACAAGTCATAAAATAAACATCTACAGGGTGTCCCAAAAGAGTCCATACATAAGGGAAATTAACACTTTTAGCAAAATGTCTTCCAAAATTCCAACAATACAGTATAAACTAAGTATGAACAGTATACAGTTCCCTCAACTAATATCGGCACCCTTGGTAAATATGAGCAAAGATGGCTGTGAAAAAGTCTTTTTTTTTTTATCCTTAGGACATTTTTGTTCAAATAATTCATAAAAATACTCTAATGGATATCAGGTTTACTACAATCTGAAGCATCTTGGAGTGAAGGAATGAATGAATATGCCTTGTATTAATACAGTGACATCTTTATAAAACAAATAAATGTCATTCATCAAAATGGCTTGCTTTTCTCCCATAGACAGCTCTCTGGCCTTTATGTTGGTTTATCCTTTTTAACAACAAATGCAGTCTTCACCGGCAAAACCTAGGGCTCAAACCAAGAGTACACACTCAGAGCTATTAATTCTTTAAACCATCACTTTCACAGGGCCGCAAGAACCATGTTCCAATATTTTGGATCACTTAAAAAAATGGGAGGAGCCATGTTCTAAGTAATTTAACAGATCTAGATGTAAATATGAGGAAATGAAAGATACAATTCTGATCATTCGTCTCATATTCAACTTTTGATCTCGAACCCAAATTTCTTCAATGTATAGCGAAAACAATAGAACTGGTCTTGCTGTGCCAATACTTTCGGATGGGACTGCAACATTTTACCGACAATCGGGATTCTTTATTTATTAAACAATGACAAGTCATACTTTTTAACCATTTCTGGTTACATTTCTTGTTGGGAAATGTCCCTGTGTGTTACCTTTGTCTATAAAAAATACAAACCTATTAGAAAAGAACGCATTAATAGAAATAATATACAATATCATTTCTCTTTCACCCTGCACTGCTGTCAGATTGCTTTGTAAAGCTGTTGTGTACAGAATAACACATAATGTGGTGTGCTGTCGTATGAAAATAATCCACTCAAATTCTGACCGTGCATAGCGTTAGTATAGTGAGAAAAGTAAGCATTATTCTCTGTATAAGTATACACACCGGCTTTGGTTTGAAGGTGTGGATATAAAAATCCCTGTGTGTTCAGAAGTGTACTTTTCCAGGTACAGGGCTTGGTATTGCCATGGTAACGGAGGCGAACGGGAGGCGGCGGGTGGTACACACAGTGTGCAGGAACATAAATCAGACAGCAAGAGACGATAGGATTTATTACAAAGCAATCTGTACGATCGGTAAGAATACCATCATATGATGCGTGTTCTTCTGAGAGACGATGAACCGAATGTTATACAGTACGTGCGACATGCATCTGAATAGAAAGGGTTAATCTCTTGCATTGGTGCAGGAAAAAAATATACGTGATCAAATGAAGTCCTAATTGTCTAGTTTATACTGTAATGAGTGCACTGGTTAGGAAGTATTACTCTGGTTAATATGAATGGAAGTCGTACACTTACGCACCTGGCGGAGGATCTTATCTAAACACATGTGATCTAGAATAGCATTCATCTAAGCATAGAGCTGAGGTGTAGGTAGATAATGATTATGTTCAAGGGCACATTAGTTCTTGACCAGGCCTCAATTTGAACTCAGAACCTTTCACTCACATGTTTGCTGAGCTACAATCCTCTCTTCCGTAAGAAGGGTGCACTAATAAACCACAACAGCGCAGACACTTACTCTCCACGGGAAAAAAAAACAACATCTTAGCCAGTGAAACGCCAAACCAAGGACACAGATTAATGAAAGGCGGTATGCTGGCACAGCAGGTATCGCTGATGTCTCACAGCTCCAGGGACACTGGGGTTAGTGTGTCGGTGTGGCGTTTCACGTATTGTGTCCGTTTGGGATTCCTCTGGGTTCTCCGGTTTCCACCAACATCACAAAAACGTGCCGGGAGGTGAACTGGCAACTACAAATTGCTCCTTGAATGTGTGTGTGTGTGTGTGTGTGTGTGTGTGTGTGTGTGTGTGTGCATGGTGCCCTGAGATGGACTGGCATCCCAGTGAGAGTGTGTTTCTGCCTCACACCAAGTGTTCCTATAAAACTTGGATACAGCACACATTGTAGGTAATGAATGAATAAATAAACATTTTGAATTTGGGATTTTTATTATGTTTTGGGAAAAAATATATGCCCTTGGCTGCCATTTTGGTCATTCTCCACCAACATCTGTCTAGGTGTCTGATATGTACTACACACACACACACACACACACACACACACACACACACACACACAACAGAACTGAAGTCCATGCTATTGAAAGCTGAGTTCACAGGGGGCGCTCTTGGTCTGGTTGAAGTTCTGTAAGAATGTGATGGAGAAAGTTTGTGCAGGTCCTGCAGATTTCTGTTCAGTGTTCAGTCCACACAACCACAGGACCAAAACATTTCCATAAAGAAAACGAGTCTTCTAACGGAGGATGATTATTCCAGCTGAATAAATTTGCCTTGGTTTAATTGATTGTGTGCCACGGAGTCAAGGAATGAGAGTGCCATTACATTTTCCAGCTGGATTAGATGAGTAGGATGGATAGGTTTGGGACAGGAGAGGAAAAGAGAGCGAGGATGTGGAGAGAGAGAGAGAGAGAGAGAGAGAGACGCACAAACACAAAGTGCTACAGTTATAAAGAAAGAGAATGAGACAGCCACTAAGAGAGAGTAAGGAAGAAAGTGAAAGAGAGAGAGAGCGAGAGAGAGAGAGAGAGAGAGCGAGAGAGAGAAGGGAGAGTGATAGAGACAGAGGGAGTGTGTGTGAGAGAGTGTGAGGTAGAGTCTCTCCTCGTCTCCGGTGCTGTGTGCAGTAAGTTGCGCTCTCTCTCTCTCTCTCTCTTTCTTTCTCTCTCTCTCTCTCTCTCTCTCTCTCTCTCTCTCTCTCTCCCCGCTGTAACTTTCCTCCTCCGGATCCTGAACTCCGTCTCTCTCCCACCTGCGCAGTTCGGAGCTGCCATGAATCCCGCCGCCGCGTTTCCGATCTTGATCTCCGCGCTGCTGCTGCCCGCCCACGGCCTCTACATCGCCAGTAGCCTAGGTACGCTCTTTATCCATCTACTCTTCGCACTTTTACATCCTCCTGGATAATCATGATGATGATGATGATGATGATGATGAAAATCATGGTGATGATGATGATAATGGTGATGATCTCTTGCACTGGGCGAGTCCTGCTCCAGCATGCATGCAGCGCATAAATTGCTTTACTTCTCCATGTGAACTTGCTCAGACATCGGTGCAAAAGGACTTTCCGCACTCCTGCATGCTGGCATCACTCCTGTGTGCGCTCTGCTTGCACCAGGGCTCGATTTATTTATTTTATTTATTTTACCCCAGTTAGCTGATTTGCGCGCATTGCGCTTTAATGCGCCCGGGTCTCCACATGGCACTGCGCACTGAGCGCTATGGAAATGAGCGTGCAGGGAAACGCTTCTAACACGAACGCGTCAAAACAGGAGTATACAAGCTCTGATTTCTCTGATAGCTTGTGTTTTTGTTGTTGTTGTTGTTGTTGTTGTCTGGAGCGATGCTGCGCGCGCTATCCAGAAATGATACAGTGAGATACTAAGCTGCACTTTTTTTTTTGGCTCATAGGTGTGGCTCGTCACCTCAGCGCTTCAGTATTCAGTGTTAGATAGGAGAAAGTGGAAATTACTCAAAGCGCAGAAAGCAGGCGTGCGTGCGTGCGTGCTGCGGTCGCGGGTTTAAGCGTGCATGTGGAGCAGGTGGCTCGCGGCGGAAAGCCCGGGACACGTGGCAATGTTTGGAAACCGAGCAGTGAGAAAATACTTAAAGTGCTTTGACCTGAGGCTTGTCTAGGATGTATTACTACTGCCAGTCAAACCTTTTGAGCACGAGCAAAACTATTATTATTATTATTATTACTCCCACTACTACTACTTAGGCTACTTTTTTGTTTCCAGCATTTCTATGAAAATACATTATTAGTAGAATAGACCAGTTGCATAAATTAACAGCTGTCACTGCATAAACCTAATGCATGCACGCTGCAGCGCACGTGCTAATGCATCATGCGTTAATAAGTCTGTCCTGTTTTAATGATCATTAACTTCTGTAAAAGTTCAAGCATTGTGTGTGTGTGTGTGTGTGTGTGTGCGTGCGCTTGCAGATTCCCTGCAGCACATGCTGGGGGACTATGGACTGGTGAGGCCCGTGCTGAGCGATGCGCACGGCCGCTTCTTGTCACACGCGGTATCAGCAGGCGCAGCACGCGGGCAGTTCCGTAGGCGCTGGAGAAGAGAGGCGGAAATGGTCGACGAGCCGCGAGGAGACGGCGAGAGGCTCTACTACAACGTCACCGTCTTCGGCCGGGAGTTTCATCTGCGCCTGCGTCCCAATACGCGCCTGGTGGCTCCCGGAGCCAAGATGGAGTGGCAGACGCCGGGCGGCACGCGTTCGGCGGCGCTAAACACCGACTGCATGTACGTGGGCGACATCACGGACGTACAAGGAGCCTCGGTGGCCATCAGTAACTGCGACGGCCTGGTGAGTGCAGCTGTGGCCGATATGACCTGAGCGGTGTGATGTTTTTGCGATGATACTGATATCCACCACTGTTTACACATTATTACACCACCAAGGGTCACGTGTCTTGTCACAAATCTCAGCACATAACTGTGTTAATTATTTCAGCCCAACACAATTCCCACAGTGCTCCACTTTTAATCACAACTTTCATGAAACATTCCATACTTCACATAAACACTGGGGGGCATGGTGGCTTAGTGGTTACCACGTGCGCCTCGCACCACTGGGTTTAGGGGTTTGAATCCCATCTCCGTCCTGTGTGTGTGTGTGTGTGTGTGTGTGTGTGTGTGTGGAGCTTGCGTGTTCACGCCGTGCCTCGGGAGTACCCCTCTGGGTACTCCTGTTTCCACGCCCAGTCCAAAGACATGTGCTGTAGGCTGATTGGCATTTCCAAATTATCTGTAGTGTGTGAATGGATGGATGGACATAAACCCTGAACACAAAGCCATAATCACTGACTTAACCAGGACAAGCACTACATTTCAACCCTAATGAACGATCCATTACCCAATGACACGAACCAAAACATAGCTTATCATGTTATAGAGAAACTCTTATGTCCACCAAGACTTTCCCATGGTGGAACTATGAAACTAGCGTCAGAGCTGCTGATATAAAAAATTAATCAACACCTTCTGACAATTCAGAATTGAAAATGTAACAGTGCTTTGGTATAAATTACAATACTGAGAGAGGGAATAGAAACCAGAAAGTGCTTGGTTCAAATCTCAGGACCAGACCTTTGACCTGCTAAATTTGTGCACTATTTTATCTCACTTGCATGCCACATAGGACAAAATCTTCTATTATTACAAAAAAATAATATTCAGTTCTTCTCATCATGTATACAAACCTTAATTGATAATTTTGGTCTTCACCGAGAAGTATACATGTCTCAGGAGAGCTTTACTCACACATTATTATTATTAGTCACAATATATACTATAACTGATTATTGGCATAGCCTTGTTCTGGAAAGCTGACATTCAATCCATGAACTAAATCAATGACTTTAAGTGATGGCAGCCAATTAGACAGTTTTGCTCCAAACTTAAAGGGCAAATGATAGAGATGAATAAAGTTCTGAGGAGATGGAAACTTAAGTAAATAAATAAATAAATAAATAAATAAATAAATAAATGACACCATATCCATGACTGACAAGTGTGTGCAGTAGAGATGAGAGATTTTCACAAGTCTAAGGCCCCATTTACACGTTATGTACAGTTTTTCCCAATTGGATCCACACGTTTCTCAAAATAAAACACACATTTACCAAAATACAACCCCAAATCCCATATAACCTATTCCCCAAACTGTAAACCAAGAATGAAGATTTAAGTCTCTCTACAAAACCCAAAGCCAAATAATCCAGTCAGCACACACGTCCCACTAAGAAAAACACTGTGTTGTAAAACACAAAGCACTCAGTTTTCCGCCTTGGGTTCTTTGTATGGTTAGCCTTCTAAAGCGGTTCTAATTGGGACCTTTTATGAAAGGAAAACCATGTGGTGTAAGGGTCTACATAAAACTTTTAACGGTGGACAAGCCGATTAACCCTTTCGCGTGAATCTAGAAACACGTCGAAAAAGCAGCTCATGAATAACTGATTTATTTTACATTCTAATCCACAAATTCTTAACGGCCACAAAATAAAAACGGATGCCATGTTCATTTCCAATGCCTGTTTATTGAAAAGTGCATAAAGAAAAGATTCACTCTAAAAGATCCTTGTGAACGTACTTCGTCCAATTAAAGAAGGTTCCAAGTAGAACGTTTTGAGAAACCACCGTTCAATAATGATTTACTACAACCGTATCTAGAACATCATAAAACAGATGAAATACCCCTGAAGAACCCCATGGTTGTTTTTCAGTCCTACACTCCATATCACTCAATATCTACAGTACTGTGCTAAAGTCTTAGACACATGCAAAGATGCTGTAGAGAAAAGATGCCTTTAAAAATAATGATATTAAATGTTTCTTCATTAAATAAATACTATAAAGAGCAGTAAACAGTAATAAATGAAACAAAGGCGATATTTGGTGTGATGACTCTTTACTTTAAAAAAAAAAAAAAGAAGTAGTCTCAGGTAGAATTAGTGCAGTTTTATAAGGAAATGAGCTGTAAGTGTTACTGATCGT
>JANDJT010000217.1:26365037-26381976 GCA_024331685.1 Stegophilus panzeri | reverse complement strand
CCCTGGACAGGGTGCCAATCCATCGCAGGGCACAATCACATACACATTCACACACCCATTCATACACTACGGACACTGGACACGCCAATCAGCCTACCATGCATGTCTTTGGACTGGGGGAGGAAACCGGAGTACTCGGAGGAACACGGGGAGAACATGCAAACTCCGCACACACATGATCACGGTGGGAATCGAACCCCGGACCCGTGAGGCGAACGTGCTAACCACTAAGCCACCGTGCGCCCTGATAACAAAGTTTGTACTAAAATAAATAGGGTGGCTAAAACTTTTGCACAGTACTGTACATCTATACAAACAACCCTTAAGGAATTCAACCTTACCTATCATATGATTAAGTTTTCTGTAAAGAAGATGTTTATTCAACATTATTGGAAGGAGTCTCCAGTCTTAGCACTTTGTAACGGTCAAGTAAAGTTTTCCGTCATGGGAACGTCTTCCAGATGGCGGACGTTGTGCGTTTTGGTTTCTCGGTAACAGGACAAATCGCATATTTTTATCTTAATCATTTCAAGACAGAAGAATGATAAGATAAGTTGGTGAGGGAACGAGTATTTATAACTGTTATGATTTAAGTGATAACAGGAAGTAACTTGTTTTTCGTGGACGTTTCACAAGAATAAATAAGTAGGACGTGTTGTTCTTTAAAGGTGCAAAAGTCGATTTTTTTGGTGTGTTTTCTTACTGGAAAATATGTAGAACATGATAAAAGAAAACAATGAATTAAGCCTTGGCCTTAACAAACGTTTGAGAAAATCCAATTGGAAAACTGACTTCCATTTCATAGACATTATGAATTATATATATGTATGAATTATATATATGTATGTAATTTCATAGACATTACACAGATCAGCTAAGATCCTGGGGGGCGGAGCTTTGTGAACATAAGTGGGAATCATTCAAATGTTACATCCACCCCACTGTTAGAGAACTAATCTTGAAAAAAAAAAATACTAATCTTACCTAATACACCTTAAAGTAATAGATAATGCAATAATTGTCAAATTATTGATTCCTGATGTGCTGTTATAGGAAATTAATCATCGCTCTAAACACAGTAAAACCAGGATCTTTAGATCAATAAGGGTTCTTAGCTTGATAACACTTTGTTATAGTGTACCTAGAACATTTGAGAGTTTCAGAGACCAAATAACCTTTTGGAGTGGTAGATTCAGGTATTTTCTAACCAAACCCTGTTGACACTTGATCCTGGGTGATTTCTCCCTGACGTAGAGCTTCTTCTCCACATTCTGTAGAAAAAAATCGTGTTACAAAGTATATTACTACTGTTCAGAACCACTCTCATGCTCATGTCATGGTTACAGTAATCAACAACACCATCAACAACAAGCTCTCATTTCTTTACGTACCAGTATTATTGTGCTCTTTCTTTAGTCCATTGGTTTTTGGTTTCAGTAACAATGTGCAACTTTAGATACTTGAGATATTAAGTGATCATTTTGCTGAAGGCAGTGTTGACACAGGTGGGATGTATTTTTGTCCAATAGCACACTGAGTTTTGATAGCTGCTTCAAATGTGCCTAAAAATGTAACCTGTGTGTTCACGATGAGAGCGGAGCTTGTCCACGGAGAGCATGAAAAATATGGCAATTTTACTGCGCCTGATTTGCACGCTGTTGGCGTAATGACAATGTGCTTGTATGAAGAAATGGCGCTGGAAATGCTGAGAAAAACAAACAAACTGTAAGATGCATTTTCAGGATTCTGATTATGATGAGGTAGATCGTGTTCACTGTTTTGTTCGAAGTTTGGCATTTCGTAAAAAGTCCCTCAAAAAAAACAATAACTCACACAGCGAAGAAAATGGACGGATGACGCTTTTGTAGCAATCGGCTTGTTCCTACAGTCTGTCGGTCTGTCTAATTAACATATTCATTCATTTATTCATTCATCTGCATTCATTTAGAGCCAATCCCAGCAACACTAGGGTTGGAAAATTCAATTCGGACAGGATGCCGAGTCAATCTCAGGGTACCATACGCACACCTTCACACCGAGGGCCGGTATAGCGTAGCTAATCCCTTCACCGGCATGTTTTTGGGAGGTAAGAGGAAACCAGAGAACCTGATGGATCCAATTGGGAAAAAATTGGTTCTTAGACCTGTGTGCATATTCATTGAATTGTCATGATCAAAATATGAAGGTTTTCTGAAGAAAAAAGTTTTTTTTCCCCATACATTATATTGGTTCTACTGCAGTATTTGTCAAGTGCTTGGTTCTTATGGTGTGCTGAAATACTTCGCTGTGTCTGGATCTATCCCGTAGTCCATCAGTCGACGTTATCCTCTTGTTGGTGATCTTTAAAATGTCCAAAATGTTTGTCATTGGTGTAAGCTGTATAGAATCTAGGTAAATAAAAATGGTACTGTAGGTAAAATCAAGATCGTGATGACCTATCACACGATGTTCTACTGTTTCCGTTTGCGCTCTCTTTGTGGCAGGAAAGCGTTGTGTGATGTGTGTCTTCCTGCTATCTTTCAGCTCGAAACCCTCAGGGTCATCCTGCATATAGAGCAGCTCCGAAGCTTCGCTACACTCACTCCCAGCCACAGCTTCTCCACACGCCCAGACATTTCAGACTGACTATTTTTATTTTCTGGCCAAAATATGGGCAAAGAAAACCACACTTTACGAAATGCAACGTATAATTACGTGGCTGGACTCTTTGGTGTGGGACGGGTTATTTTCGTGAGCGTAGGAATGCTGAGCGTCTGAGAAAGCCGTTTATTGAGGACAGCAGCTGGCTGTAACATCTGCTGATAGAGAAAGCTATTGTTTTCCTCGAAGCAAAAGTAAATATGTTTTGATGGTGGCTTACTTATTACTCGTTAAAAGAAACTTTTAATATGACGATACTGTGGCATGAAGTATAATGTCACCGTGTGAGAAGATCACTATATGTAACAATATTGAGTGCAAAAAAAAAAAGCCTAGGAGAAAGTTTTTAATTACTTTTCATTCTACAGTTTGAGCTTTTTTTTAACAAGGAAATATATCAAATAGCAGACAGGTGGTAAATAAGTAAACAAAATAAATGAAGACAAGGGCATCGTTTGCTAACAAGCTATTGGTTGCTATGCAATTTCAATTTCTGTGAGTCAATTTCATTAACAGGAAAGCGAAAAGCCTCTGAGATTCCTTTTTCCCCACCTGAAACAGGCAGTAAACGGATTGCAGGTGTCGGGTTTGGGATCTTGGGATCCGAATAATCAGAGGTTTCGTTCAGTGATGATGGGGGTGAATTGCTCAGGCCAGAGAGGTGCTATTTGTGGTAAAGAGACTTGCTTTCATAGTGCTCTCAGAGCTGGAGTGCATGCTAAACTTCCTCTTCCTCTGTGCTGTTTACAAACACGCTGATGCTTAGATGTTGTATTCGCATTGTATTAAGATTTTTATATTGTACGGATTATTGACTGAGGAGTTTCACATGTTCTTCCTGTGTCCATGTGGGTTCCATCCATGTTCTTTGCTTTCCTCCTCCCGAAAACATACCATAGGTGGATTGGCAACTCTGCATTTCTTCTAGATGTGAATGAATTTGTGAATGGTGCTGTATACCGTATGCTCTGGACTGGCATCCATCCAAGTGCATTCCTGTCTCATATGTAGTATTCCTGGGATAGGCTCTGGATCCACCAACCAATTTACTGAAGATGAATGAATGAGTAAATGAAGGAATTATTGACTGCAAACATAAATACATCCACTCCTATTAAAGTTGGATTAAAACACATAGACAGTCAACCCATATTGGCAGGTGTCACATATTTCCCACTTTGCATTACAGTCTGTTTTGATCTTGTCATTGGTTAGTCTGTACAGGATTTTGCACAGGAGTTTTTGTTTTGTTTTTTGGAGTTTTTTTTTTTTTTTTTGGTGAAATTCAAGTGTCAAATTACATGCAGTTTTGCACTTGGGTCTCCTTTGAACAGTGGACGAGTGCAACAAACATTGACTTCATATAAAAACCATAATGAACTTTCCTTTACTTTCACACTATCCATTGTTACCCAATTGAGTCTGGTTCCTCTCAAGGTTTCTTCCTCTTAACATCTTAGGGAGTTTTTCCATCGCCACCGTCACCACCGGCTCACTCATTAGGGATAAATCCACACACTTAAAATCTGTATCCCGTGTTTATATATTTCTGTAAAGCTGCTTTGTGACAATGTCTATTGTTAAAAGCGCCATACAAATAAAATTGAGTTGAATTTAATTGAATTGAAATTAAAAGTGCACGAAATTGTTTTGCACGGTCTGTCGCAGTGATGTTTGTTGCTAAACAAACCTCTGTAACTGTACTCATGTCCGACGCACGTGAACCGAAGAGGGCGTCGACCGAATGTGCGTTGTGATGACGTCACATGACGCATCTTCGCCCAAATCTGCGGTAATTTTTAAACATTTGCAAGCTCCTCCAAATATCGCGGCGTTTGCTTGATTTTGCGTTCATTTCTTCGATCGATCTCAAAAATCACAAAATCCTGGAGGGACTGATTGTACTGGCGTATTACGTACAGTCATTGTGTGCACTTGTTTTTGTATAAGTTCTGGATTATTTTGCACATTTATACTGTATTGTGTCTACGAAACATTGCGAAGTCTTATGGTCCTGTCCTGTGTCTTAGCTTAGTGTACTTCCTAGATTTTACCTGTTGATTTATGATTATTGGACTGCCTTATGTTGAGCCCGTGTACCTGTGTTTTGACGCATGCTTGGACTTCTGGACTTGTTATTGGGAGCCTATAAGAAACATAACGCTGAGTTTACATACTTGTATCCTGCCTTCTTGAACCGCACATTACAGGCTGAAAATTTGGCTAAAAATGGTCAAAGACTCTAAAAGAGAATATTTTGAATGGAGAAATGTCTATGATCTGATCGTTTTTTTCCTTACTTGTATGTTGCCTGGGTTAAAAGTGTCTGCGTACAGTGTACACTTCCAGTACGACTCTTTGGTGTCATGCCGCTGTTACACATAGCAACAGCACATGACCCATGAGAGAACAGCGTCACCATTGTCATGACATTGAAAAGTGTCTTCTCTACATGATGCACCATCATTTTCTGACTGATGCAGAGATGGTAATCTCGGCAGCAATGACTGCGCATAAGATTATATGTTTAAAAAGCTGGAACAATTGGCTGTTTGGTACTGCGTGTACTGTTTGTCTGGATATCACTTTTGAAATTATTGTTTAGAATTATGCATTTGTCATTTTTCTATTATAATCTGTAGTGATGTTTTTATCGAGCACATGTTTCTACAGGAAACTCTCGCAAATCAGACTCATTGGAAAATTAAAGTGCAAATGAGCTCACTTTATGTCTCGTACCATGCAGTAGTGATTGGTGGGAAATGTTTGAATTTCCACGGTCAGTTTTGTAATGTCTGCACTGACACAGGTCTTCATGATCAAGCCAGCAAAAAGCAGCTGGCTGTCTATCCAAGCTTAGAGCCTGGTGTTGAAAAGGGATGGACCATTCACACTACGCAGAACATCCTTATCATCCCGATTATCTTCCATCCGTCTGTCTTTTACTGGGAAAGACTTGATGATGATAGCTTTTGGTATACATAAAACAGGGAAGTTCTATTATATACCACCATTTGATCCTGAGTTTTGGTTGCCGTCTCTGTGGAGTTTTGCATGTTCTCACCAAAGGCTTCCGCTAGGTTCTACCTCCCAAAAACACTAGATTGGCTGGAGTAAATCGCCCTGTCAAACTGGTATGTGTGACGTGCATGTACATTGAATCTTTCTTCCAATCAAGTGTGCTGATTTACCTCCTCGCATGACCCTGTTATGCCATGAAAATGTTTCAATTTGTGTTCATCCAAATATCTCTCACTCTGTGGTCTTGTATAACTGAATACAGTCTTTAAAACCGAAATACAGAAGATTCTGCAGGGCAAAAAGCCTCAGCACACAGATCCCCAGGGCAACTTGGCTGGTAATACTGCCAGAATAATGAAGATATTAGAAACACAGAGACAGCATTCAGTGCATCTGTCAGCAAGAGAGCTGCAAAAAGACATAACCAAGGTGGTGACAGCGAGCAGGACGGGATAAGAGACTTGCTCATAATGAATGGCTGCTGCTGCTGTGTTTGTTTCGGTACACAAGCAGGCCAGCGCTCGGCCTTTCCCCAAGGGCTGTTGCTCTTTTAGGAGTAGCCGAGGCCTGATCCTTTCACACACTCCATCGCCCTATGCAATTATATCCTCACCTTCACTTCTCTCACAGGGTGGATCATGTTCTCGTGTCACCAGTGAACCCTTTTGTCCATTGGCCTCAATCACAGCACCACTGCTGCTCAGCCCCAGCCTCTAAGAGCCTAGAAGTAATCTCTATGCAGCCGTAGGGTTGTCTTGAAGGTGTTACACAATCGAGGCTTGGAGACTAGCACTAGCTACTATCACCGTGGAGAACTGTATCAGATTGGAAGTGCGAAGAGGTTAAACAGTCAGATGAGACACAACTGTTTCTGGTTATTTGCTCATCAGTAAGCAAGGTACCTTATGTTATCGGGGACAGCAGGGGATTGTGGGAGCAATGAAACGCCTGTCAGAATGCATTTAAAGCGGCTTGTGTGGCTTCCTTGCTTTTGAGTTCACAAGGATGAGAGCTTCTGGAAACTCCCTAGATGCCATCCGTCACTACGAAGAGGGTTGAGAGATGATAGCTTGTCAACTAGAAAGTCCAGTTAGTGTCCACAACTGCCCTCTTTCTTCTAGCCTGAGAGGATTACGGTATATAAATGTAGGTCACGTATCGACTAAACTGCCCTCAGATATCATATATTAGTCCTAATGAGTGTGTTTGTGCAGGCAGTTCCAGTGAGTCTTATTGTTGTGGCTGTGAGGTACATTTTCGGTGGAACTGCGGGAGCTTATAGTAAGAGACTTTGCCTTCGTGTGTGTAACCACGCTAGTGAGTCAGACTGAGCCCAGCTCAAGTATCATTACCTTTGAGTGTGGTTATTATATCAATTTTGTACTGAGCAGTTGTTAACTGACCTCCTTTGGTACTATTTGTGTGAACCAGTCAGCATCGGGGCATGAATGAACGATTGCGCTATCATTACAGACTCCACCCGTCAGCATGGCCCTCAAACCCACAATTACTCAATCAAGGGGCTATTATCAACCACTCAGTGACGCAGCAAATGCCACGCTCCAGACCTGTAATTACCGACTCTTACTCACAGCAATTCAGCGGCCATTACCCAAGCTGCACCGTGCTCATGACACAGTGGTCTGAGCCAGCAGTGTTTTCACTAACAGGGAAAAAACTACTGAGTTCAGAAAAATGCTGATACAATAGGATCACATAGGAATGGGGCTAGGAATTGATTCCATTTTGGTTGTGTTTGGTAGGATTGTCGATATCGCTGTACCGGACAGACAAGTTAAGGTATCACGTAAGATAACGCAGAACTCAAAAGATGCTACGCTTATGAATCACATTCTCGGAAATCACTCTCTTGCCGAGCTTATTTGAACTATGTTACCAAGCATTCGATTTTTTTTTTTTTTTTTTAGCCTTTCTTCCATTTCAGCATCACCATGAGGGAGCTACAAACATGTCACACTTTAAAAACGTTAAGAAATACCGGAGCTGTGGCATTCCCTTGGTTAATCCGTGATCTGCACTGACATAACTAAACTCTCCATGCATCTGCATGGAAAACAGTTGGCTGTCAATCCAGGCTTGTAGATCCTGGGGTACCACGGGGACGTATTAATGGATTATTCACATTCCCCAGACTGTCTTTGTTTTGTCTCTCGTAGGAAATGAGGTGATGCTAGCTTTTGCTGTAAGAAATAAGGCAGGAGGAGATCATCAAATCTTTTTGAATTCTCTCATTGATGCCTCCTAATTTCAAGGTACTGCAGTCTGCAGTCTGTAATTATAGAATCAGATGAATTCACCCGTCACAATGATATCGGTGATATACGAAGTGTATGTTCTTACTATGGTTTCCTGTTGCTTATTTAGACTGATTATTTTCATAGAATACATTCATAAGCAGGATACTGAGCTGATCATGTTGCTCTGAAACTGTGCTACTAATCGAGGATGCTGGTTTATCTCCTCAGAGTTGAGAATCTCACTCCATAGCACCCTGGTGAGGTGTGATATGATGCCTCCTAGACTCTTCTGTTAAACACTCACTATCTTTTCGGTTTAATATGGCTTCATTGGCCTTGTGTAAGCCTATTATTCAGCCTAGTTATAATAGACCGTCTTTTTTAGAATCGGGTCATCTCATTGTTATTTTACTTTAACTAGTTTCATAGTGCATATTTCGTTTGTTATGATATCTTTCTGCAATTCTGCAGATTCAGGTGAGTCTAGTTGCCGCACTAATGAACAAGACGACGGGAAATGACAGCGATCTGGACGTATTTCACAATTAATGATGGAAATCAAAGCAGGGTGCAAAATATCAAGAAGGAGGAACTACAGAGTCTTCCAGATAAAACATCTTATGGTGTGTGAAGAGTACCTAACACTATCATGACATCCATCCATCCATCCATCCATTTTCCGTACCGCTTATCCTACGCAGGGTCACAGGGGAGCCTGGAGCCTATTCCGGGGAACTAGGGGCACAAGGCGTGGGACACCCTGGACAGGGATCCCAACCCATGACAGGGCACAATTGCACACACATTCACACACCATGGACAATTTAGAGATGCCAATAAGCCTACAACGTAGGTCTTTAGACTTGGGGAGGAAACTGGAGTACCTGGAGGAAACCCCTGAAGCACGGGGAGAATATGCAAACTCTGTACACACAGGGCGGAGGTGGGATTTGAACCCCCAACCCTGGAGGTGTGAGGCAACAGTTCTAACCACTAAGCAACCATACCCCCATATCATGACATTCATTGCTAGCAGCACATGGTAGCAATCAACATAAACAGAGTTAAATAATATGTTCTATGATGCCCCTGATTGCTTACTACTAAATAGGCTACTTGGTATCGTTATCATTATGTACTCATACTCTGGAAAAAAAAAAAATTGGTATGCTGAATTTCTTTTCCTTATTGTACCTGTGCTCACCTTATTTCCCACCAAAAGTTCATTTTTGTAGGTTCTCTTTCATTTCTGCCTTCCTTTTTGACCCCACTTGTTTCTGTAGTGTATACCATGGGATAAAGCTTAGTCCTGACATGGGTCATGACCAAGGCTGTCTGAGGTAATTCTGTCAAAGCAGACAGCCTCGCCCTTTCCTTGTCTTCCAAAGAAAGGGAAAGTTCCAACCTCTTGGAAATTTCTTCCCCTTATGACCTCGCTTCTTCCTGTAGCGCATATCGTGGGTTAAAGCTTGGGTCACGAAACGGGTCATGACCGAGGCTGTCCGAGGTCATTCTTCCAGAGCGAGCAGCCGCAGTTAGCCAAGCTAGACTTCAGATGTGCTGCCTAAGTGGAAAATCGCACATTTGCCCCAGCTGAGGTTCATAATTGTTACAGCACTGGCAGGAGAAATTAAATTTAACAGAGTGTGGAGGTGTTAGACCTTCATGTCTGCAGTGTAACTCATGCTCAGGGAGGCTTGTAGTCTAACAGATGTATTGCTAACACAGAGCTACAGGGCACAGACAGAAAGTCTGCCAAGGATACCAAATAACAACAGAAATCAAGTAGGTGGAAAATGTAAAATATAGCTGTGATAAATTTATGAGTTTAAGCAGACATCTTGTATCTCTAATGACATGAATATTGACAGAACGCTACTCTGCTCATCTTTGACAAACTATCTTACAGACAACAAGTATGCAAACCAAAGCCAGCCCTTTCCAATAAACAGATAATTGTCTTTACTAAAACAAGGACAAACTGTTCTTTGTAAAGGGTGACTGTGTGTATCAGATGTGATGGTTGAAATGTAGCTGCATCAAAGGTATGGCACTGAGATGGAATTGTTATTGTGAGTTTCATCCCAAACCTGAAGGCTTGCTGTGTTCGCATCTGAGGCAGATGAGTGAGTTTGAACACAGAGAAGCAGCGAAGAGGTCAATGATCCTGCTGAGACACAAGCTGTTACGGCTGCTACATTACCTGTGAGAGCGTCAAATTAAGGATTTTGTGAAAATACAAAACAAAAAACACCAAGTTTGAGAGCTAGGAAGATCCAAACGTCAATGTAATTACAGCTTGTGCTGATGAGACGAGTTGGACTGAATTCACGTATAAATCACCAAAACTGGCTTTCACGTCAAGATGGCATTCATTTGTTTGACAGTCTACTAGCAGGCATTAGTCCAAAGTAATTGGACGTACTGTCATGAGGAAATGAGACGGTCCTGTAGTGGTATGAGCTGTAGGAAATTGAAAATTTTCGCATGGGTATCTCTGCGCCTCAGGCAAAGGGTCACCGCTTTGACATTTACCCCCGCCAATGATCAACTTCTAACAACTCATGGAGGAAAGACGAGAACGTTGGATCAAGGCTAAAGCAGAAGTCAATCCACTTCTCAAGTCAATTCTCCTCCTCCTATATCATACACCTCTGTCAATATAGCTGAGACCAAGATGGCCTCATGATTGCAAATCTGTCAGATTTTCCTAACCTACATCATATGGAAGGCTGAGAATTGTTAAGTTAGCTTTTCTTACAATATTTTTTCATGTGACAAAATCACTCAAAGTAATCTCATGAAATTAGATTCCCACCCAAGAGAAAATTGGTGGTAGAAAATTTTCAGTATTCTCTAATCCTGTTTGAATGAATAAATGCCCCATGTCTGGGCTTGTTTTTGTTGCTTGCTAACCATTAGCTTGTACTTGACCCTGCTCTCATTGATGGATCCGATGCTGGCATGAGGTTCCGCTGTGGAGGTAGCGAGATGGCAGGAGGTAATCCAGTTAAGGAGGTTAACTAGGAGAAATGGGCTGTCTTGCCACACTGTTTTGCTGCAGCCGCAGCTGTGATGTATCACGGCAATTCAGCGCTACAGAGGCAGCGCATTACGGAGTGGCACCAGCAGGGCTCATCACAAGGCGGAAAGCACCAAGCTGTAGGACTAATGGCCAAAGTGGCCTTTTTCGTCATCTCCCATTTTTTGCTTCGCTGAAATTAGAGCTAAGCATCTCCTCCTGTATGGGATTGCAGTTTAAGTGCACTTCTCCTGTCGAAAATAATAGATTAAATGCCCTTTACTCAAGACCTTGTCTTTTTACTGGCACAAATCAGAGATGATTTAAGTCCAGGACCTGCATAAGGTGGGAAACTGCACCTGCTGGTTGGAGCTCTAAGCTGCGGCAATCGGGTGCATTGCCAAACCCTGATACAAGCTCTGGTATTTTCCCCAGACTGAATGCTGTAACCTTTTATGCTGGTCTAAGGAAATACCAAATATACTAGATTTTTAGAAGGATAACTCGCACTATAGGCTATGTTTTAAGGCAGAACATCACCAGTAGTCTTGGCCTTGCACTTGTTCTTGGAATCTCTTTCAACTGGTACATTGTGAGTTCCTCTCACAGCCCCATTTGTCAATCAAGCATCCTGACATAAAGTCGTGACCCCTCGTTTGGTTTAAGTCTTTTTGTCCATTCTGTCTATTACATGCTTGAATTAGGTTCATTGTGCCTCTTTGTATCTCCATAATCATTGTAAATGTTCCATCGACTGACCTTCAAGGTTCAAGGGTTTACACAGTTTAATTCAGGATCATTTGAGTTCCTTCTTCATAATGTCTTCGAGTATGCACTGTGTGTGCATGTGTGTGTTTATTGTCTGTACCGTATGATATAGAAGTGCATCTCGTTCGGTGTCTTTTTCCCTGGAGTCTCAGGCTCCTGAAAGGAACTCCCTATTGATGGTTGCTTTGATGATGCTATTGAAATTCCACAAGACGCTCAGGAGAGACAGACTGTTATATCAGGTTGACTGTGTAGGTATGTGAGTAAATGTGTTGGTGCTTTGGGAAAAGGAGAGAATGAATAATTAGTGGTTGTATTGATGTTTATGTGCACTTTCTTCCAGCATTTGTGTGTCTGCCTGCAAATGTACTGCATGTGCATGAGGTTTGCCCAAGAGGATCCTTCCTGGTGGGATTCACTGTTAGCGACACCTGTGTTGATTTATTACAGTAATTGTGCTTCATCAACATTAATACAGAATGGCATCTCAGTAACAACCATCAGCAATTCTCTTCTAAACTGCCAGCACTGGGATAATCAATGAACAGTCAATAGCGAAACACCGGGCACAGTTTCAGCTACTCATCTCCAGGAAACGAAGCATTTAATCTCACTCCGTTCTTATGATCGAACACATTACTCTACAACATTTATTGATAAATCTGATACAGAAATAGCAATTACACCCATTTCTCATCATGTGCACCGATTCGGTCTCATTAGCACTGTATAAATGAGTACCTCGGAGACGTTATGAGGCAGAAGACACCGCACACAGTAGCACCAAATTGGCCTTGGTGTGAGTTCACAGTGTCACGAGAAGAGCCATGAAACATGATAATAAATATTCACCAGGACTAGGTTCTCTATAGGTGCCTAAAAAAGAAAGAGGTGGTTTCTAAACTCTAAGCTGATGTAGCAGTTGAGCATGGGTCAGTGCCTCAACACGCTTGGAGGAGAACACTAAATGCCACAGTGTGTCATATGATTGAGCACTTCCTGCCTTGCTTCCTGTCATTTTTTTTTTTTAAAACTGTGACATTTTAAAAACAGCTCTTGCAATGAGTTTTCATCTGTCATCAGTCCTATTCAGCTGTCTTTTAGATAAACTCTATGATATCCTAGTCTTGCAAGCCAGACTGCTAGCATTTTGGTAGAGTTTGGTACTTTTTCAGTGTGGTCCGTTCGGAAATGATGAACAACGGCAGCCATTTGTCATGTCATTTCAAAGCATTTCCTTTCAAATGACCGACGGATGACTGATTTTGCTTCTGAGATACTTCGCACTGTTTTTATGCTGAATGAAAAAATAGGAGTGGCTTATAAAAATTTGCCGTTCATTCCCCCCTTCACAGTGTTCCCTTCCTTGTTGGAGCCCTGAAAAGGCTGCAACAGAAATGAGAAATCCTGTGGGGTGTGGGCGGAGCCTAACGACAGTTCATTTTGTATCATGAACTCATTTTGATACATTACTCTTTCTATAGTAAGATCTTACACAAGGACTTATGGTGGGTGTACGGTGGACGCTCCACATCAATTCATTCAGAAAGTAACGTTTTCGGAAGGAGTCTCCAGTGTTAGCGTTTCGATTCGCATTTTCCGGTTTCTTGGCAACATGACAAGCTGCTTTTTTTGTTTGTTTGTTTGTTTATAAACTTATGAACATTAAGAGTGAAAAAGAAACATAGGGTCAACAATATTAAATGTAACTATGTAACTATAAATGGATAAAAATGTTGATATGATGTGTTGTAATTGTCAGCAATTGTATAGTATGAGAGAAATAAAATACTCCAGGATGTCCTGTTAACCTGTGGTAACAGTAACTCAGCTTCATGTCTTGATTATTTTCCTATAACAGCATGCTCCCGAGTGTTTTATTCCTTATTTCACAAACGTTCACGATATCGTTCCACCGAAAGGAAATCGACTGAGTGCCCATGAGCACGTACTGAAATTCTCCTGACCCCTCAGCTCAAAAAAATTCTTCTCTCTGGAGTGATGAGAGGATGAGTTGCGCAATTCCCCCCTTCGCCCATCCCCCGGCACCCCACGCCCGGCTGTCTCAGAGACACCTCAGCCATGTGACACTAGTATCATCACCTCTTTAGCTCCTTTTTCTCCCAGCTGCAGAAGGGACAGCACAGGAGACACGGAGACGAATAAATTAAGACGTTGCCTAGCCAACGGGCAGGAGGGACTACTTTAGTACCCTGCTCTTCATATCAATGCATAAGGCTACACACTTAATTATAAATTAATAGCTAACCACAATTGATGCAGTTCATGTAGCAGCTAGGAGAGAGAAGACAGCAGTTGCGTTAAGGTTTTGAAGAATAAAGAAAATAGCAACAATGGATTCTCTGATTTTTTTTTTTTTTTATCCTAACCTGGGGATGCTTTATCCAAGGGTGCAGTGACAGCTAGCACTGAAAATGAGCTTCCTTTCCTTTTTGCACACTTACTCACTGACACTCACTCACACACACACACACACACACACACACACACTGGTTCTCGCTCTTGTCTCCCTGTCACTGCTGGAGCAGGGCCCAGTACACCAGGCAGGGTGCTACACGGCCTATTTGCATTGACATATTGACACCCTTGTCAGGATTTATAAGTACAGCGAGGCAGAGCCTGGCAGAGAGAGAGAGAGAGAGAGAGAGAGAGAGAGAGGAACAGGAGAGATATCACATTCCAGAAAGGACTGTTTCTGTCTTCTCTTTTCCCCCCTAAATGCCTTGTAGCACTACTATAGCCAGAATAACTGACCCCCAGGTTTATTTTTTCCCCCAGACGCTAATTTGCTAATCGAGATTCTGTCTGAGAACCGATTTTAAGATGGAAAGGAATTCATAGGGGAATAGAGTGGACATTTCACCTCCATACCCCAAGCCAAGCTTCCCCTCACTCATTCTATTACACCTAGCTAAATTGGACACAATCAAATATCTGACTGAAAGAAACTTTGTTAATTGTTAATTATTTTCTCTCCCCACCAGATTGACTTACTGCCTCATGTTCTTTTTCACCGCCATTTGTCATGAGGGCTGACAGTTGTTATGGATATGTCCCTGAGTGGATTTGGAGAGGCAGTCTGGCGTGCTACATGGAAGCTGGCCGCAGTGCTGTGGACGGGAGGCGGGGGGATGGGGGTGTTTCTGATGTTGAGACAGCTTTGAAATGGGCAGTGAAGCTGATGAATTTTAATTGAAAGATGAATTATTTTACACATTGCAGTAATGGATTGATGAAGTGCTAAATAGGATTAATACTTTTTTTTTGTTATACATTGCATTTCCACAATGAGTATATTTTATTGAATATACATTGTACAATTATATATTTTGTAATCTGTTGATTTTTTTAAATTACAGTCATGGCCAAAAATATGGGCACCCCTGCATTTCTGTCAGATAATGCACTACTTCTCCTGGAAAACTGTTGCAATTACAAATGCCTTGGTATTCTCATGTATATTTCTTTTGTTTGCATTGGAACGACACAAAAGAGCAGAGGAAAAAAAGCCGACTCTGAGACATTCTATACAGAATACTCCAAAAGCGACAGGACAAAATTATTGGCACCTTTTCAAAATCTTCAGAAATAATTGTATTTCAGGCATGTGATGCTCCTTTACTTTGTACTTAAACCCACCTGTAGCAATTCACAGGTGTTGGCAATATAGAAATCACATTTGCAGCCAGTTAAAATGGAGAAAAGTTGACACGACCTTTGTGTTGTGTGTCTGTGTGTATCACACTGAGCATGGACAAAAGAAAGAAGTGCAAAGAGTTGTCTGAGGATTTGAGAGCCAAAATTTTGTAAAAGCATGGACAATCTCAAGTCCATCTGCAGAGATCTTAATGCTCCTGTGTCCACTGTGCACTATATTGTCAAGAAGTTTACAGCCCATGGCACTATAGCTAATCTCCCTGGATGTGGATGAAAGAGAAGAACTGATAAAAGATTACAATGAAGGATTGGTCGAATAATGGATAAAGAACCTGGATCAACTTCAAAGCAAATTCAAGCTGACCTGCAGACACAAGGTACAACAGTGTCGGCTCGCACTATCCATCGGCATCTGAATGAAAAGGGACGCTACGGTAGGAGATTCAGGAGGACCCCGCTGCAGACACAGAAAGATAAAAAAGCCAGATTGGAGTTTGCCAAAACTTACCAAAATCCTTCTGGGAGAATGTCCGGTGGACAGATAAGATTAAAATAGAGCTTTTTTGTAAAGCACATCATTCTTCTGTTTTCATAAAACGAAATGAGGCCTTCAAAGAAAAGAACACGGTCCCTACAGTCAAACATGGTGGAGGTTCACTGATGTTTTGGGGTTGCTTTGCTGCTTCAGGCACTGGATGTCTTGACTGTGTGCATGGCATTATTAAATCTGAAGACAACCAAAGAATTCTGGGGCGTAATGTAGGGCCCAGTGTCAGAAAGCTGGGTCTCCGTCAGAAGTCATGGGTCTTACAGCAGGACAATGACCCAAAGAATACTTCAAAAAGCACCCAAAATGGTTTAAGACAAAGTTCTGAACAGTTCTGAAGTGGCCAGCAGTGAGTCAAGATCTAAATCCCATAGAGCACCTATGGAGAGATCTCAAAACAGCAGTTGGGAGAAGGAACCCTTCAAATATAAAAGACCTGGAGCAGCTGGCAAAAGAAGAGTGGTCCACAATTCCAGTACACAGGTCGAAGAAACTAATTGATGGTTATAGGAAGTGATTAATTTCAGTTATTTTTTTTTTTCCTAAGGGTGTGCTACCAAATATTAAATTGAGGGTGCCAATAATTTTGTCCAGTGCCTTTTTAGAGTTCTGTGTGGAATGTCTCAGATTGGGCTTTTTTTTCTCTGCTTTTTTGTGTTGTAACAATTTTCTGGAAGAAGTAGTGCATTATCTGACAGAAATGCAGGAGTGCCCATATTTTGACTATATATGACTACTGATTATTTCCTTTACCAATAATTAATATACTGTGTAATATAAGTTTGAAGATTCAAATAAATCATACTTATATTTCTATTTTTCTAAATAATACTATAGAGATTGCCATACCATTAATCTTAATAAGTAGAAATGCCAATAAAACCATTGTGTAGATATCACATTTTACTGAGGACAGGAATTGCACAAAAAATGCTGATCTTGTTCACTATTTAGGATGAGAATCACTCAAAATGCTGATCCTGCTCTCTATTGAGGATGAGAATC
>JANDJT010000217.1:26330239-26343016 GCA_024331685.1 Stegophilus panzeri | reverse complement strand
ATTATATATATATATATATATATATATATATATATATAATTAATAACTAATAAAATATATGTGGTATTTTAAATGAGCTGTATTGTGATGTATCAGCGGAACATCCATTGTGAGGTAGTGAATAATAAATATAGATGAATTGTGTTTGATTTAGCTGCGTATGATGCTCCTGAGTCCCTCTGTACACTTTATAGCTTCATCCTGCAGCATCGGGGCAAAATAACTGAAACAAATGGCCTGGATAGATGATCGTTTTGACATTTATGTACTTGACAATCAGTTTTAGACAAATTTGCAGACCAGGTAGGCCACACCTCCTTGACTGAGACTGACAGGAATAGAGGTCACAACCCATTCACTGAGACATGTAGGCACAAAGGCCACACCTCCTTGACTGAGACTGACAGGAGTAGGGGTCACACCCCCTTCACTGAGACAGGTAGGCACAAAGGCCACACCTCTTTCACTGAGACTGACAGGAATAGAGGCCACACCTCCTTCACTGAGACAGGTAGGCATAAAGGCCACACTTTTTTCACTGAGACTGACAGGAATAGAGGCCACACCCCCTTCACTGAGACAAGTAGGCACAAAGGCCACACCTCTTTCACTGAGACTGACAGGAATAGCGGCCCCACCCCCTTCACTGAGCTTGATGGGCACAAATGCCCTCCTTCACTTGAAAAAAAAGCCACAATTTCTTTACTATGAATGACAAGCACAGATGCCATGGCTACTTTACAGGGACTAACAGGCACCAAGGCCACACCTCCTTGACTGGGATGGACAGACAGAGAAGACGTGTTTCCTTCACCGCAACTGATGGGCAGAGAAGCCACACCTTTAGGACTAACACACAGATCATGCCTCTTTCACAGGGACTGACAGACACAGACGCCACACCTCCTTCATACAGAGGCCACACCTCCTTCACTGTGACTGACTCACATAGAGGCCATGCTTCCTTCACGCAAAGCCTATACTTCCTTCGCTACCATGCCTCCTTTACAGCGAAGAAGACAGGTACAGAAGCCAAGTCTCCTTCACACAGAGGGCAATACGTCCTTCACTTTAGCCTACTGGTACGGAGGGTTAAATTAAATATTAACCTCAGTGCACAGATTTGAATCTTTGCAAATCTAATAGTTTGCTAAGTTTCAGTGAGCTTCAGTGCTAACCTATTCCTCCTAATGCGTGTGTGTGTGTGTGTGTGTGTGTGTAAGAAAAAAAGTAACCTCGGCTAATATCACGCTGATGCGGCCCTCGCTGTCAGACACCCCACTGTTCAAAATCACGACTGGTCTTTTTTCGGCCGCTCTCACCTTGAAAGCATAGGCGATGTCATGGAGATCATCACTCAGACATTACACCTCATGCTAACAGGATCGGTCATTAAGCAGACAAGAGATTCAGCCTAATGATTTGACACAACCCTTTCGCTTTACAGAGCATATGCTATATTCACACATGTAAAGAGTAATGTATATGAGCCAAGACAGGATTGTATGATGTGATGAAGTGTTGTGGGGTACGAGACGGTTAACTTCCACCACATTCTTATGCGTGTAATTGGTTTCGCTTTAAGAATGCAAAATGTTCAACCTGCAAAATCTGTTCCACACATACACACACAAAATGGCACCAAGGAGATACGCGGGTGTTATGACAAACAATGTCAACTACACGTGCGATGTGCATGACAAATTAGTGTAATCTTCAACAATGTGAATTAAACTGTCAGCGAAGACACCGTGCACAAAAAGGTACTTAAGTCCACAAAAACTGCTTAGTTCGCTAAGTAAATATAGAAATAAATGGAGTAGAATGTAACAGGCAGTCCCTACAGAGGTAAATGGACTGAATCAAAAGCTTTAATGGCTCAATTATATGAATAAGAGAATTAATGGGACCTTATTTGAATAATATGTTAGGAATAAAACACCGGAAGTTACCGGAAATGTTTAGGTGCAGTTATCGCTGCACAATGGGGATAGTATCAACGGATACCAAAAGCAAAGGTTTACATACTTTTTTCCACTCACAGATATGCAATATTGGATCTTTTTACTCAATAAATAAATGACCAAGTATAATATTTCTTTTCTCATTTGTTTAATTGGGTTCTCTTCGTCTACTTTTAGGACTTGATGAGGTTTTAGGTCATATTTATGCAGAAATATAGAAAATTCTAAAGGGTTCACAAACTTTCAAGCACCACCGTATATATGCTGTATATATACTGTGTGTGTGTGTATATATATATATATATATATATATATACACATACACACATACACACACACATACATATATGTCCAAATACTTATGGACCTTGCCGTGTGTGTGAGTATATATATATATATATATAGTAAGGTCCATAAGTATTTGGACAGTGACACAATTTATGTCATTTTGGGGATTAACAAAAACATTGCATTAATCGTTCAGGAATTGCAGCCATTTTAACAGGCTCAAAAGTAATTGGACAACTGACTCATAAGCAGTATAAGGGCCAGGTATGGCCTGTTTCCTCATAATTTCACGACAAAATTAAGGAGATAAAAGGTCTGGAGTTGATTCAACATGCTATGTCTATATGCTATACTACTACTGTTTATTGTCAGAACTGCTATTATATAAAAAAATATGAATCAACACCTTCAGAACAATCAGAATGAATCGATAATTAAACAGCTCTGTGGTATAAATTAAAATATACCATACAATCAGGACAGTGGATAAAACTACATAATGCAAGCATGTTTTCACGGTGTAGTTGTACCAAAAAGGATTAAATTAAAAGAGTTTATTACCCCTCCCCCTTGTTTGATCGACAGCTGTTATGAAAGACTATGAAAGCTCTGGGCTGGGAAGTTTGTTTTGGTCAGCTTTCAGAAGTGGTTCTGATGAAGTTTACAGAGTATTTTAGTCTTTGATTTGGGACGTTGTGCTAAATATATAGTACATGGAGTATAATGCACTGTATAGCACATAGTATAACACGCCAAAAGAATAACGGCAATTTCACTGTTGAAGTTTTGGAATCTCCAGAAACATGTTTGTAGTTTGCACCATCGTATCTGAGGCCTTGACTGAGTTCTTTAAAAGTGAATAAATAAATAAAATAATAAATGCCTAGCTATAAACTCCAACCTGCTAACAGATTTGCTTGGTATTATTGGCTAAACCAGCAACCAGAGGCCATATTAGATGATTGGGACATGTCCCTGTGTCTGTCTCTACCTCCCTAGCTTTAGTTCCCGTCTCTTAAGTCCAAGCTTGGAAGTGAACATGCTGTTCTGTTCAGCTCCAGAAAGTCCCTGATGTTTTATTCAGCAGTTCCTCCGAACGCGATGGGGACAGCACAGCCTTGTCCCGTCCCCTCCCTCTCTGCCTTCCTCAGATCGATATGTCCGTGTCTCAGAGTCCCTCCTGTCATCTCTCCTGGCTGACACGTCTCTCCACTTGCCCACTGCTTTGTATTCAGGTGCGAGAGTGCCTCGTGCGCCGCAGCGTTTATCCATTTGACCGGCCGGAGATGAAGGGATGAGCATAAACATAGAGAAAGAGAGACAGTTTGTGAGATCAGCGCTAAGTCTCTATCTCTGCTCTCTTCTTTCTTTCTCGAGCGCTTGTATTTAGTTTCTCTGAACTTTGAGGGTTAAGCAGAACGTGGTGGCCATAAATCCACTGAGTTCTGTAGTAAGAGCATCTTATACAGTATAACAGTATATATACACAATTTTCTTCATTAGCTATTAATGCAAATATAGATATTTCCTATTATGGTATAGGATATTTACAGGCTACTGGTTTACATGACATAATCCATCCATCCATCCATTTTCTGTACTGCTTAACCTTACTGGGTCGGGGGAACCTGGAGCCTATCCCAGTGGGCATGGGGCACAAGGCGGGTGACACCCTGGACGGGTACAATCACACACACATTCACACTCCCATTCATATACTACGAACAATTTTGGACACGCCAATCAGCCTACAATGCATGTCTTTGGACTAGGGGAGGAAACCGGAATATCTGGAGGAAACCCACGAAGCACGGGGAGAACATGCAAACCCATGACATAATAGTTAGCCTAATGTTAGCTAGCGTGCTAGCAGCATTAGCTGGTTTACACAATAATGAAAAAAATAATTATATAATACTAACTTTACAACTGCTGGAGAGGTAATACTATCTAGCAAGTTAGCTACTAGCTGAGTTTAGGCATAGCTGGGTAGTTTAGCTAAACTTCCTTTTGTCTCAGTTCTCACATTTTAATATCACGGTAGCAATGAAAATGTTAGGTTTGACATCGCTACAGCCAAAAAACATTACCAGTCAGTTAGGCTTAGTGTAGGCAAAATGAATTATATTTCAATGCTATCATCATGTTAAAATGTGAGTACTAAGAAAAAGGAAGTTTAGCTAAGCTAGCCAGCTATGCCTAAACTCAGCTAGTAGTTAGCTAGCTTTATAGTGCTTAAAAATGCTTAATAGTCAGGAATAGTTTTGTCAGTGATTGGGGGTTATACTTTACATTCCCAAATATAACAGAATGTGCTAGAATCATTATGACAGGAACGTTAGCAAAAAGCCCATTTATTCCTCTTACTGAGCTGCAACAGCAGCATTATTCATCCTCTGTAGCCTTTTGAAATGAGAAGCATGAGCGTATGTGCGTGTGTGTGGAGCATGTCAGTGTGTGTGTGTGTGTGTGTGTGTGTGTGTGTTGACATCTCCCCCGTGGATGGTACGTGGCGGCTGTCAGGAGGGTCGGTAATTATCAGTTGTCTAAACAGACAGATGGAATTGGGGAGAGTGACTGACAATTTTCTGATCGCTTGTTTCAGAGCAGAGAGAGAGAGATGGTGATATGGAAAGGGAGAGGCGGGGGGTAGAGAAAGGAGGGGCGCTCTAAATACTGTAGCTAAACTGCACAATATGACCTTACCTACCGTTCTGTAGTGTTACTAGCATGAGGTGCCACTTGTTCACCTTCCTGACAGGACACATCTTGCCCTAAGGCCTCCATTCCTCTATCTTTTTCACGCTTTCTTTTTTCTCTTTCTTTTCATCTCTCTTTCTGCAGAAAGAGGAGAAGGTCAGTCGGTGTAGACGGCCTTCTGAGGCCTCTTACATAACTCAGGCTGACATACGGATGTTTTAGCACGTTTCTCCACTGTGATCTCCAGCCATGCTCGAGTGCGGCTGCAGCGCTGCCCTCTCACTGTGGATCATGTCAAAGGAAGCGTCAGATGCTTCTCTCTCTCTCTCTCTCTCTCTCTCTCTCTCACACACACACACATATAAACAATATATCGAGAGCCGACATGACTTTACCAATTAGCACACGTACAGCCTGCAAGCCTTTGTATGGTAATAAATTAATTACATTTGTCTATGTCTGTGTCAATATTCAACTTTTTATATCATCGTCATGGCCAATCCTTTATCAAATCACATTAAAGCTTTCATTTGAAAGCCTTATGGACAGATTATATTGTCACAGTACTAGTTTAGTCCGATCAGTATTTTGAAATACGTATTCAAACTTGTTTAAAAGACATGCTGATTGGCTTCTGTGCCAATCAGAAAGTAAAAAAAAAAAAAAGGTAGGCTAGTTGTTACACCTCTACACTTCTCATTTGCATAAAGTGAAACTATTTTTCACCTCGGTTTTTTCCTACCAATCGCTCACGTTGAAAATAAATAGCAGTAACACTTTACAATAACAGTACGTGAATAATCATGCACTAATACCCAAATTAATACTTACTTCAATATGAACTAATAAGGCATGTACTAATCACAAACTAATGAAGAGCTAACCTTAACTACGATATGAGTCTTATGAATTCATGCGTGAATAACGAGCACCTTAAGTACATTTTAGTAAATGTTTGTTAGTTAATGTATTAATTAACATCTGGGGTAAACAAAATCAAATTTCACCCTTGCGGTTAAAGGAGCACTGCCCCTGGCCCGAGCCACCCAGAGCACGTATTAGTACTATTTGAAGAGAAATGGAGGGAGAATTGAGATCAAATTATTGGTGTTTATTATTAGTGTGTCTTTCTACGTTCGATAAGAAGAGTCAATGTAAATTATGAACGTAAACCAGCGCCATCCAGTGATGATTGGCTACGCAGCAACATATGGGAAATTATATAAACAATTAGAAATAATTCATATTCTTTCTTATAGAGCATGTTTTGATTGAGTTTACCCCTATGTGTTAATTAATACTAACTAACAAACATGTACTTAAGGTGGTCGTTATTCACACATGAATTCATAAGACTCACGTCGTCGTTAAGGTTAAGGTTAGCTCTTCCTTAGTTCGTTCGTGATTAGTACCTGCCTTAACTCGTCATTAGTTCATATTTAAGTAAGTATTAATTCAGGAATTAGTGCATGATTATTCAAGTACTGTTATTGTAAAGTATTACGTAAATAGCTTACTTACGCTTTGTCTTGCGTGCTGCTGCTGAGACTAGAACGTTTTAGTAGGGTCAAACAAGTGCCAACTTATTTTCCTTCTTTAAATAAAAAAAAAAAACAAAGTAATCATAAATAAATCCAAAGATCTGTTGCAGCAGCGTTTGCGTGTACAATTCTCATATTTCAATTACAAATCCTAATTGACAATGTTTACTGCTTGCGATAAGACACAATTTATAACAACCTTTGCTTAAAAAGAGCTGCTTACACAGCCAATGCACACAATTATAAATATATCGCTACTGTAACATTTTTGGCCAAGTGGGTGGATCTACAGAGCTGATGGAGTGGAGCTGTGGTTGCAAACTTTCGAAAACAGCGAATGTTTTGACAATTTTTCATTCACATACCGTACGATTGCATTAGACATTATATTAGCTCTATAAGCCAGGTTGTATACACCACAAATGAAAGGAAGATTCCTTTCAATATCATATTCTGTGAGAAATACCGTATATGAAAGAGTGGGCAAGTACAAAGTTTATGGGGCGACCGCTCGCTGTTTTTTTCTCGCTGTTTTTTCTCTCCAGCAGCCAGGAAAAACAAATGGAGGTTAACACACTGAGGCTAACTAAATGCATAATACACTGTTTGTGTTACACTGTATTCTGTTTCCACTTGGCCTTGTTTGTCTTTTTGAGTCCTTTTGGTAAAGCTGTTATATAGATTTCCAGAAATGTTAAGTATATATATTTCCCAGAGGAGTTGTAGTAATAAAAGGGCACCGTTTATGTTGGCAGTGTTTGCTGTTTAGAAACAGTCTTGGCACCAAGTGGTCAAATGGAAACATAGACTTGTAAGGAATAGAACATGACAGGGTGTGCTGTTATAGGAAAATAATCCAAGACACTTGATTATTATCTTACAACAGCATGTCTCAACAGCAAGTGTTTTATTCTACTTATACCGCAGTGATTTGCCAATGATATGACATTTGGTGCCTGTTGTTTGTTTGTAGTCACATTTAATGTTGTGGAACATCCACAAAACAAGTTATCAATTATGTTATAGGCTTTATGTCAAGCGCCCATCATACAAGCCCATGTGAATGACTTGTTACTAAAGAAACGATAGCATATAAAAAAAATGTTCGATTTGAACTACAGTCAGAGCTGCTGTTATAGAAAACTAATCAACACCTTCTGTCCAATCAGAATCAAGAATTCCTTCTTGAAGCAGTGCTGTGGGATTAATATATTGATTCACATTTCCAAAGCAACATGACTTGCCATGATTATCCAGCTGGGTAATATAGTGATTCTGTGTTTTTTTTTTTTAACTCTTTTACTCAGGCGGGGATGATCCGAACCGAGAAGGAGGAGTTCTTCATCGAGCCGGTGGAGACGGGACATCATGTGATGGAGCAGGAGGATGGTGGCGGCGGTCGTCCTCACATCGTGTACCGTTCTGCTGCCGTGAAGAAGCCTCCAACCAGCCCGCTAGCCGCAAACCTTCATTCCAGAGGTCAGTTTTGTCTTAGGCTTTAAAAAAACGATTAACATTTAACACAGCAAAGCTGCTATTGTTTCATGATAGTATGCGAGTTAGAGGTAGACGCAGATCGGCTTGATTTAATGCTTCTGTCCTGTTCACATACTGTATTCGGATATCCGGAAAATCGTTTCAAACCCACTTGCTTGCTTCAACGTCACTACTTTTCACTTTTCACTTTTAATTAGTATTCAGTCTGCATTAATTTTGTGTCCAGGTAGCCCAAAAGTTTTTGGCTAATGTTCTATAACCTGTAATTTTATCTAAAGCATGAAACT
Source organism: Stegophilus panzeri (assembly GCA_024331685.1). NCBI lineage: Eukaryota > Metazoa > Chordata > Actinopteri > Siluriformes > Trichomycteridae > Stegophilus > Stegophilus panzeri. The sequence goes on along the minus strand of JANDJT010000217.1, from coordinate 26,334,739 downwards.
GAAAAAAAAAGAGTATTATGTTTGGGCCTGTTTCCTACTTTTGAGTACCATGCCAAAAAAAGAAGAAAAAAAGAAGAAGAAGATCTCAGCAAATAGGTCCAAACCGTTTTGGATTTGAACTTAAGTGTTAGGAAAACAAACAAACAAACAAACAAACAAAAAATGTCTACGGTTTGGTTTACTTCGAAGTGTATTATAATTGCATAAATGGTGTGTTTCTATTTCCAAATTTGTATCCTATGTGAAATAGAATTCTTAATAGGAAGCCTGAAAATGAACATTCTTGATAAGCACCAGTAAGGTCTCAAAATAAATCAGCATCTGGCTATATGAAAAGTGCACACACATATATACGAGATACAGGATGCTCTGTGGTATATCCGACAAGCATGGCTGCAACGATAGCCATTTTCTTGGTCTTCATATTCCCCGGTGAATATGTGAGGTGGTTCATTGTTAGAATAAAATGCTTCTGAAACGTGTTCGGATGGACAGGGTGACCTGTCCTTGGTCCTTGGCAGCGCAAGTCTCTGTGCTGCTCTGTGCATCTCTCCACCAACGTGAGGGACCATAAGCTCTCTCAGCAGTTGACAGAAATGAAGAAAGGATTGGATTATGTAGTATTGAGCTTCGTCGTGTGCGTATGAGTGCTGAAAGAGAATGAGGTATTCGGTTTCAAACGTTTGGCCTATAGGTGAAGCCGGCCTGTTACTATGGAGCTGGCTGGACTCTTGCTGCGTGTGATCGATGGGGTCGGGCCAGCTCTGAATGTGTTAGCCTTCACACTCCATTTATGATCCTGCATGTTAAGGGGCAGAACAAGAGACATGCTGCAACATGATAAAGTAATCAGAGGGTTTCAAAACAATAGGGAGGGGTTAGATTTATTAGATTGAAGAGAGGATGTGCTGAAGCTATTCAAACGAATTCTGTCTTATTCACATGGCCGGGCATTTATCATTCATCCAAAGCTGTCACACTGGGATCTGGAAGGTTCTGTCATATAATTCAGGAGATTGTTCTGTGCTGAGTCTGTAGATGTCTGTAATAGTGAGATGAATACAAAGACACTAAGTTTAAAAAGCTAAGGTATGTCAGCCAAAGTGATTATTGAGGAAAAATTGTGAGACAAAAATAAGCCTAGTTGTTTAAATAGTTGTTTAAATCATCCATCCATTTTCCATGTATTCTGGAGCCTGGCCAGAATAAAGCGGTTACTGAAAGTGAGTGAGTGTGAGCAATAATGAGAATTTTGAATGTGTGTGTGTGTATATATATATATATATATATATATATATATATTACAAACCATCAGCTGGTTGGTCCTTAATGGTATCCACTAGACATAACATACCCCCAATAGAAGGAAACAAATAACCAGTAAAGACCAACAGGGATCATTACATTTTCCATCCATCCATCCATTTTCCTTACCACTTATCCTACTCAGGGTTGCGGGGAGCCTGGAGCCTATCCCAGGGGGCATGGGGCACAAGGCGGGAGACACCCTGGACAGGGCACCAACCCATCCCAGGGCACAATTGCACCACACACATTTACACACTACAGAGATGCCAATCAGCCTACAGTGCATGTTTTTGGATTGAGGGAGGAAACCTGAGTACCTGGAGGAAACCCCCGAGGCACAGGAAGAACATGCAACCTCTGAGCACACATGGCGGAGGCAGGAATCAAACCCCCAACCCTGAAGGTGTGAGGGAAGCATGCTAACCACTAAGCCACTGTGCCCCGCCACCCCAATTACAGTTTCCAATAAAACTAATACATTTCCCTTTGTTACCATTAAAACCATAATGAATTCTATGAGGGTTTCTATTGTATTTTTCAACCGTACTTACAGCATACTGAAGACATTTTCACCTGCTAACACATATATATTTTCAGTGTAGAATTCATTACAACAAGTAGACTATTACACTGTCATACTTTCATTTCTCAACAATCCTATATTCTAAATGCTTCCACTTGCTATGATATCTTGTATTTTTGCATTACATCTTGAATATGATTCATGTTTGCCTTGCAAACCTGAGAAAACAGGAACTATGTCTCATATCTAGAAGTGTGAAAGGGTTGGTAAAGGTGAAAAACATGTACCATTCCTCCAGGACTGTGAGGAAAGCCTTCTTTTAGCCTAAGGTCTGAGGAAAAAAGGAGGCTGAAGTCATTAAAGATGTATTCTGGGAATCAGGGAAGGTTTTACTGCTGGTTCAGGCTGGGCCCAGAGGGCAGACAAATCTCCTGTAATACCCTGCTAGCCCCAGAAAGGCACGCACCTGCTTTTTTGATGTGGGCCGGGGCTGCCCTCTCACTGCCTCCAGCTTCTTTTCCCATGGCTTCAGCAGCCACCGGCTAATACGGTATCCCAGGCACTGTGTTTCTGGCATTTCTTTGGGTTGGCCGTCAGCCTGGCCTTCCGGAGGCTTCTGAGGACTTCCCTGAGGTGATAGAGGTGGTCGGCCCAACTGGAAGAGTGGATGACAACATCGTTCAAGCAGGTGGCTGCGAAATGGTGGTGCAGCCTCAGGACGATATCCATTAGGCGCTGGAAAGTCGCCAGTGCTCCGTGGAGGCCGAAGGGAAGAACCTGGTACTCCAGTCGGTTGTAGACCCGCTGCTGTTCCTGCTGTGCTGCTTTCTTGTTTTTCCAAACGATGGGGGTGACCCGGTCAATCCGCTCCTGCATCTCATGTACAAAATCGACCAGGGACTGGAACGGAGAGGGCAACCTGGTGGATGCTTGTAGCGTCTCCTGGACGGTGAAAAGCACGTTGGGAAAGAGGAGGTCCCAGTTTCAGCCATCCTCGTCTACCACTCAGCAGAGCATCCGTTTTGCTTGGTTAAAGCGGACTAGTGTATGGTTAAAGCGTTCTACCAGGCCATCAGTTTGGGGGTGGTAGTCAGAAACCCGGAGATGTTTCACCTTCAACAACTGACACAGATCACAGATTGGCCCTACCAGATCCATGCCCACCCTTTTGAAGGGGACGCCGATAATGGGGAGAGGGATGAGGGGTGTGGGCGGTGGCTTTCGGGGCGCAGTCCATTGGCACTGAGGGCACTGCTGGCAGAAGGCCCAGTCATCAGCATCCATACCGGGCCAAAGGAACCGGTCCCACAGCTTGGTCAGTATGTTGTGGGCCCCGAGGTGGCCGCCAAGTGGATGGGCCAGGTGTATTAGGGGCCGAGTCTTGTAACGGGGGATGACAAGGAGGTAGCAGGGCTGGCCCCGGCGCTCTGTCCGGAAGTAGAGGAGGTCATTGGACACCAGGAAGTAGGTGACTGGGAAATGCTGCTCCGGTTGCTGGTCAATGCCATCGATCAGTCGCACCTGACCTCAGCAGTGCCTCAGTCGGTCATCCTCCTTCTGCTCGTGCCCGAGGTTCCCCTCCCGAGCAACCTGGTGAAGCACAGGGGAGACTGGGTTAAATGGTGTGAGTGTCTCACCTGAGGAAACTCGTCCAGTGGCATCCCCATCATTTTGGGCCATGTAGGCTGGCCAGACCCGGACTGTGGAGGCTGGCTTCCTCTTAAGGCATCGGCGACGTTGGCTTCTCTGGGTTGGCTGCATGGGAAACCCTGGCCAGTTCCATCCGAGCAGTAGTGGCACCGGGGCCTCAGGAATTAGCCCAACGAGGAGTGGCCAGTTGCCGGTCGGTGCGGAGACAATGACTTCCATAGCCGGGACCTCCTAGATGCTGCTTTTAAAGACGTCAGTGAGTTTGCTTTCCTATAATTTATATTTCCCTTTCTCTACTGACACAGCCCTGTTGATTTGATACATGGTTGACAAGTGCTTGGTTTGTGCATATCACAGTGTGATGGTGATTATGCAAGGAATCAAACACTTAAGGGTGTTCTGTTATAGGAAAATAATCAACGACAAGGTGATGTGATGTGCCTTGATGCTAGACAGAGTTACTGTTACCACCTGTTTTATTCCTCTGATACCACAGCAAAGCTACCACATTTCCTAATGGCCCATATTACCTCAAGCTCACTTTGTAGAATGGGCATTTCACAATGTCCTCTTTTACTCACGCACGGATGGCTCTAAACTCCTCTTCTTTACCATTTAAATGCAAATAACATTGGTAATATTATCCCAAGAGCTTGTTTGTCTTTATTCAATTCCGTTTTCTGCACAAGCCCAGATCATACTCATTGATATCATAAGCTGGACAAAGTAATTTTCTTCAGTCATAGGTCTAGAGGTTCTTCATGGTACAGTGGTGCTGGAAGGTTAACCCTTTAGAATTTTCTATATTTCTGTGTAAATATGACCTAAAACATAATCAGATTTTCACACAAGTCCTAAATGTAGACAAAGAGAACCCAATTAAACAAACGAGAAAAAAAAAATTATACTTGGTCATTTATTTATTGAGGAGAATGGTCCAATATTATGTAACTGTGAGTGGGAAAAGTATGTGAACCTTTAGGATATGCAGTTAATTTGAAGGTGTGTTTTTTTTCGAC
>JANDJT010000217.1:26284722-26303280 GCA_024331685.1 Stegophilus panzeri | reverse complement strand
TACTGCAAACCCTGTTCAATCACATCAACACTTAAATAGAACTTTTTCAACAGCATGAAGTTGGTTAAAAGGTCTTACCCAGTAACACACTATACCAAAATTGAAAGAAATTCCAGAAATGATGAGGAAGAAGGTGATTGAAATACATCAGTCTGGGAACGGTTACAAAGCTGTTTCAAAGGCTCTGGGACTTCAAAGAACCACAGTGAGCTACTTTAGCAATGTAGCATGTAGTGTAGCAGCTACAATTCTCTTGAGCAGAGTTTCTAGAGAGAGACTAGTAGCTGATATAACATTTTTGTCCAACTGCATTCTGCACATTCTGCACAACCGTGTCACTGCCCAATTACTCATAAACTCCACTGTATATACACTATGTGTGGAAAAAGAGCTAAAAGTTTGGCTTTTGCACTTAGATGTCTTGCACAACTTTTCCACAATGACAGTCACTTCCTTGTCTGGCAGCACATTAGAAAGAGTTCGGTATAGAAGCCGCCCACATGTAGGGTGCAGACGGAGAACACGCTCAGGACCTCATGTGTCTCCAAAACTTTCACATTTCTGCAGTTTACAATGTGGAACGTTCTATCGCTACTCCTAATTTGTCTTTTACTGGATTTTTTTAATGCACTTGCTCACTTTCTTCTCTCCTTTCTCTCTCTCTCTCTCTCTCTCTGTGGTTCACTGTGTTGTCGGATTAGAGGGCATTACCTGTGCACTGAAGTGAGGAGAATTAAATATTGCTTAGCGTCGTGTACAAATTGGACGAGAGAAAAATAACCCTCTTTAAAGTCGGTTATTAAATTTCATCAGAGAGATAAGCTTCCATCTTCCCTTTCTTTTTTTTTTTTTTCCCCCTCCACCAGTTACACCCCGTTTACACGAGCATAACATCTTGATTATTCCTTCATGGATTTCGTGTAAATTTACGGATTTATGACTGTGTGTGTAAAAATGTCTTGCACTGCTGAACACATCTATATGAAAGGTTTGTGTAGCACATAATGAGGCTTGGTTGATTTATGGTGTGTATTTAAACTTCTTTAATCCTGCATCTGAAAAATAATTTTTTATTATTATTATTTTTTTAAAATGCCACCTTTTGTAATGTGTTCCCAAGCCAAGTGGGAATTTGATCCCCACCAAAGACTCAGAAATGCCTCTGAAACCCTGCGGAGGGAATGACACGCACTGGACATCTGCTGCCGTGCTGAAATCCGCCTGAGATAATCCCATTAAAATGGCAGTTCATTAAAATGGGAAAACACGGTGTGGGAGATTGTCTTTCTCTACACTGCTGGAGGAATACAGCATTATGCTGGAGTGATCAGACAGAGCACTTTGATTAATGCTGGAGATTCTTTATAGGCTCCAAAACACACGATTCCCCTATAATATTAGAACATGGTTCGACCCAGTGCACCGGCACTGTTGTTTCCCTTAACCTGTGTTTCTCTGTGTTTTGAATGTGAGACCATTTAAATGGAACAGCCAAGGGGGAAAAAATGCTTAGCTGAGGTAGAAAAGCTGGTATATCAGTAGAGTAGATATGATGAAGAATGGATATTTTCCCCCCAATAAACAATAACATAGCAAAGTTTGTTTCACTGGTCTTCTTTATATTACATCATATTGTTTTATTACTTCAGAATATTTATATGACACTAGAGGATAATGCAGTAAGTACGGAATAAAACACTCGGTTGTGTGCTGCTTTAGTAAAAATAATCAACGACTGGGTGGTGTGATGTGACCTGATGCGACCACAATGCCGAATGTGTACTACACCAATTACTAATTTGTAATTTGTCCTCACTGTTTGCTGAAAAAGCATAGATGTACATCAGCTAACATTACTGACATCACCTAGCATTATTGTGACTAGCAAGCAGATTTGGCTAGCATTAAAACCGTTACGGGTGATTAGCATTTTACGAACCACCAATTATCATACGTTCTCGTTCATTTCATGTTCATATCTCATTGCTACATGTATGTCAGATGTTAGTCTGTAATGTGTGCGTTGAATATCTCTCAACAAGAACTTCCAGAAAAAGTCTGGAAGTGTAGTGTCTCGTGAGAGCTAAACATAATGGGCAGACCTAAAGCGTCCACCTCAGCTGAGGTCTGATTGGGTCATGAATGCAAGTTTACTGCTTAGTTTCCATATCGAGTCCGTACAGGAGTTTTTTTTGTGATTGTTGCAGCCAAAAATGCTTGATTTTGCTACGCTTTTTACGATTTTACGAAGTTTACGATTTAACTTGTAGACTTTTTTGTGGGGTTTTTTTCTCCCAAGAAAACTACTTGAATTGACGAAATTGCAATTGCACGAAATTGTTTTGTACGCTCTTTCACACTGATGTTGGTTAATGAGTCTTTTTTAGCTGTACTCGTTCGACGCACGTGAATCGAAGAAGGCTTTGTCTGAATGTGCTTTATGATACTGTGACATGAAGCGTCTTGGCCCAAATCTGCTGGAAATCTGAGGTAATTTCGAAAAATTCAAGCCCCTCTGAATATTGCAGATTTTGCTTGATTTTGGGTTAATTTCTGCAATCGCACAATCGTGAAGTCCTGGAGTTGAGTTTAACAACTGGAGGCTATACGGGAGGGTAAAATAACCCAAAACCTTCTGAAGCTAGTGAGATTCAGTTATAGCAATGATTAGGATATGAATGTATATGGTCAAATAAGGTGTATTAAATATGGTTGGGATTGTTGTTTTTTTGCTCTTTTTTGCTCTTTTTTGCACATTTATCCCTCAAATGTCTCTGTCCTGAATTCCTTTTGCCAGTGCATGGTGTAATTCTGAGCACAGCACACTCTGCTGGGGCTTGTTCTGTGACCTACATGTATATTTGTTTATGTTTTGACATTTACCTTTGTTTTGGTTCTGGTCTTGTATCTTCCTGGACTCTGTCATTGGTTTGTTCCCCAAATGTGTGCACCTGTTCTGTGTTTTGTCTGTTGTTTCTTTGTCATATTGCGAGGTCTTATCAAGCTTTATGTCCATAAGTCCGAGTCCTAGTTCTCTTCCTTTCCAGGTGCTGTGTTTCATTGTTCCTTGTTTCCTGGTCTGGACTCTTGCTTGTTCCTTGGTTATGATTTGCTGCCTGCCTGTGTATTGGAACCTGCTGTGTATTCTGATGACAATTCATGGATTGCCCTAAATAAATATCACGCCGAGCACTTGTGCTTGTGTCCTGTGTTACAGTCTCCCAGGTGTTATTTGGTCTCTAGACAAACATATCGAAGGCTAATATTTGCATCCTCTGCTGTGCGCATAGCATGTTTTCAAGCTGCTGCTCATGCTGTGGTGTAGGACAGCCAAATAAGCTAAACGTGTACCGTTCATAAGTTTCCAATTCTATATGACCCGGTGGTGAGAGCTGCACAGTATTGGCAGGATATTTTTCTTTACCAGTGATGAGCAATGGCACTGCTAGGAATCGAACTTGGGGCCCCAGCAATCTCTTCACCAATGGCACACATGTCGAGCTTGGTGCCATCAGAGACGACGAATGTTTGTCTGTCTGTTCTTTTTGAAAGGTTTATTTCTCAGACACCTGGCAAACCTGCTGTTTCTGTAGCATGGGTGTGAAGAAAAAACAGACACTCTAGGAATCAAGGAATCTACCAGAATATCCAGGAATCTACCTTTGTCTTGAGAAAATTGCACTATTGACCAACTCTGGTCAATTGTGCTAACTGCTAAAGGTTTATAAAGGATTCTAAGTACACTTAGAATAGCAAAAGCTACTTATACTACTGATACGTTGCGTTCTACCTTCCACCAGTGCACAACTGTTGGGCAAAAAGAAGAAAGTTGTGATACAGTAATAAACACATCAATCACAACAACATGTTTAAGAACTAAACAATAAGCAGAAAACGGCTATTTAAAGTAATTTCTGATTCATAAGCTTGGATCTTCATAGTGCAATTCATAGTGTTAGTGGAAAACACACTAAAGTCTACCTGGCTTTATTTGATTTAGCTTCGAGTTCATCATTCTTTCTTTATTTTACTGTAACAGCCCGTTCGCCACCATCGGAAAGATGGATCAGGCAAAACGAGTGTAAATCTTTATTTTAAAAAAAAGAGCCTGGTAATTCCTCCATGGGTTTTTGCTCAATTAAAGAATATATAAGTGGCCGATGAATTTCCATAAATCATAAACGATGCGGGTGTATTCGCTGGTGGCGCATCCTGATGGCATCATTTGCATACATATTGTTCCGCACCCTTATGATATCTTCTCCAAACCCATTCTCTCCGGCAGAGCGAGCAGGGTTCACCGAGTTGAGCAAAATAAAAAAAAAAGAAGATGGCTACAGGAATCTCTCTGAGACAAACACACTTATTGAAGCACAATACATGTAGCGGCATGGCGTGGTTTAACTTGTGTTTTGGAGCGAATGTAATATCGACAGGGCAGATATTCTGACAGTTGAATGTGAGAGGCATTCTTTATTCAGAGTATTAAGTACTGATAGGGAGTTGCAAAGACTAGTCGAGTAATACATGCATTAGTCGCTGCGGTGGGGGCGTGGACTAGCTGGAGCAGTGGAGAAAAGAAAAACAAATAGACAGGTGGGAAAGAAAGCAGCTAAATGTACATTGTTAGTCTGAAATTATTTCTGAGTTGATACTGTAAAGCCAATTCTGCAGTCAGTTGCTCATTGTGGACTGTTTTTTTTTTTTTTAAATCTTAGACATCCATTCCTGAAGAATTCCTCCTGTTATTACTTTTGTTTTACCATCCATCCATCCACCCATCCATCCATTTTCTATTCCGCTTATCATTCAAGGTGGTGGGGAACCTGGAGCCTATCCTTGGGGCACAAGGCGGGGTACACCCTGGACGGGGTGCCAATCCATTGCAGGGCACAATCACACACACTTTCACACACCCATTCATACACTATGGACACTTTGGACACGCCAGTCAGCCTACCATGCATGTCTTTGGACTGGGCGAGGAAACCGGAGTACCCGGAGGAAACCCCCGCAGCACGGGGAGAACATGCAAACTCTGCACACACAGGGCCACGACGGGAATTGGAGGTGTGAGGCGAACATGCTAACCACTAAACCACCATGCGCCCCTTTTGTTTTACCTTTAAAGCTAAATAAAATGTAATTAAAATCCTGCCACTGTGGCATAGTAAATTCTGTTTCTGTGACAAAGAGTGCATTCAGAGCTGCAGGTTGCGCATCACTATCCAGTCCCACTCGGTTAGTTTAGAGCATGTGAGCAGCTCAAAACAGCTTTTCCAGATCCTATCAGATTTGAACATGACAGAAAACCTCCAAGACGCTGCTGTAGACATGTAGATGCTGCATCTTGCATTCAAGAAAGGCAACTCACTGAGCTATAATGAGGGCTCTGTTGATGGACATGAGCTTCCATGCTGCACGCTCTCAGTTCCAAAATCACATCATCCACATCCATCCATCCATCTTCTACCGCTTACTCCTTTTCAGGGTCACGGGGAACCTGGAGCCTATCCCAGGGAGCATCGCCAGGGTACACCCTAGACAGGGTACCATCGACACCCTAGACAGGGTGCCAGTACATCGCAGGGCACAATCACATACACACTCACACACCCATTACATCATCCACATGCTTGCGTTTATTAGTACATCGTTAAATAGTGTAATATTATACACGCATTTATTATTTTGCACATTTATACATTTATAGAACTAACATATTTGATTTTGTTGTTAACAGTGTAGCATAAAGTCATTTGTAGCTTCTGTATTGCCGTTAATTGAAGCGCAGTTTGACTTGTTCTTGTCTGCACGAATAAAACAAGCTAAAAATAGCTATGGAAAACAAGGCTAGTTGAGTACTTTTTTGAATTACTGGTCGACTAATTAAAAATGAATAGCTTTGAAAACCTTATTTATTTATATTTTGGTTGCCCATAAGTTGAAGTTTTGTGGCCAGAAAAAAAAAAAAAACAACCCCCAAAAAAAAAAGCGCCTGTACTGACATGGGTGAAGCAGCGGCATGCCTTACCACACCTCTTGATAAAGTATTTTGTACACCCCACCCAGCATAATTACACCAAGGTACCGCCTGTGCCGAAGGTCATGAAAATATTTCTGCCGGTGTTGCAAATTCCTTTATTTGAGATATAATCACAAAAATAGATCGATCCATTTGACTTCCTTCCTCCTGAACATCTAGTGTTCATCACAGGTTCGTGCTGAAATAAAACTGTCGGAGTTTTATCCTAAACTAGCGACAGGAGATGTGTCTAAGCGCTGACGAGTGAATTCCTAGCTGGCTGCTTTTTTCTCACCTGCTTGCTGTGAGTGGGTGGCTTGGCACAAGCTTCTTAAACCAGAGTAATAACGTTTAGTTTTGCTTTTTTTCTGAGAGGAGAAAAGAGCGAGAGAGAGAGAGAGAGAGAAAGACACAGGATGAGAAATTGATGCGAATGTAGCGGATAAGGAGATGCGATTGTGAAACGTGTCAGAAACGTGTCGCACCAATCAGATCTCTGTGACAGCAAGGACACGCTGTATTTATACGCAAGCTGTTAGTAATTAGGCCCGGGTGAAACGACGAGGCCGCGTTCAGATAGCGCGCCAGGCCACGAGATCCATTAATGACTGATTTGCTTTAGAAGTGTGAAGGACGCCAGTGTACCGAGTCCCTCGTGGCCTTATTACAGTGATCGGGGTCGTTCTTAAAACACCGCTTGCTGATATTGATTTCCCCGTGTCTATAAATAGAGCGTCGGGGTCGATGCTATTTCAGTTCGAACACAGTATGCGCATACACACGCACATGTACCGACTCTTAAATCATTTACATTTACTCAGTGAGACGAGTTGGTTGTCAGAAAGCTTTTCTGTTTTCTCCAATTTTCTCTTACACATTATGCTGTAAATATCACTGTAATATCAGTGCTTGGGTTACACTGGAACTGGGTTGGCCTCAGTGACAAGGTCTTTTGGTAGACAAACCTTGACTGATGATGTTATAACTCATTCTTGTGCTTTGAGCTGCACACACACACACACACACACACACACACACACACACACTCACTCACTCACTCACTCACTGACACAGATATACTCCCACCTGTATACACACCGTATACACACTTCAGGGCTTAAGATTTATGACCGGTAACTCTATGCTATGAGCTGGCTGGTTTTCAGGTCTGTACTGCCACAGTAAGACACAATTAGAAAAAAGTTCAGCACCATGTGAATCGAACGATATTTTAGATAAGTCTCAGTGGAATCTCGTCCAAATCTGGATTCTGTAGATATCTACCTAAGCACTGTTGCTCTAATCATAAAGCCTGTCCTGTGCTCAGCCAATTATCTGCTCATACTTTCAACACACTTAGGCCACACCGTCTGTCTTCACACTTCTGCACCTGTATACTATAATGATGTATAATCCCACTATTTGGCGTCACCTAGTTCCTCTCAAGGTTCCTCATGTCGTCTCAGGGACATTTTTCTTCATTTGGGATCTAAAGTAGATCTCCATCCAGACTTCTGTCCAGCTGTTCTGTGACCGCATGTCTATTGTATTAGAAAAGCGCTATAGTGCAAATGAAATTGAATTAAATCGAATATTCCCAGATATTTTTTGTTCCAATGTCAGTACTTCAAAGCGAAATAAAATAAAAATGTTCCATGTTGCAGGATTCATAATAAGTGCCAGTAATTAAACCAAGCATAAGATTTGTCACACCATCATCTCTAGCACACCAGACAGACGTGTTATAACACAGTCTAGACTAACATGTGCAAAATAGCCTTCTTTGACCCGTAATATTGACGGATGGTGTTATGACTACCGTGTTATATGTGAGTAATAGCTCTTCCTAGACATTCAGTTGTGGCTCTCATAACTTTTTCCTTGTACATTGAACTTTTGAAATACTCTCAGATTTGAAACTCTTAACAGAGGAAAAGCGCTAGGTGAATGTTGCGAAATATTAGAAGTGATTTGATTTTATTGGTGCAGTCTAAATCTAATCTTTTACATGCACTACGTATTTATGTTTTAGAGTGAACACTAGCACTATGTTCTATATGCTTAACACCTCTAAGGCTTAGAGTCGAATTAGGATTTTCGAGCAAGATGTTAAAAAGTTAATAAATGTGAATGTAAGGAGTAAACAGTGTGGATTTGATGGAAACGTAATAAAACTAAGAGTGTAATAACACGATATGACGTGAGACGGCGTTCGTATGGGTGTTTTAAGGCATGACACGGAGCAGTTGTTTTTAGAAAATGGTTTTATGAAACCATTGGTTATAAAACCAATATGAAGTGTTTTCAACCTTCCTAAATTCTCCCACACCACCCCATTGCTACGCTCCCTCCACTGGCTTCCTGTAGCTGCTGGATGGATGGATGGATGGATGGATGGAGGCCTGGCCTTTTTTCTTTCTGCATTGGAGTTTTCCATCACTGTGTGAATTGTATATGCTAATTCCTTACAAGGTTTAGGTTAGGAGTGTAGCCAAGCGTCTAAGTCACTATATGATTTAACCCTAGTGTGTTCCAGATGAAATCATCATTCAATTTCTGAAATAAATAAACTGCATATATATTTAGAGAGAGCGAGTTTATTCACTCCGTCTCTGTTGTGTATCTCGCTGTTCTGAATATGAGAGGACACACGGTTGGGTTTATCATTGTGTCAGCTACAGGATGTGGAGCAGCAGTGGAGGTCAGCTGTGCCTTGACTGCTTCTTCCCTGAGCTCTATCGATTCGCTTCCCCCCCCGCCCCCCGTCTACTCTTCAGACAAGGTGACGGGAGGGTCACCCTCACACACAGTCGTCATGATCAGCTTTTCTTCTGTGCACTTAACAGGGCGTTGTGTTTAGCTTAGGTCTGTCTGCATCTTCTCTTACTCCACCATCTCGTGTAACACAGCGATGACCACACACTGCCTCTATTTCCACGTTTACAGAGGGTGTTTCCTGAGCGGATAAACAGTAGACAGCCACACACTGCCACTGTCTGTCTGCTGATGTCCCAGGAGGACTGTTTGAGTTTTCTTACCACGTCATTCACAAGGCTAGGACCACTATACTGACGCTTTTGAGCGATCACCACAGTCATTGTTTGGACATGCAGTCAGTTGGTCCATTTTCAGCCATTATAATACAGCACTGCAAGTCATTCTATTCATTACAGTACATCCCAAAGTGTTTTATTCCTCTATACCACAACAATTTCGTATTGGAAATTGTTTATAGTCATAGTTAATGTTGTGGAGTGTCCAGGGAAGATGTCGGTTCCTGTTTTCAATTATATAATAGCAGTTATAAGCCTTTGTTTCCTCACCAGCATCTCTTTTTTTAATCTCCTTCTTGTAGTTAATATGACAAAAAATGAGACATGTTACCAAGAAACATCAAATGCAAACTCTTACTTAAAAGCGCTGACACTGGAGACTCCTTCTATAAATGTTAAATCAACATCTCCTTCTAGAAAGCATCACTATATGAGAAATTATATGTTTTTATTTGTTAAATAGCAACACATTCATTTTTATACATGTCAGTCCTGGATTTGGCATCAAAGTTCATTTCCCAAGCAGCATCGCGGCCTACGAACATGGCCGCCGAGGACTACACCTCTCAGCCCACACGCTCTCTGTCACGTTCTAGATTTACCGATTACTGATTACACTCAATAACCATACCATTATAAATATGCATACCAAACACTCACGCAATTACAGACCGAGTACACTTCTTCATGGTAGCGGTATTCCCTAATCAGAGCAGGATAATGCGCCCGGCTACACTGCAGAAATTGTTCAGGAACGGTTTGAGGAACATGACAAAGAGTTCAAGGTGATGACTTGGTCTCCAAATTCCCCAGATTTCAATCCGATTGAGCATCTGTGGGATGTGCTGGACAAAAAAGTCTGATCCATGGAGGCCCCACTTTGCAACTCACAGGACTTAAAGGATCTGCTGCTTGCTGACGTCTTGATGACAGATACCATAACACACCTTCAGAGGTCTTGTGGAGTCCATGCCTTGACGGGTCAGAGCTGTTTTGGTGGCACAACAAAGGGGACCTACACAATATTTGGCAGGTGGTTTTAATGTTATGGCTGACAGGTGTATGTCATTCTTCTCTCTCTTACCATTTCTTCTGTATACCTGGATTGGGACATCTCTCTCTCTCTCTCTCTCTCTCTCTCTCCCATTTATAAAAATCTCACCTTTCATGCAGCCATCCAGAAATGAAACGTGTGAATGGTTTGATGTCTCCTTGTAGCAGAGTTTACCGTTAATCCCAAGATGCATTGCAGCAGTTTGTACCTGCCTCTATTTGGCCTTGGAGGATGATGCTACTATATAAGAATGTAAGAAGTAAGACTCTAGGGATAGCTCATGTGCAACAAGTCCAAATGATGAAAAATGACCCAGTGTATATATATATATATATATATATATATATATATATATAAATTAGTAGGTTGTAATATTGAGTCCTTACCAGCTTTTTTATTTTCTTCATCTAAACTTCAGTAAGCCATAGGGATTTACAGTACTTCAGTTATTTTATCATGGACGAAAGAGTTGTTTACAGGATTGTGCTACAGAATGGTATTACATTAACATGAGCACTATTATAGAATATCGCATTGCCTTATAAAGAGATTTATTCCTCACATGCATTTTAATGCGCATTTTAATCAAATGGTACACTTGATTATGGCTGAAAATGATTTACTCAGTGCTGTTATTGCTAGGTTGGTTTTTTTTTTTTTTAGCCCGGTCCTAAAGGCTTCATTCGATCCTGGCTTTTACAACTCATCATTAAAGATTAAAAGGCATGGAGAGAGTGCAGTAGATAAGAAGAGGCAATTAGCAAATATGTTGTGCAGTCTCTGATTTCCCTCAAGTTGAACTCACACTCTTCAGTAGCACGCAAAAGTTGGCTGAATGGCTGCTTCACACACATGCACTCAAACAAGCAAACACACACACACACACACACACACACACACACACACACACACACAGCTCAATAAAGATCACTTAAGGTCCCCAAAGGTCAGCCAAAGGGAATTTTGGACCGGATGTTTTTCATTGGTATTTTTACACGCGTAGAGCCAGAGTCTTTACAAATTATGGCATGTGTGTAGTGTGTGTTGGGAAGCTCAGTGTAACCACAATGTATATTGTGGAATTGTTGTGTGCAAAATGCATGTAAACTTGAGACAGTGCAGAGTGAAAGTCGGTGTCTGGAACACTTCAAGAAAAGAATTATGTGTCTGAGTCACAGCAGAGAAAGGAACCAGTTGTCCTTAAATGTTAAAAAAAAAAGCTCACATGAGGAAAGGGGTTACACAGGGGTTACCCTGTGACATTAAACATACATATATGTAATTGGAGATCCAACAGAAGAGAGATGTTAAGACTACACATTTACATTTATGGCATTTGGCAGATTTCCTTATTCATCTCATTTATACATTTGAGTAGATGAGGGTTAAGGGCTTTGCTCAAGGGGCCCAGCAGTGGCAGCTTGGCAGTTCTGGGATTTAAACTCACAACCATCTGGTGAAAAGTCCACCATTTTAACCATTGAGCTACCACTTCCCCTTGGTAGTGTCACAGTTTCTGAGCTCCTCAACACCCACCAAAGAGCTCTTTAATACACACCACAGTTCCAGAGCTCCTCAACACACCATAGTTCTCAAATGCAAACGCTACAGTTCCTGTACATCCAAACACCTCAGTTTTAGACCTCCCTAATAAACACACCACAGTTCCACCAAGCTTTTCAAGCTCTTAAAGCCAGTTCCACCACAGATACACCAAAAGATATACAGCTTCCCTCTTCTAAAACTCCCAAACACACACCACTGCTCTAGAGCTCTCAAACACACACTATAGTCCCAGAGCTCCCGAGTACACACTGCTGTTCTAGATCGCAGTTGTGGCTCCCCCACTCCGTACTGTGCTTCCAGTCCTTTGAAACTTAGATTATAGTTCCAGAGCGTCCCAGGATACTCCTCCACGGACACCACTGTTCTAGAGCTCACAAACACACGCTATAGTCTGTGGTGTAATGCTAAAAGATTAAATTGTCACAGTGTCTACATGCAGGACAGAATAAACCATGGCTTACCAGACCCTCAACTACTGCATACATCAGTCTCTGTACTGTATCTGTATCATACACATTCGTTGCTCAGTGGGGAATAGTGTGTCCTATGTCATATATAATAGCATTTTGCTTTGGGGTAACCTTGAGGTGTTTACTTGTTTCCCAGAACTTCTTTTTAATCCAGGCCAGTTCAACCTTCGAGCTGCCCTGCAATGCCACAGTGCTTTATCCTCCTGGTGGAAACTTGAAACAGTAAGCTGTACAGGAAGACAGAGCCAGCTATGGAATTAAAGATGCCCAAAAGATGCAAAAAAAAAACAAAACAAAAAAAAAACGTTTTCACACTTGACCCATTCAATATTTGTTATATAATAACTAAGTTGAATTCTGGGCTTGTTTGAGGGCGGGGCTTGTAATCTCAGGTTTTTAGAAGAATTCCTATTGGAACAGGGATTGATTGTGCAATTCGATATTACTTTTTGTACATGCAGGTTTGCAGACTGGTAGGCACTAGGTTCTTCCATGTGCCCAAGCAGCAAAGAACAAAACTTTTTTTGGATGCAAGGAATGTTATTGTGCAGGAATAAAGGCAAACAAGGAAATGTTCATGTATACAAAGATTTTTAGGCATGCAGGTCAGATTAAGGTACATTTTTCATGAGGCTCTCAGTGCAAGCACTTGCACAACAAGTGTGAGCTAATTACAGTGCTCCAGTCCTATGTATATGAACGTCTGGTTTTATATATCAGTAAGGTGTAGCTCCTTGCCCCTGCCATCACAAAACTTGAATCAGAAAGAAATGTGACAAGTTGAACTAATCAGGTTACTTGCCGACACCAAGAGCAGATCGCTTCTGTACCTGATGTGGACTGCATGGTTTGGTGAGCCTCAGACCAGTGTATTGTGAGGACTAACGATTGGTTCTCTGAACTGCTCCGGGGCTCAAAAAAAGACATCTTTCACACCTGACCAAACTAACCAGACTCTCACAGCAAATGGCCCAGCAAAGTGTGAAAGTCCTGCATTTCCTGGAAACATTCTCATCCGTTTGGAGTTTTAAAATATATCTTTCTATAAAGAGAGGGGGATGCAGCAATTCATTCATCTCTCTTCATGGATTACAGGATCTCTTCTCTCACTCTCATTCTCGTTCTTGCACCCTGCATCTTTTGTTCATGCCCTCTCCTTTTCTCCCAGACAGTCTTGACATTTATAAAGGTTGAACGACAAAGCAGCTTCATGCCCTGATAAGGGCGAGGTTGCCCCCATCAGAATGCAAAAAGCCCTCGAAGTAGAATGAAGAGACACCAAGTGTTCTGTCCAGCAGGAGAGCAAAAGATATCCAGCATTTGCTCCATGAAGAGGGCAAAAGGATGTCCAATGTTCTCTCCAGCAGGAAGACAAAGAGATGTCCAATGTTCTCTCCAGCAGGAAGACAAAGAGATGTCCAATGTTCTCTCCAGCAGAAAGGCAAAGCGATGTCCAGCATTCTCTCCAACAAGAGGACAAAGAGATGTCCAATGTTCTCTCCAACAAAAGGACAAAGAGATGTCCAGCATTCTCTCCAACAGAAGGACAAAGAGATGTCCAATGTTCTCTAAAGGAGGAGGACAAAGAGACATCCAGCATTTTCTCCATCAAGAGGACAAAGATATGTCCAGCATTCTCTCCATCAAGAGGACAAAGATGTCCAGCATTCTCTCCATCAAGGGGACAAAGAGATGTCCTGCATTCTCTCCAACAGAAGGACAAAGAGATGTCCAGCATTCTCTCCAACAGAAGGACAAAGAGATGTCCTGCATTCTCTCCATCAAGAGGACAAAGAGATGTCCAGCATTCTCTCCAACAGAAGGACAAAGACATGTCCAGCATTCTCTCTAGCAAGAGGGCAAAGAGATACTCACCACTTTCTCCAGCATGAGAGAAATGGAGGAGGACAAGCTGACCAGCGTCTTGTCCATAAGCAGGGAGAAGAAATTTCCACTGTTTACTCTTTTCTTCAGTAGGAGGGAAATCCAAAGAAAGAGATGTTCTCCAGCATGAGGGAGATGTCTAGACCCCACAGGAGGGAGAATACTCATCCAGAACTTTCTCCAAAAAGGTATTGGAGTTGGAAGAAGCATCCTACATTTTCACCAACTGGAAAAAGGTGATGTCCAGAAAACAGGTCCAGCATTTTCTCCACCAGGAGAAGAAAAATGTGTCTTGTGGTTTTTCCAGCAGAAGGAATACGAGACCAGAGGTTTTTTTTTTTTTTTGGTTTTTTTTCTGGCAGGAGAATAGAAGAGACTTCTGGTTCTCCAGCTGGACAGGAAGAACTTGGGTTCACAATACACCATGAAGATAGAGGTGGTATCAGGTTTCATGATGGGTGGACAATTCTGGTTGTCGTTTAGCTGAAGATGTAAGAAGTGTTAAACACTGAAAATGATTTATAATTTATAAATTATTTCTGCACATTATTCACCGCTCTTCAGATAAAAAACAACAACAAAAAAAAACAACCGAAAACCTAGATTCAGATTTAGTTTGTCTCATACATGTTGTTCTCATTAGCAAATATTTCCTTTGTTCCACATACAATAGATTCATCTGTTAGCGAACTATGCATGCCAACTCATATAAACGCTTATATTCCAAATAAACCCACAAAGGAAACGAAGGCTCCGAGTCATAAAGTAATGAAAACATAAACAAAAGAGACCTGCTTACTGCAGAAGCTCTTGCATAAGCATTAATATCTAAATGTATTATTTAAAACAGATGGTGTGGATATTACATCATGCCTATAAAAATAAAAGTGTTAATGCAAAACATTGATGATTGTTTTGATAGAGAATGCACTTTTTGGGTTAATTTTATTAACAAGGCTAGGGGAAAATCTGCTGACATGCACCCTGCAGACAGGAACACCTGGCAGTGGAATGAAGCTGCAGCCTGCAGGGGAAAAAAAAGAAAAAGAAAAAAATAAACAACACCTCCATGTCTGTCTTGGTTTGGATCTTTTGGCATCCTCGTGTTTTCGTCTCGCTCTGCCATGCTTTAATAACGTGCAGCAGACATGGAGTGTTAAGATGATGAATTTCAGTCTGACTTCCAGGATTATCTTCCAATAAGGAAGTGAGTGCTGAGCCAATATTAGCCTGTGCCTGAGCATTGTTTTACCCATGAGCGGGTTGCCAGGGAAACGTTATATAATCAGATGGTAGATGATGCCCCCAGCTGACGGGGTGATGGAGATGAGGATGGAGATGCTGCATTCTTCTTGTTATGTTCTCTTTTCCGTGGCTGTGTGAAGAGCACCGAGCCGTTTGAAACAAGCTTCACTCTACATCTACGTTGTAATGTCGCATTTATCTTGGAAACACTCCTGTTTAAAATAGCCAATATTCAGAATGTGTTGTTTTTGTAAGCTCACCTCATGATCTTTTTATATTATTAATGGATATTTCGGATGTAATCTCATCGTTTTAATAGCACTTGATCCAATAATATCCACCAATAGCTCGACAATGAAACTATTAGTGTTGAGTAATGCATTATATCACGTGTCATCGATGGCATAATAATGATGTGGGGCAAACTATTATGCACACACAAGCACACATTTAAAGCAGATAAGCAGCTGTATGCGTGATAAATATATACGTTTTTTCAAGTCTGTAAATTCTCTACTGGGTTTATGGCGCATTTCCTCCAAATTTAAGCCTTTCTAAACAGAAGTATAACCCTTAAAAAACACACACACGCACAAAAGTTGCAGTTCTGGAGAGCATGGTGGCTTAGTTGTTGGCATGTTTGCTTCGCACCTCCGGGGTTGTGGTTCAAACCCAGGCAGGAGTTTGCATGCTCTCCCCGTGTTTCAGAGGTTTCCTCTGGGTACTTTGGTTTCCTCCACCAGTAAAGACATGCGTTGTAGGTTGACTGGCATTTCCAAATTGTCCGTAGTGTGTGAGTGTGTGTGCGATCGTGCCCTGCGATTGCTTGGCACCCTGTCCAGAGTGTCCCCTACCTTGTACCCTGTGTTCCCTGGGATAGTGTCCAGGCTCCTCGCAACCCTGTGTAGGATAAGTGGTATGGAAAATGGATGGATGGATCCTTGGATGGATGGATCCTTTTGTGGAATTAGAATTTTGATTGGACAACGTGTGTTTAGTGAAAAGGCTGACAGAGTAAATACGTTCACGTCCATAACACCTGTTGCACATTACACGTGACACATGCGCCTTCTTAATCACAACTGATGACGTGTTCTGGATACGTCATGCCAAATGGAGATCAAATCTAGGAGACACAAATGGATCTGAAGTCTGGGCTAAAAGGAAATCAGTCTCAGCCTCTTCTTCATCCCATTCAGTGTATTTTTCTTACAGTCGTTAATAGTGCTGCTATGCTTAGTTACACAAAAGTCCAAAACAATCCTGCTTAAGATGTTTGTTAACGGAAAATGATCTGACATGGATTCCAAAAATGAAATGAAATGCGCTTAACCCTGCTAGCCTGTTTATACCAGCCGCTCCTCATGTTATGTTCTCCAGACATGTTTTGTTCTCATGCTTATGTCTGTTCCAGGTGCTGATCTTGGAGGTCTACTGGATCTGGAGACTCTGTATGAAGGAGTAGAGCGGAGTGTGAACCAGAGCCGGAGAACTCGCCGTCAGTCTCCCGAGCGAGCGTACAACATTGAGGTGCTGCTTGGGGTTGACGATTCGGTGGTGCAGTTCCACGGATCGCAACACGTCGAGAAGTACCTGCTTACGCTCATGAACATTGTGAGTGCTTTAATTATTCTGTTTTAGAGACGGATTTGTTCTGAGTTACAGAGTTCAATGTTACAGGGCTTTGCGCTTTTATAATGATAACCTAAGTGGTAAGGTTCATGCCGACGTATCCTTGGGCAAGACACTGAACCCCAAATCGCTCCCGATGGCAAGTTAGCGCCTTGCATAGCAGCTCTGCTACCATTGGTGTGTGAGTGTGTGTGTGTGAATGGGTGAATGAGACACAGTGTAAAGCGCTTTGGAACCGCTAAGGTTAAAAAAGCGCTATATAAGTGCAGACCATTTACCATCCTAGGAGGATAAGCGTTTCCTGTTCCTCCTCGTCCTTGCCTCTACCCATCCAACATCACCTGCAGTCGTGTGTCGTTTCATCAATACCCATGCAACAATAGTCCCTGTGGTGCCATTGCAATTTGTGGAGTCTTGTGTCAGCATGCCTGTGTTTGCTCACAGTAATTACCTGTGTTTCTCTGTTTCTTTATTCCTAGCGTGCATTTAGTTTTAGGAGAATTCCATATTACGCTTTTTAGCCGAGTCTGTCTCTTTCGATATATACTTACGTGTTTGGCTAAGATAACCATATCTGCCTTTTGGTTTATGAACACGATTAGCTATAATCAGGGAAATGCAGTGGTGTGATGCGAAGCGGTGTGATGTCCTGACGTGTTTTATTCCTCTTATACCACAGCGGTTTTCCAATGCTCGTATTTCCTTTAAAGGACGGCATATCATTCTGTTATCTGTTTATAGTCGCTTTTAATGCTTACAGTCGAAAACAGTCGTTCCCTCACTAGTCTTTTTTCTGTCTTTTGAAGTTCATAAGACAAAACTGCGGCTTCTTATTACCGAGTAACCGTAACGGGTCAACAGCGGGAGATCAAATATCTCTTCGTCTCCTGTCACTGTCGCAAACTGCAAGCGAGCATTTGGTTAATATGACTAAATTGGCCTAAATATAGGATTTTTTTTAAAAAAAATCCGAAATATTGTATGTGCTCAAGCTTTAGAGTATGTTTATACAGACATCAAAAAAAAAGACACCATGCAACTCTGACCCATATACATGTACGGCGAGTTTATTATTTAGAGAATGATCTCATACTTCAGTGTACGTGATGTCCATGTGTTTAACAATATTTATGATTCTGCAGTGTTTAAATTAGCATCGTCGATTTCATTCCTTAGTAAACCATTTATTTTCATGTTTGACACCTCACTTTTGCTGTTTTTGCCGGATTTTCGCAGCTTTCCCCTGCGGGATGATGTAAGCGTCTGGCTGTTGTAGGTCAGAGGCTTTGCACCATGTGGCCTGAGGTGACAGTAAGCCAGAGGAAATATGGCTCAGAGAGAAAAGCTCGCTCATCTGCTCCTCCCAATCCATCCTTTAATCTCCTCAAATTAAACGACGTGGCCAGAGAGGTGAAGAGAGAGAGAGAGAGAGAGAGAGAGAGAGAGAGAGAGTCTGCAGTGTGTGTGTGTGTGTGTGTGTGTGTGTGTGTGTGTGTGGTCTAATGAAACACAGTGAGAGACGGCAGCAGTGTTTAGATGGCTTCTTCTCCTGTAATAACCTTGTGTTTTGACCTGTTCTGCTTCTGATTCCTGGAAAAGTTCAAATAAATGTAAAACGTACTTACACCC